>JARHVA010001097.1:3077500-3677500 GCA_037957365.1 Torreya grandis
CTACTAAGTTGAGCTGGTTGACTTAGTTTCACATGAAAAAATAGATAAATTCTGGATAGGGAACTCAATTGAGTTGGTCAACTTAGTTATATAGACAGGTAAAAACAATAGTCTAGAAAGACTACTAAGTCGATTTGGTTGACTTAGTTTCACAGGTAAAAATAGACAAAGTTTGTACATATAACTAAGTTGAGCTTGTCAACTTAGTTGTACATGTGAG
The DNA here is from genome assembly GCA_037957365.1 of Torreya grandis. Taxonomy (NCBI): domain Eukaryota; kingdom Viridiplantae; phylum Streptophyta; class Pinopsida; order Cupressales; family Taxaceae; genus Torreya; species Torreya grandis. The sequence goes on from JARHVA010001097.1 coordinate 3,077,721, forward strand.
AAAATACATAGGTTTGTGAAATCTTACTAAGTTGAGTTGGTCGATTTAGTTGTAAAAGAAAGAAAATTTAGAGTTGAAAAACCTACTAAGTTAAGCTAGTTGACTTAGTTGTACATGTAAGAAAATTAGAGTTAGACAACCTACTAAGTCAAGCTAGTCAACTTAATTGTACATATAGGAACATAAACAATTATAGTATGTCATGTTGGTTGATTTAGTTAAATCTAAAAAAAAATTAATAGTAATTTGAACTATGTAGTTTTAAAGATAGCAATGAAGTAGACATAATACTGAATTATCTGACACACAACAAATAATTGTATTAATGTTGGTTAATACAATCTACAATACAACATAAAATAACAAGTAATAATTAGAAAATATAATTTTATAACTATCAATGCTAATTAATTATCTAAAAATAAAATTAGAAAGTTGTACTAAAAGGTTTAGATTGATTTGTAGGATTCTAAAGATACTTGCTTGTCTGTTGGATAGTGACATCCTAATATTTCAGAGTGTAACTATGAAAGATGTGCCATTTTATAACCCACTAAACCTAGTTTCAAGGGTAAGATGAAAGTAACATATCAGTGTTAACTACTAACAAATGTATCACACGATCAAATAGATGACTAGATTTCCAAAGTCCATTTCAAAGAGAAATTCTAGGTGTTTTCAAAATACCATGAGATATATGGAAACTAAAGACTGTGTTTAGCTCTGTATTATGACTATGATTATTGGGGCAAGTCTCTCACACCAAAATATCTATAAATGATAGCCAAGAACTGTAATAGAATATCATCTAGACCTTCATGATAATAACTAAGTATAATAGCTAAGTAGTTTTAAAAATTATAGTATACAGTTTTTATGAAAATTAAGATAGTGAAAATAAAGGTGAAAATCAATTATTGAAATTTAATTTATAGTTTTAAAAAGTAAATAATTAGGCAACCAACCCTTTTCAAATAAAATGTGATATTTATTACTAAGTAAATGAAAGTGAATTACCTTGCTTATGCTAAAAGTAAAAGACACAGATGAGATCATCTAGGCCGATCTAGTTAACAAACATAACAGAACATAGTTAGCTAGACTGATCTAGTCTATTGTGAAAATAGGCTAAAAACAAACATAGTTGGCTAGGTCAACTTAGTTTATTTCGTAGAGTAGAAAAACACAAAACTAAGTCAGTGAGGTTGATCTAGTTAATTGTGTGATACAATTTTATAGAACTAAAAAACTAATAAAGATAGTCTAGAAATTTAAATCCTAAATATTTTTGTTAGAATATAGAAATTACAAAAAAAAGTAATTGACAAAAATAGAAATATAAAACTTTTTTAGAATGACCTAAAAAATATAACTAGGTCAACCAAGTCGACTTAGTTGGTTGACTGAAAAAGCTAAAAATATGATTGTTAATTATATTATCCAGACCTAATTGAGTCCTACAATAGTAAAAAATAAAAAACATAGAGGTTAAATATTAGTGACCAATGTGACTTACTCTATAGATAGCTAAAAATTTAAAGTGGTAAAATGAAACTAAATAGACTAGTACACTCTAAGTTTTTGAAAGTTGAAAAGTAAAAACTGCTAAACTGAACTAGATTGCCCATCTCGATCTAGTTGATTGTAAGTGAAAATAAAAAAATAGGAAAAATGAATGAGTCAAGCAATGTGATTCATTTTGTTAAAAATGAAACTCTACAAGTTGACGGATAAAACTAGATTAACCAATGTGATGTAGATAATTGTAGATCTTGGACCTATAAACAAAGAAAAAATTAGATCGACCAGCTTGATCTAGTTGATTGTAAAAAGAAAACCTACAAACAAAGGATAAAATTGGGTTGACCAATGCGACCTACTTGATTGTGAATCCTAAAACTACAAATAGAGGTTAAAGCTAAATCAATCAACTTGATATAGTTGATTGTAAATTAAAAATAAAAAATGCAAGGGTTAGATTCATGTTAGATTCACCATAATATATGTAATAAATTAAGATAGATCTAAAGTGTATTTGACATAGTAAATGCAAGATCAGATAAGGTAATTAATTAATATCCATTGCAATACTATTTATATCAGGAGAATGATCAAATTGGATATGTAAGGGATCTCTTACCACATAATATCAAAGAAGAGGGTTCTGAATCTTCTAGGCAAATGACACTATGCAATAATCTAAGGCCTATGCACATAAAATAAAAATAGTGTAGTGTTTATAAAAGCTTGTGGCACAAATGGGGATGATTAAACATAAACAAACAATCAAGGAATCATAATACACAAATAAGGGCCTATATCACCTAAAGTGGGAAATGGAAAGCAAACAAGACCCTATATCTACACTAATTTTAAGCATAGAGGTAATCTAAGAAAGGAGTTATATATTTAACACATATTACTTATAAAATATCTATCTATCAAATAAAATAATAAGAATTAAGAATACTTACCTTGGGTGAACCTGTCGAGTCTCAATATCTCCCTTGGCCATTGGTGCTTTGAAAGAGGTTGTTGTGGTTTTGTAAGGATCACACTATATAAACCATCTCTAGGCTAAAAGACTCCTTATTTAAATCTAAGAATTCTCAAAAGACAAGTAATCTTATATCCAAGGCAAAGCCTAAGCAATTGTTCTTTTAAATGTAGATTTAGTAAAATTACAAACTGTAATGATGTGAAAATGAATGTTCCTCTATATTTGATTAAAATGAGACTTGTATTTATAGCAATGGATAAGCCTTAGCCCTTATAAAATTTGAGTCAAAAAAATTGGCCAACTCGATCCAATTTTTTATAAAAGGTTAATGCTAGGCCTCAAACTAAGTCATCCAGACCAATATAGTTCCATAACATGTGTTTAATATTTTATAACAAGATCAACCTTGCTGAATTAGTAGGAAAAAATGGTGTTTTCTTAGTTAGGGGTCGTTTTAAAGGATAAATGATTATAAAAATATGTAAACAGGGTTTATATTGCTTGGGGAGTTGGATAAACAAGATTTGTAATAGTTTTAGGTAATGATAGAGTTTTCTAACAATCTTATGAAACACCAATAATCTGCCCACCCTTTTTATGATATAACCTTTAAGGTGTGCACTCAGAGAGATCAAAATTTGACAAGTTCTATAAGAGAGAAAGTATTAGTAAATGATAAAGTTATAAAATATTTTGTGTATACAAACCTGACATTTAGTCTTGAAACCCTAGATTGACCTAGTGTTTTTTATATTTTTATTTTTTAATATTGTAAATTATTGTTTCAAATTTTGAATTTTTCATTTATAAGCAATGGAAAATATTAATCAAAATATTTTTTTTCAAATGGAAGACAAGGAAGCACTAGTGAATGATCTCAATAACAACAAGGCCTTAATGGATGCATTTTTATATGTTACAAGAGATTATATTAGAAAGCATGCTTAGGCTAAGGCATCCCCACCTAGTGAGGGTGTATCCCTAGGTGGCACTACAATTGATTCTATACCAATAAACCTCCTCTTGAACACATCATCAATTCCTACATCTAATGGGGCATGGGTTATGTGTTTACACCATTATTCCATGGAACAAATCATACTATTACTACATCCTCCATGGGAACCATTATCCCTTCAATCCAATTATTAGTATCAGTGTCCATATCAAATCAAATCATGTATGCATCCTGTTTGTTGACTATTGTCACTTGAACTTGCACCCAATGAGGATATGGGACAAGATTATCCTCATTCAAGTGAGATACTGGAACCACCCCAGGGCTGTGGGTATCCCTCTTGGGGGGTGGATCTCTAGATTAGGGTCTAACTTCCCTTGATGCATCACTTAAGCACATATCCTAAAACTAACACTTTGGGGTTAAAAAGAGACAAGAAATGACATTCAAGTAAACCTATTATATGGAGGTGATACACCAAATGTCTAATTTACTCATAATCTTAGTCATACACTTGAAACTAAGAATAAGTTACATATACACTTCATTCAATATCAACTCTCTCTCTCTCTCTCACACACACACACACACACACACACACACACACACACACACACACACACACACACACACAGAGAGAGAGAGAGACACACACACACACACATCAATGCTTCAACATGAGGTCTAGGAGATATCATAAGTTAGGAAGACTTAGGAAATAGGAATTATAGGACACTCTATTGAGTTATATATTAACTATACCTTCAACCTTACTTGACACTTCTTGTTGACCTGTAAGAAAGAGAACACAAGAATAATAAATGAAGGTAAATAGACATCACACTTGCACAAGACTAAACACTATCATTTAAACTTAGTAAATTAGTTTAATGAGGTAAAAAAATTGTATTTATTAATTCAAGGTACAATTTTTTAATGGATTTTACATACCCAATTTGAGTAATCAAACAATGGCCAAGAAGGCCCATTTTATAGAACTTGGAAGGAGAGAGAGAGAGGAGAAGTTGAACAGGCACAAGGACATGTGTCACCAAGTAAAGATAAGTTAAAAATACATGAGAGATAAGGATGGGGTGATACATATCATGCAAAGATATCCAAATGTCATCTTCAATCATCCAAGACCTGAAAATGGTCAGAAAACTCTTTTTTTGTGCATAAAAAACTGCCCTTCATAATTGGCCTTCCAAAACTACCCAAAATCTGAAATTAATAAAATTTAATGATAAATATAAGTATTAGGGTTTAATAATAATACATCAAATTAATTTGGGAGGTTCCTAAACATTCCTATCATCTTGGCCATGCATGATCACACTTGGCAGTTTCAAAATAGCCCTTTTGCCTTCACCCTTCACACTTGGCATCTAAAAAATATTAATATATTAAATATTATAAATAAAAGAGGAGAAATTAATTTTTTGAGGAGTGATCATACCATTATTTACAATAAATTAGACTTAAAATACTCTTCAAATAAAGATTTGCCATTTTCTCTAAGTCCTCACTAGTTGGATCACTAGACTGGTTGAAAGTGAGGGCCTGGATGGGGAAATTATAGATTAATTCATGAGATTATGTGAATTTATGGAGTTATATATAGTTTAAATATTCCTCTCAGAGTTTGTTTCATCTCCTAAATCCCGTTGTATCCTAAAAACCACCCAAAATGGTAAAAAAAAGCCCTATTTTCCTCTGACCCATACAATTACTTAAAATAAAATGCCATAGATGTGATCCTATTGTATTTTTAAAGTAATTATGTTTATCACTCAGGTTCAAATTACTCCATCTAGATGCACTTCTATCTTGATTTTCACAACTAGGTCTCAAATAGGGGTTTGGAGGGTTTTAGAGTGACCAACCTTCTTAACCTTTGTTCATAAAGATGGAACATTGAAATTATATAAAAATTAAGATTTTGGATTCTTAATGACCCCATAAAAATTCATTAAATATATCCAAGTCCCATGTAAAGTCTCATGAAAGATATGAACATTCCAAGATGACCATTCATGCCATTTAGTGCATTTTGTGAGGGTTTGGGAGCCTCAAAGCCAAGAATTGGTCTTATGATGAATTTATTTAAAAAATAATGGATAAAAAAACTTTATATACACCCAAAAAACATGTTATTATAATTTTATTATCTCTTTAATATCCAAAAATGAAAACATACCCTTATTTGGTACTAGGCCGAAACCTTGCCAATAGGCGTCCTTGTCATTTTAGACTCAACCTAACATTCCAATGGCTTCCTTTGACTCATCATGGATAAAAAACATATGGTATACATATTAATACATTAATAAATGAATTATAAGGCATGGAAAATGTAAAAAATGCACATGACCCTTAGTTGGGTTTTTAGGCCTAAGGATTCCCACTAGGTATGCATGCAAACCTCATTGGTTGGAACAATCTGTATGATTCTAGACATTATATTAAGGTTTTTAAGATTTTATTATGTTCCCTACATATTATAAAATAATAAATCTATATTTTATATATTTATGGTTCAACACTTCATCATTTTCCCCAAAATTGGCACCTCCATGCACACTAAAATAGCCCTTGCTATGAGACAAAATAGTGAGTGTTTTCCCTATTATATAATAAAATATTATTATTTAATAATGTTATATAGGTAATAATGGTACTTTTTTCCAAAATTTATCTCTCAAATCCTCCACTTAGTCCTCATAAATAATAAATTTGTAAGATAGACTTTTTGGGAAAGGCATAGTTTGAGGGGGCAAGGGATGAACTATACTTAGAGAAGAAATGGACTGGTTAGAGATTATTTGTGGGATTTTAGTGATTATTAAGTCTCCCCATGATGTTTTAAAACATTTTTACAATCCATAACTCTCCTTCAAACACCTTTTATGCTCTTGGAAACATGAATTTGGCCTATGACTGCCTAGAAAAGAGGAACCCTGCTTTAGGCCTTGGCTGTAGGTGTTTTTAGCTCATTATATGATTTTGAAACACAATTAAAATATTATATAATGATTAAAATCTCATGAGGGTTATCATACCTTAATTATCCAAGTTTAATTTCAATCTCTTGCCTTAGTTCATCCCTTGAATTCCAAATTAGCCTATGCCCCTTACGGACTGAGACAATTCCCTTAAGCCATGTCTGTAGGTGTGATTTAAGTTTGTTTGATTAGTTTATACCTCATTTATATTTTGAATCATTCCATATGAGAATTTTCATGCCTTTTATTCACATAAAATCCTTCAAACCATAGTTCACTCCCATGCTTTGGTCCATTGTCCTAGAACACCCTGTTTTGATTGTATTTTCATTTGAAGCTTGCTATAGGTGCACTCTTGACAAGGGTTTAGGATTTGTACATGTTTTTTAGGTTTTAAAAAAATATCATTAAGATCCTCCTTAACTAATTATACCTTTTATAAACTTTTAAGAAATCCAAACAAGTCCAAATTCAAAACTTTAGTCTCACTGTCAACCAAGTCTGTCATAATCATGTTTGTGCATTTTATGGCTTGTTGTAGGTGGATAGAGGTCATTTGGAACTTGATTGAGGTGGTTTTAACCTAATTAAGGTTTTATAAATCATAAAACTTCCCTATATCACTTTAAACTTAAAACCAATTCTAAACTTCACATCCTTATCTCACTATTCATAACCTTGATGATTGTGTTTAGGCATCTCATACCCCTGTACGGATAAAGGGCTTGCATTAGGGAGCCAAAACACCAAAATCACCCTTTTCTTGCTCATTAATAGATCAATAATGTTCTTTTAACTATTTTGGATGGTTCAAACTTGATTTAATAGCTTATGTATTCCATATCAGGTGTAAAACCAACTTTTCCATTCATTCATGTAGACATCATTGTTGCAAATCAGTAATTTTTTGGCAATTTTGAGGCCTTCAAAAACCATCTTCCACTCCTAATTTGACCATTAAACTTGGCATGGTTACTATTGGTGGATAGGTATACAAGTAAAATCAATTAATATAGTGAAAAGACTTTTTAAATCAACCTACATCATCTCCAAAATCTTTTAGGACCTCTGTTTGGTCTCTTTTGGGACTGAGAACCTAAAATGACAACTCACTCTTTTGAAGGAAGATTTTTTGCTTTGTTAGCACTATAACTTAATAAACATGAACATTAAGAACATTTGGGATATGATATAAGTTCAAAAATTAATTCCACCATGTTCTCATTTCCACACATCCATACAAACCTCCTGGAAACTCTGTAGAGATGACTGTAAGGCACACTTTGGAAACAAAACAGTAAGCAAGGAAATTGGGCAATTAGCTTGAAGGGAGTATGAAAATTGATTCCTCTCAAGGATATTTTATGAAATAAACTTTTAAAACATGATTTCAAACATATCAAGCACCTTCAAGATCTTCCTCCACGTTGGGAAAACTCAGGTTTTGCATATATGGCTGTCATCTTGGAAAATAAGCATAATTTGAACTTTGCTTCAAATGGAATTGAAAGAGAAGTGTTGGATGGTTTAAAAAACATGGCGAGTACCTAATTAACACCTTAAAAAACCTCATATAACTCACATAACTCCTTGGATTCCTAAAAATAAGAAACAAATACAAACACACACCCCTCTTGAATGTAATTCCATAAAAAGTTGCCTAGAGTGTAAACGATCGTTCATAAAGGAGCCACCAAATTTCAAGTTATTTCTATGGATGTGAAGTTAAATTAGATTGATATCCACATGCAGAATCATTTTCCTTAAATCCACCTGTAACTCTCATGGTGAGTGTTTGAACTTGCCCTTCTTTGGCTTGCCAATGGAGAAAGAAGAGAAATGAGTTGAAGATGCAATTTTTTGTGTAATAAATGAAAAAAAACATGAATATGACCTGTGGGGAGTTTAAGAGTCACTCCACCACATTTTTTTACTGCCAAGGATCTTGAGAAGTCTGTAAGAGTGTTGGAGAAGGCCTATTTTTTTAGGGAAAACTGATTCTTTCTTGATGAACCTGATTTATAACTATCTATTGACATGATATTGACATTACTCACATTTAAATTGACCTTGGTGTCAAATTTTATAGTATAAAAGTAAGTACAAGTCATTTAATGGGCTAAAAGGTGGCCAAAAGACCCCTTTTTCACATGAGACCTAATAAATGACTAGTTAATGACTTGTGATCACATTGAAACATGTTAAATGTCATATTAGGAAAAATTAGACATAAATTGACCTTTTACCAGGTTTGACCATAGTTGACCATGGTTGACTAGGCTAATTTAAGGGAAATGAACTTAGGCAAAGATTAGGACAAGACCAAGTAAGGTATATAGGACAATATGAGACCCCATAGGATGTATGTAAACCTTATTAAAAAGTTTAAAATGATAGGGGTTGACCTCATTTTACTAAAAGTCAAATTTGGTCAACAATTTGGCAACTCCTAGGGGTAACATGCTTGCCTATGTTAAGGACTAGTAGCCTTATCCTATCCATTGGGTGAGGGAGTTAGGATACACTTGGAAAACATCAGGAGTAGACCTTGAAGGGACAAACAAGATAGTAATTATACCTCAAGCACAGTAAGGGAAAGAAAAACAACACATAACAAAGACCCAACAACAAACAAGACAAGGACACACTTGTGCTACTAAGCACTTAGGGAAAGCACAACACAACACAATTGAAAGCAAACCAATATGTACATCTGATCTGATACATTTTTCCACCTCTTGGATCAAAGGGGAAAATTATTAGGTCTCCTTCATGACAAGAAAGATCATGGTGGTAACTAAGTAATTTATTGGAGTGAAAACTTGGTGACTCACCCTTCTTGTTTGCCATCTTGATTGGCATGTATTCCAATGCATTAGGTTCAAACATGTCTTCAACATCCATGTATTCATATTAATCTTTAAAACATGTTTCATGCTGGTCCTTAATGTTGATGTAGTCCATCAATGGATCCATGGCTACAATATCATCATTATAGGGCTCATTTGGCTCATGGTTCTCTTTGTATGCATCATGGACTAGTTCATCCTTTTCCATCTCTTGGAGAAGCTTTTAAAACTAGTTTCTTGCTTCATCATAACTCTCTTGAGGAAGGGTGGCTGGTGTAATATTTGAACTGAGGCAAAATATTTCTATCTTATTCCAAAAAACATCATTTTCTTGCTCAAGAACTCCTTCAAAGCCTTTATAAAACCAATCAGACTTCTCTCCTTCTTTCTCAAGAACTAAAGTCTCTAAATGCTCAACAACATGCTCTTGAACCTCATTCCACTTAGGTACCATGGCCTAGTCACTATCTTCATCAAAGCAAAAGGAAAACCCATCAAATAAAGGGGAAAAGAGATCACCATGCTTGCATTCTTCATAATCACCTACTATGGATTGTTCACTATCTTCATCATGACCAAAAAGAAGTTCATCAAGTAGAGATAATGAAAATTCATCATGTCTACAAATCTCTATACATGCTATCTTCTTTCCACTTAGATTATCTTCTTCACCCTTGAATTTTTCCATTTTATCTTCCGCCTCACACAAGACATTTTCTCCTTTCTCAAAAGAGAGGGTGGGAGGGCAAGAAACATCCTTGACTAGGTTGAAAGATAATGGGACATTTTCATGCTCTTCTTTCCATCTTGCAATCACCATATAAAAGCTTGGAAAATTTCCATCACATGAACATATTTCATATTGAGGAGTAGGATAGTGACTTACCAAAATAACATCTCTATCCACAAGAGTCTCATCAATCTCTTCATTCCTTTCCTCTTTAGGGTGTGTTTGCATTTGAACGACATCTTTCCAACATGTGAAACCAATAGGCATAGCTTCTTCTATCTTTTCTTCTTCAAAATTTTGGGCTGATTCATGATGATCACTCCTCCAACTTGGAATATTGATATCATGAGTCTCCTCTTGATGATAGGCAACAACTTCATCACTTTCTCAAGGTTTTGAGCTGGTTCATGATCTGGTTCATGATAGACATTTCTCCAACTTAGAATCTTAACATCAGATTGAAGGGCTTGAAGAAGTTGAGGGAGACTAGGAAGTGTTTGTACACACATAGAAGGAGTTGTTTAAATATGGGTGTGTTGGTTTCCAAATTAAATGGGATGGCTTTCTTCAAAGGAAGGCTCATAATCTAAGAACTTGGAGTAGTTATTTTCCATAGAAGCCTGCTCTAATCTCTTTTGGTGTTGGATTGCTAAGTGAAAAGGATTAATAATAGGATTAGTTTGATAGACAAGATTTGGTGTACAATGGGAGGGTTTATTTTGCATGGGAGAAAGCTATCTTGGTATGGAAGAAGGTATAAAAGGCTGATTGCCTTGAGTACCTTTGACTCTTCCATCTTATTAGTCTCTCCTTCATGGATTGCATGACTTGAGATTGCCTAAACAAGCACTCCTCCTTGTACATAAGTTCTTGTTGATACCTATTTTACTCATTTAACCTATCTATCTCTATTATTTTCTTCTCAAAATCCAACATTATCTCCCTAACACTCTTGGATTGACTAGGAGAAGGATAATTAGGAGAGCTACTTGAGGGGATTCCATGAACATCATGAGTTTGATACAAACTATATGAAGGAACACAAGGTCCATATTGCTAAATAATGGGATTATACATACCAAAAAATGATTTCTTAATGCACTAGGGATGTTTGATCATCTGATTTAGCTTGGAGTCACCATTGGTGTTGATTTAAATGCCTCCAAAAGGTTGATTGGTTGGAGAACACACTAAGAATTCTTTAATTCCTTAGATAAATTATCCCACCAGGCATGCCAAAAAATATTGTCACTTGAACTTGCACATAATGAGGAGATGGGACAAGCTTATCCTCATTCAAGTGAAACAATGGAATCACCTTAGGGCTGTGGGTATCCCTATTGGGGGGTGGATCTCTAGATTAGGGGCTAACTTCCCTTGATGCATCACTTAAGCACATATCCTAGGACTAACACTTTGGGGTTGAAAGGGGTTAATAAATGACATTAAAGTAAACCTAATCCATGTAGGTGATACACCAAATTCCTTATTTACTCACATTCTTAGTCACACACTCAAAACCAAGAACAAGTTACATATACACTTCATTCAATATCAACTCTCTCTCTCTCTCTCTCACACACACATCAATGCTTCAACACGGGGTCTAGAAGATAGCATAAGTTAGGAATAATTAGGAAATAGGAATGATAGGACACTCTATTGAATGAGATATTCACCTTACCCTCAACCTCATTTAACACTTCTTGTTGACCTGCAAGAAAGAGAACACAACACATTAGGTACTAGCAGGAATAGTATGTGAAGGCAAATAGACATCACACTTGCACAAGACTAAACACTATCATTTACACTTATTGAATTATTTTAATGAGGTAAAAAACTTGTATTTATTAATTCAAGGTAAAATTTTGGCAGGACTTCACCATACCCAATTGGATTAATCAAACAATGGCTAAAAAGGCCCATTTTATAGAACTTGGAAGGAGAGAGAGAAATGAGAAATTGAAGAGGAAAAAGGACATTTTTCACCAAGTGATTATCATTTACACATGAATGAGAGATAAGGATGGGGTGATCCATATCATTTTAGGAGCTCTAAATGTCATCTTCAATCATCCAAGACCTACAAATGGTCAGAAAACTCCTTTTCTATGCATATAAAACTACCCCTCATAATTGGCCTTCCAAATTTCCCAAACTCTGCACCTGATCAAATTTGATGATGAATATGAGTAGGATGGGTTACTAATAATCCCTCTCATGAATTGGGGAGGCTCTTGAACCTTCCTATCATCTTGTAAATGCGTGATCACACTTAGCAGTCTCAAAATATCCCTTTTCCCTTCACCCTTCACACTTTGCATCTAAAAACTCTTCATCTCTATAATATTATCTATAAATAAGAGAAATTAAATTTTTAAGGAGTGATCATACCATCAGTTACAATAAATTGGACTTAAAAGGCTCTTTAAACAAAGATTTGCCATTTTCTCTAAGTCCTCACTAGCTGGCTCACTTGACTGGATGAAAGTGAGGGCCTGCTTGGGGCCCTTAGAGGTTTATTAATGAGATGAAGTGAATTTTTAGAGTTATATAAAGTTTAAATATTCCTCCCAATTTTTTTCATCTCCTAACTCCTCATGTATCTTGTACACCACTCAAAATGGTAAAAAAAACCCTATTTTCCTCTGATCCATAAAATTCCATACAATACAATACCATGGATGTGATCCTATTGGAGTTGGTATGAATTATATTTATAAATTAGGTTAAAATTACTCCATCTAGATGCACTTATATCTTGATTTTCACAACTAAGTCTCAAATAGGGCTTTGGAGGGTTTTAGAGTGACTAGCCTTCTTAACCTTTATTCATAAAGATAACACATTGAAATTATATAAAAATTACACTTGTGGCTTATTAATAACCCCATAAAAATTAATTTAATAGCTTCAGGTCCCATGTAAAGGCTCATGAAAGATATGAGCATTCCAAGATGACCATTTGTGCCATTTAGTGCATTTTGTGAGGGTTTGGGAGCCTCAAAACCAATAATTGGTCTTCTAATGAATTTATTTGAAAAATAATGGATAAAAAACCTATATATCTACCCCAAAAACATGTTCCCATCATTATAATCTCTCCTTAATATCCAAAAATGAAAACTTACCCTTATTTGACATTAGGCCTAGACCTTGCCAATAGGTCTGCTTGCCATTTAAGACCCAACCTAAAAATATAATGGATTACTTTGAATATTTATCACAATAAAACATTTGGTATTCCTCTTTCAACATGAATCAACCAATTTTAAGGCATGGAAATGGTAAAAATGCACATGACCCTTAGTTGGGCTTCTAGGCCTAAGGATTCCCACCAGGTATGCATGCAAACCTCCTTGGTTGGAACAACTTGTACAATTAAAAAAATTATATTAAGGATTTTAAGATTTTATTATGTCCCATAAATCTTATACAATCATAAATTTTTCCTTTCTATCCTTTTGGTTCAACATTTCATCATTTTCCCCAAAATTGGCACCTCTATGCACACTAAAATAACCCCTACTCTGAGACAAAATAGTGAGTGTTTTACCTATTGTATCATAAAATGTGATTATATTATCATGTTATATAGGTCTTAAAGGTACTTTTTACTAAAATTTATCTCTCAATTCCTCCATTTGGTCCTCTAACTCAACAAATTTGCAAGGCAAACTTTTTGGGAAAAACATAGTTTGAGGGGACAAGGGATGGATTGTACTTGGAGAAGAAATGGATTGGTTAGAGATTTTTTATGGAATTTTAGGGATTATTAATCCCCATGATTTTTTAAACTATTTTTCCAATCCATCACTCTCCTTCAAACACCTTTTTATGCTCTTGGAAACATGAATTTGGCCTATGACTACTTAGAAAAGAGGAACCCTGCTTTAAGCCTTGGGTGTATGTGTTTTTAGCTTGTTATATTATTTTTAAACACAATTAAAACATGATATCATGATTAAAATAAAATTAAGGTGATAATAAATCAATTATCCAAGGTTAATTTCAATCTCTTGCCTTAGTTCATCCCTTGAATTCCAAATTAGGCCTCTGCCCCTTAAGGACTGAGACAGTCTCCTTAAACCATGCATGTAGGTGTGATTTAAATTTGTTTGATGGGTTTATAACTCATTTATATGTTTCATCAAGTCATAGGAATTTTTTCATGCCTTGTCTTCACATCAAATCCTTCAAACCATAGTTCTCTCCCATGCTTTCGTCCATTGTCATATAACACCCTATTTTGACTGTGTTTTCAGTTCAAGCATGTTGTAAGTGCACTCTTGGCAAGGGTTTAGGATTTGTACATGTTTTTTAGGTTTTAAAACAATATAATTAAGATAATAATTCAATAATTATACCTTTTATTAACTTTTAAGAACTCTAAACAGGTCCAAATTTAAAACTTTAGTCTCACTGTCAACCAAGTCTGTCACAGTCATGTTTATGCATTTTATGGCTTGTTGTAGGTGGATAGAGGTCATTTGGAAATTTATTGAGGTTGTTTGACCCTCATGAATGTTTTATAAAGCATAAAAACACCCTATATCACATTAAAACTCAAAACCAAGTCCAGACTTCACATCCTTAGCTCACTGTTCATAACCTTCATGACTGTGTTTAGGCATCTCAAACCCTTATACAGATATAGGGCTTGCATTAGGGGCCAAAACACCAAAATCACAATTTTATTTCTCATTACTAGCTCAATAATGTTATTTTAACTAGTTTTCATGCTTAAAACTTGATGGAATAACTTAGGTATTCCATATAGGGTGCAAAACCAACTTTGCCATTCATTCTTGTAGACATCACTATTGCAAATCAGTGATTTTTTAGCAATTTTGAGGCCTTCAAAAACCATCTTCCACTCCTCCTTTGACCATTAAACTTGGCATGGTTACTATTGGTGGATAGGGATACAAGGAAAATCAATTAGGATATTGAAAAGACTTTTTAAATCAACCTACATCATCTCCAAAATCTTTTAGGACCTATGTTTGGTCACTTTTGGGACTGAGAACCCAAAATGACAACTCACTCTTTTGAAGGAAGATTTTTTGCTTTGTTAGCCTTATAACTTAATAAACATGAACATTAAGAAAATTTGGGATATGATATAAGTTCAAAAATTAATTCCACCACGTTCTCATTTTCCATACATCCATACAAACCTCCTGGAAACTCTGTAGAGATGACTGTAAGGCACACTTTGGAAACAAAACAGTAAGCAAGGAAATTGGGCAATTAGCTTGAAGGGAGTATGAAACTTTATTAATCTCAAGGAAATTTGATGAAATAAAATTTTAAAACATTATTTCAAACATATAAATCACCTTCAATATCCTCCTCCATGTTAAAAAAACTCAGGTTTTGCATATATGGCTATCATCTTGGAAAACAAGCACAATTTGAAATCTCCTTCAAATGGAATTGAAGAGAAGTTTTGTATGGTTGAAACACCATGGAGAGGACCTCATTAACACTTTATAACACCTCATAAACCTCACACATTTCCCTGGATTTATAAAAACAAGAAACATATACAAACATACACCCCTCTTGAATGCAATTCCATAAAAATCTACCTTGAGTGTAAAGGATCATTCATATAGGAGGAGTCACCAAATTAAAATTTATTATTATGTATATGAATTGAACTCAGAGTGATATTCACCTATAGAATAATTTTCCTTAACTCCACCTGTAGCTCTCATGGTGAGTGTTTTAACTTGCCCTTCCTTGGCTTACCAATGGAGAAAGAAGAGAAATGAGTTGAAAATGCAATTTTTTGTGTAATAAATTAAAACCAAACATGGATATGACCTTTGGGGAGTTTAAGAGTCACTCTACCACATTTTTTTCTACCAAGGAGCTTGCGAAGTTTGTATAAGTGTTAGAAAAGGCCTATTTTAAAGGGAAAATTGCTTCTTTCCTAATGAAACTGCCTTATAACTATCTAATAACATGATCTTGACATAACCCATATTGAAAATGACCTTTATATCAAATTTTATAGCATAAAAGTAAGTACAAGTCATTTAATAGGCTAAAAGGTGGCCAAAAGACCCCCTTTTCCACATGAGACCCAATAAATGACTAGATTATGAGTTGTGATCACATTGAAAAATGCTAAATGTCATATTAGGATATATTAGACACAAATGGACCTTTTACTAGGTTTGACCAAGGTTGACCATGGTTGACTAGGCCAATTCAAGGGAAATGAACTTAGGCAAAGACTAGGACAAGACCAAGTAAGGTATGTAGGACAATATGAGACCCCATATGATGTATGCAAATCTTATTGAAAAAACCTCATTTGACTAGAAGTCAAATTTAGTCAACATTGACTTCTCAAAGTTCAAAACTTCATAATCAAAATGTGAAAGTTCTTGTACAAACTATACATTATTTCAATCTTAACTTACTAGCATTGAGAAAAATTCTATGAAATCATCTTATGCTATTCATTCACAAGATGTGTTACACATTCCTCTTTCACCTGAAATATATTTTCACCCTTTGCCAATTAGTTTTGTTACACCCATGCTCACATTTTATGATGAAAAGGTGATTTTGAATAATATATCTGATCTTTCTATGTGGCATGTCTTGATTATGCCTCCAATGATAAAATTTTGATCAAATTATTTCCAAGGAGCCTAAGGGACTATGTTTTAAGATGGTTCTATGATTTACCAATCTAATAAGTGAGAGCATTCAAACCTTTAGAGGATCAATTTATAGAACATTTCTCTATCAAAATCACTAAAAATATATCATATGCTCAAATCAAAAAGATAAAACAAGGAACCAATGAACATATCAATGAATATGCTTTGAGATATAAAACAATGTTGGAAAAAATGACAAATCCAATGCCAAATAAAGAAATTTAAGACATATTTAAGAAAAGTTTGCTTTCCCCATTACATGAGTCCATTATTTTCAAATTTTCAAATATGTTGATGACATATGCCATATTATTTGATATCATGAAATGAATATTATTTCCTTTAACAAGGTGATGTATGTATTAAACACACCGAATAAATATAATATTAAGTTTCATATCAAACCAAGCTACAAGGTAAAACCTACAAAACCCAAAAAGGAAACAACCACAATGGTTAACATAATGTCACATAAAACTAATCAATTCATCTTATCCAATACATATAAGAGACAATCTACACGATTACTTAATTTTATAACTTATTTACTTCGAAAGCTTGTGGAGTGTCATCTCATATATCTCTCTGCGCCCATGGAGGTTGATATGAGTCAACCTCTATGCAAAGGATGTGATGCTAATACATATTGTAACTATCACCAAGGCCTTAGATATTCTATGAACAAATGCTATACCTTGAATCATAATATCCAAGACCTTATTGATGACCAAAATATTACCTTCAATGATCCTCCAAAGGATTCTTGTTCACAACCTGGTGATCACCAAAATTAGAAAATATTTTACAATCATTTGCAAGATCATTCTTAGAAAGATATAAAAGTGCAAAGGGAATACAAGGTGCATCCTTGTCCATCACATTATGGGAATCCATTAGATGGTATCATTGGTACTTATACATACACAATAATTCCTATGGTTCAAAGACCTTTTATTACATTTGATGATAATGAAATAGTTGATGATGACTCATATCTTCATTCATTATTTATTCAAGCATACCTTAATCATTGATCAAAAATTGAGAGTCCATAGATTTGAAATCACAAGTCCGTAGAAATCCCACATGAAGAGGGATAATTGTTTGGTAATATCATGCCCCAACCACATGGGAGAAACCAGCCACTTTATCGAGCCACATAGCTCGTGATCCATCTGCCACATCCTAGAATATGATAAGTTTAGGGGAATGTGAGAATAGACATGCCAAGTCAAAGCTCAAAATTTGGTTTTGATAATGGTTCTAATTCAAAGTTTCAGTGGCGGCACACTATAGAGCTCTTTGAGATCTTTTTGACGCATTTTTTGGAACTTAAATATGAGTTTGGGAGCTCCCGTTATGGCCATTTGAAGATTGGTCAAAAAATGTCTCTTGCGACATGTGGCAGATGTTTCGAGGTTGTTTTGACATTTGGACCCATCAGAGGTCAACACTTGGCAAAATGAAAGGTTTGCAAAAGTGTGGTTCGATGACATGCCATTTCATCAACATGCCACATGGAGTCAAGCATGAGATAAGCTCGTTGAGCAAGGTGACGAGACCAAGCATGTGGCGAGTTCGAAAGAAAGACCAAGTCCAATGGTGCATGTTTGGTGCATTCTCCAATGACAGCCTAAGTATAGGCTTAGCTAAGTGCCTAAGTCTCCTTCAAAAGAGGATGTCGACACATATCAAAGAGGTGACTTAAATATTTAAAGCATGTAAACCATTTATTTCCAACAAATGTGGGATAAAGACATGCTTAAGCGTGCCAAAAAAGGAGGAAGATTTCAAACTCAAGCATAAAGTGCCTAAAAGAAAGGGCCAACGGTTTGAACCCCTGACCTGCCACCCAAAAGGGATAAGCTTTGACTGCTTGAGTTGTGGGGGTCGAAGTGTTATTTAAGCAGCAAATTTCTATTTGAAGTTATCAAATTCTGGACTGTGTTTTTATTTTTAAGAGGCTGAGACTTTGTAAAAGCTTTGGAAGGCTTATGTAATGGATTTTTATCCATATTCTAGCCATAATACATAGTATTAATACTCTATTTTATCTAGTTTGCATATTGGAGGAGTATTTTTTATCCCATAGAGGAGATTTTTAGGACTTTAAAGCAACTTTGTAGGTTTTATGAAGACTCATGGAATCTGAAGGTGTCGGGCTTGATTCAGTCATGGTGAAGGTGAATTCTTGCATTGAGATATCAGCTTGCAGAAAAGTTGTTTATTGTTTCCAGGTATTTGAAGTGCCCTTAATGGAAATGGTCCACTCCTTTGGAGAACTCAGAGATGTAGGCGTCAATTATTGAGCCAAACTCCGTTATCACATTTCATGTTTTGGTAATTGTCATTTTGATGCATGATTTTGTTTCAGTTTGCTGATTTGGTTTAATTATTAAATGAACTCATGCAAGTAATCTACAATTTGACAATTATAACACAATGTTATTAAAAAAACTAGTTTAATTGGTAAATGAAAGTAACAAGTCTTTTGACAACTCCAATCCAACTCAACAACTGAGAACATTTTTTTTGCCAAACATTTTGCAAGTTCTTTTGAGTTTATCAAGAATTTGCTAAGTTTTGAGAATTTTAGTATTCGTACTTAAAACTTCATTTTGAGTTTATCAGTGTAGTTTACGGATCAAGTTGGTATCAGAGTAGTTAGAAAGCTGGGTTAGCTTCTGATTGAGATTTGATAGTTGCTTTCAATTATTGGTTTTCAATATCACTTGATTAGATTGTAGTGTGCAGTTGTGGAATCAGTGTGTCTATAGGAAAACATGGGCAAATTGTCACACAAAGCCAAGATGGAAGAGCTTGAAGCCATCAATACTCAAATTCAGGATGAGAATGCATTCCTGAGATGCAAGCTCTATTCCCTTGAAGAAAAAATTACAAGTTTGAAATCAGAGATTGAATCTAAGGATGAGCTTTTGATCAAATTGTAGTGTGGTGAACCAAATAAGGCAATACCTTCTACTTCAGATGTAGAGACTATGACTGAATGCACTATAAGTTATTCACCACGTAATTCATCTACTTCTTTCCATTCAGATTCGGATTCAAGTAATGATGCTTTTGGTAGTTTTGAACAACACATTAAGGGTATAGGATCTAAATTGTTGATGAAAATGGGCTTTAATAGAAGAGGTCTTGGTCGAGATGGCCAAGGAATTACTAACCCAATACAAGTAGAGCATATATCTCTTCATGCAAGTTTGGGTTACACTAGTGAGCAGGTGGAAATTGGAGAAACTTACTCCATGGCTAAAGGAAGACAAGCTTATAATAGCAAAGGACTGAGGCCACTAGTAGAGCATGTACGGTGTAAGAAGGAAGTTAGAAGAGGTATTGAGATTCCACCTCCTAGTTCCTACACTAGAGTTAGCACTAAATCTTTTGATCCACTTTGTATGTTTAAAAAATTTGGATTTAACATTTAGAAGATGATGCAATCATTTCCATGCAGTTTTTGTGGGATGCATAACCACAGTGTTGCATTTTGTTGGAAGATACATGCTTTACTTAAGCAGATTGAAGGTGTTCAAGACCATTCTCATCATGGCAAAGCAAGAAGAGGTAAAAGGGAGACCTCACCTAAGAAGGTTTTTTGCACTCATTGCCATAAGAGTGGACATCGGATTAATAATTGTTTTAAACTTCAATCATCTTCTCATTCTAGAAATGGTAAAACTAAGATGATTTATCAACCTATTACTAAGGTCAATGAAGTTAAATCAATCCATAATGATGCTAAGGAATCCACTAAGACAATCAATTTCACTAGGAAGAAAGAAATGGTTAAGTGGATTATCACTACATTCTTTTTGCAAAGCATGGTTAAGAATTCACCTAAGGGAATGAACAAGCTTTGATAGATGTAGATTAGAGTTGGTGGGAACACTTCAAGATAGGTTTACCATATGAAGTTTTTCAATTCTCACTTTTTGATAACTCTAAGTTTTTGATCTCCAAAATATACTGTATGGGTAGTCTAATAATGGAAAAGACATTAACTCATTTGAAACAGTTGGGGACATAGTAGAGTGATGTTGTGAGTTGTTTCCTTACAACATTTTTTAGTTATACTTCTATTTTGAATGTATCTATTTTTGACACATGGATGTATAGATGCATTATTAAGACCCTATGGGCATGTTTAGATGTTAGGCAACATACACTTTTGGTTGTTTGCATTTGCTTAGCATATAAGTCCCATACTAGGGCATTGTATTGAAACATGTCCACAACATTTATTTTTATGTTGTCAGCATTATAAACCTGTCTTGCAGTTACATTGGGAGTTGTTTCAATTTTTGGAAATTCACCATTTTACAAGATGTGACATTTGGGCAGGCAGTTTGATATGTTGTAATCACTTTTGTAGTTGTAGATTCACATACTCATGCCTTTGGATTAGGCATTTTTGCAGTTTGATTGTGAGTCATTTTAATGCAATTGTTTATACCTCTTGCTATGATTGGGTTCTATTTTCATGGATGCAGTAGACCAATTTGTAGTTTCAGGGGATATTGGAATTTTGGAGACCAAAAGCCTTCCATTGGAGAGGTGTGATCATAAATTGGGAGTCTGTAGATTTGAAATCACAAGTCCATAGATTTGGAATTACAAGTCCATATATTTGAAATTACAAGTCCATAGAAATCCCACATGAAGAGGGATAATTTTTTGGTAATATCATGCCCCGACCACATGGGAGAAACCAACCACTTTATCGAGCCACATAGCTCGTGATCCATCTGCCATGTCCCAAAATATGATAAGTTTGGGGGAATGTGAGAATAGACATGCCAAGTCAAATCTTGAAATTTGGTTCTGATAATGGTTCTAATTCAAAGTTTCAGTGGTGGCACACTGTAGAGCTCTTTGAGAGATTTTTGATGCATTTTTCAGAACGTAAATTTGAGTTTGGGAGCTCCTATTATGGCCATTTGAAGATTGGTAAAAAAATGTCTCTTGCAACATGTGGCACGTGTTTCAAGGTTGTTTCAACATTTGGACCGATCAGAGGTTGACACCTGGCAAAATGAAAGTTTTGAAAAAGTGTGGTTCAATGACATGCCATGTCATCAACATGCCACGTGGAGTCAAGCGTGAGATAAGCTCATTGAGCAAAGTGGTGAAACCAAGCATGTGGCGAGTTTGAAGGAAAGACCAAGTCCAACGGCACATGTTTGATGCATTCTCTAATGGCAGCCTAAGTAGAGGCTTAAATAAGCACCTAAGTCTCCTTCAAAAGAGGACATCGGCACATATCAAGGAGGCGACTTAACTATTTAAAGCATGTAAACCATTTATTTCCAGCAAATGTGGGATAAAGACATACTTAAGCACGCCAAAAAAGGAGGAGGATGATTTCAAACTCAAGCATAAAGCGTCTAAAATAAAGGGACGATGGTTTGAACCCCTGACCTGCTGCCCAAAAGGGATAAGCTTTGACTGCTTGAGTTGTGGGGGTCAAAGTGTTTTTTAAGCAACAAATTTCTATTTGAAGTTATCAAATTTTGGACTGTGTTTTTAATTTTAAGAGGCTGAGACTTTTAAAAATCTTTGGAAGGCTTATGTAATAGATTTTTATCTATCTTTCAGACATAATACATAATATTAATACTCTATTTTATCCAATTTGTATAGTGGAGGAGTATTTTTCATCCCATAGAGGAGATTTTTAGGACTTTGAAGCAACTTTGCAGGTTTTATGAAGACTCATGGAATTTGAAGGTGTTGGGCTTGATTCAATCACGGTGAAGGTGAATTCTTGCATTGAGATATCAGCTTGCAAAAAAGTTGTTTATTGTTTCCAAGTATTTGAAGTGCCCTTAATGGAAACGGTCCACTCCTTTGGAGAACCCAAAGATGTAGGCGTCAATTATTGAGCCGAACTCCGTTATCATGTTTCATGTTTTGGTAATTGTCATTTTGATGCATAATTTTGTTTCAGTTTGCTGATTTGGTTTAATTAGTAAATGAACTCATGAAAGTAATCTACAATTTGACAATTATAACACAATGTTATTAAAAAAATTGGTTTAATTGGTAAATAGAAGTAACAAGTCTTTTGACAACTCCAATCCAACTCAACAACTGAGAACATTTTTTTTCCAAACATTTTGCAAGTTCTTTTGAGTTTATCAAGAATTTTTTAAGTTTTGAGAATTTCAGTATTCATACTTAAAACTTCACTTTGAGTTTATCAGTGTAGTTTACGGATCAATCATCAACCTATACATAGTGTTATAATTGATAATGATGATAGTAATAACATATTTACCATGACATTAATTGCACATTTATGATATACACATGATTATTTATAACATATTTCAACCAAAACTATTTGAGCATTTGGTGGGACATCATAACAAATTATTGGTGAGATTGATTTACCTTTTACAGGTTGGTCCAACACATGTGGTTACCACCTTTTAAAATATACCATATAAAATAATATTTGATATGTTATTGGGATGACATTGTATACATAAAATATATGCAATACCTTCCACAATGCATGGGAGTATGAAATACATTCATACCAATAGGGTAGTCACAATTTCTAGAATTACATATGAACATCCACTTGAACAAGAGAAGTTTATTCCAAGATAGATAATTATAAAACTTATTAAGGTTAATCCTTTGTGAAAGGGTAAGAAGCATACAATACCCTTTCCTAGGCGACCCATACTTGAGAGGCCTTTACACTAGAGATATATGGTAGATTCCACATAATCCTCATATATTCTTCTTACACCACATATTTAGTTATATGGAACAACTAAACATGTTCAAATTAATATTACTCCAAATAAATCATAGAGCACTTAATTATGGGTTCCACTAACCCCTACTCCTATTATTTATTCATGACCATAAATTCCTACTAAATATATATAAAATGCCATAGATTTTATAGATCTAGATATGACACCTATGTATGCTCCTTGACATTACCACTAGTTTGTTGTACCATATTCCACGTTTGGATATACCTATGGGTATCCCTTGGATGGGATCATAGGCTGACTTTTTATTTTTAAATATTACAAAAATACAAACAAAATCAAATATTGAATAAAATACAACAATCAAATAATTCAAAAATATAAAACTATTCAACATTCATGTGTTTTATTAGCTCCTTGACATCTATGTTGTTTAATTTGTGTTAGTAGATATCATATCAT
The DNA here is from genome assembly GCA_037957365.1 of Torreya grandis. Taxonomy (NCBI): domain Eukaryota; kingdom Viridiplantae; phylum Streptophyta; class Pinopsida; order Cupressales; family Taxaceae; genus Torreya; species Torreya grandis. The sequence continues at coordinate 3,101,660 of JARHVA010001097.1, forward strand.
TTATTTTTATATACACATATGTTTCACACATATTTTGAGTGTGATTCAATCACACCCTAACACATGATCTATGCACTTATAGATCTTGGACCTCTTTTCTACCCACGTCATATAACACGTTGGGGTTATTTGCTTACTTGGTCATGATTGGTACATGTTACATATCCTTTATGATAATTTAAACATTATCATGTTTGAGTTTATATACTAATGCTTACACATGCCTATTGTCTCTAAATTTTGTACCCTAGAAGAGGGTGTTTAGGTCTCTTCCAGATTTGGGCAATGTTGGGACAATTTTAGGCATGTGGGTGTGCCTATGGGGGAAATGAACCTCTAGATTTAAAGGGATAGCTCCCTGTATGTATTCTGCAAGACAATCTCATGTATAAACTAAATTTATTGAAGGGAAAATAGTTATAAATTATAGAAAAGGAAAACCTACCCTAAGAATGGTGATACACCAAGATAATCTTCCATATGAATATCATATTATAGTGCACAATCAAATATAGGTTGGTAAAAGAAGAAATAAAAGTGTGCATAATCATGTGGTATAAATATGTATAAGATAAAATATGTACATAAACTGAGTCTATATTAGTAGTAGTCAACAAAAAATCAATGTAGTATAGGATGATCAATATCAAGATATAATCAATGCTAAATCTTTGATGTGGAGTATAGAAATAGATAACCTAGCAAACTAAAAGCTCTGTGTATGATGCCCCCAATAGGATAATATGGCAATGTTGAATCTATGTATATGTGTATGCACCTTGAATGGGTATATAATAGTAAATCTTGATCTATGTATAGGACCTAAGTCCTATAGTAATATGCGAAAACTTGAAAGGAACAAGTGAAACATGTATGCATGATAAAACTGACTATACTAGCATAGATATCATAAGTAGTATCTATAAAATAGAAGGAATGTAAACATGGATATATATATATATATATATATATATATATATATATATGAAATTTGTATTTTCTAAGAAAGTATTTGAATGTTTTTGTATTTTTGAGCATATTATGTTATTTTTATGTTTTCTAAGTATAAGCTATGTACAAGTAACATGAAAATGAAATTATATACAAGGAGCAAGATAAGAGAAACTATGCACAAGTGATACTATAAGTGAATAATATTATGTAAAATCTAAATGTAGTGACTCTAAAGATCTAAGAGCACATCCATAGGATTTAGATCTTCAAATGGTAGATCTATTAAGAGGTCATCCAATGTTGAATACTAAATATGCGCAAACATGAATAAATCATCATCATTGTGATCATCATACCATTCTATTTTCATAAGTATATCCTTATCCTTGGCATTAATAGGGATTCTATGCAGTCAAATAACATGTTTCTCTACTGTCTAAGAAGACTCTTGTGCAGTCCCAGGGTAGACCACATTGGACCATTGGATGTCTGCATGAAATATATGATTTTCATCTAGGCCATCATGTAAAAGGTAAAATATGTGTCCCCCATAACTAAAATTCAAACATATGTCTGCCTAATTGATTATGGTATCCATTACCTATAACTATGTACTACCAAGTGTAAAATGTATGTGAGTGCCTGTATTCATGATAAAAATTAGTATGTTAACCACCTTAAGGCCACATGAAATTCATAGTGTGATATGTCCTAAAGATTCCTAAAAATGTATAACATGTTGTAGCTCCATATCATGGTGCTTTATGTGATGTAAGAATGCCAAAGTATAAGTGTTAGGATTAAAATCCATATTTATAGTAACAACAGGGATGTATTGGTCCTTGATGCAAGACTTGATAGTCAATAGATCATTCTTTGAATGTCAAGGTTAGTATAGGGTTCATCTTGGTACCTATACTAGTGGAGGCATAGGGTATGTAATAATAAAAGTGACTTGAGATTTGAGTTTATTCAATTTCTATTGTAATGTTAAACATGTATCTATATCATTTCTAGTAATCTTGTAAAAGAGACAAAAGGGTCTATCATCCTATTGTGATAATATATTAATGGATCTATTAAAAACTATGGGTAAAAATATCAATCATCTATCAAGTAATATCTATAAAATCAGTTGTGGTCTGTCCTATGTACTGTCTGCTTGAATCTAGATAAATGGGTAAATATCCATAAATGTAACCATATAAAATGAGTGTATGGAAGAATATACCTCTAACTGCAAGTGAGTGTTTATGCATATATCTATTTTATTATTAATTGGTGGTGATTCCTATATAGGGAAATGTATGAGTGCTTTAGAATCATCTATATACTCTCCAAGACATACTGGTGTGAAACTCAATCTGCATAAATAATCATCAATGTTCATGGGTACTATATTATCATCTGTGGTGGTCTAGGAATTATATCTAAGTTTATGATGTATATTTCCTTTAAGTTAATAATTAATTATAATTTTCTTGTTAATATCTCATCATCTATCATGGGGGCAAGGGGGCTGTGTTGTAGGAGGGTCATTTTCCATCATGGATGGAGATAACTCTACCGTAGGAGGATTTGGAATGAGTGAAATAAAAGTGGTACTAGATTCCTTGACCTCATATGTATGCATATATTATATAGAAATAATTTTAGGTAAGGATTCTATGAGAATATGATATGTCCCATCTGAAGAAATACTCAAGGTGGTAGGCTCATTGACTCTTCAATATTTGAATGGTTGATTATTAGCTGGACAAGTGTATATATATCCATCATGTAAAAACTTGATGCATATGTTTAAGGTAGAGGGTACTACCTCTATGGCATGTAAATAAGGTCTCTTGAGTAATAAATTGTAATGAAAATGATTAGGCATCACTTGAAACTGTGTGGATAGGGTTTTTGGCCTGAACGTGATATCCAAAGTAATAGAACCTAATGCCTATTAGGGAATGTCTTCAAAACCTTGAATGTTATTATATATATTTTGAATGGATGCTATATCAACTCCCATAGTCTATAATAATGTGAGGTTACATATGTTAATACCTGAACCACTATCAATTAAAACCCATTTAATAATGGTAGCTTTAATTTGTGCTTAAATGGAAAGTGGTAGATTCTGATCAATAACTATCTGTGAGGATACATCCTCATTTCTAAAAGATATAACATCCTCAATGTCTTTTATAGGGTTCATGAAAAATGTAAAATAAGTTATCTTTATATCATGAGGAAAATATGTGTGATTGAGTGTTTGAAAAATAATGTCTTTGAAGATGGTTTCATGTTGAAGTAATTCCAATATAAAGATCTTGGTACCCGATAAAATAGTCATGGTAGAAAACATCGTAAGAGAAATCATCATCAACATTTAATCATGGGTGATAATGTATAATGTATATATGGTAGTTCCATAATAATATATTATCAGATATCATCACCCTTCACCAATATCTATATTTTTCACTTAACAAAATGTAGTCCAGTTTATACAAAATGCAGTCCAGTTTATTTAAAACACAGTCTAATTTATACAAAATACACTCTAGTATATTCAAAATACAATCCATTTTATCTATGGATCACCATATTCTGGTCTAAATTTAAACCATTATTAACAAAAACATCATTGGATGTTTGGAAAGGGAATAGGACTTGGGAAAATATACTTGCATCACCTCTGTGAAGCTCTTCTAGTACTGCTCATTCTCCAATTGTTATAAAAAAAATCACTGAATGGGTTCATGATTTACATGATAAATTAATATCACCTAAATAAAGGAGAAAGAGCCCACTATATGTGAAAAAATAAGCTAATGAAAAGCATGCCTATGCAACAAGGATAAGAAGAGAATTAGAAAATGAAAGAGCCCAATGCTTACAATGGGCATCCAAAAAATTGAACCGTGTTAGTGAGTGGCAAGTTGTAGTAAGTTACAGGGTTTGAGAGGGCATGAATGCCTAGCAACAACATGGTGAGTCATACCATGAAGCTTACCTAGCATAGGTTGTAAGAAGAGCAAGTGATGAGATCAATAATGTAAGTGAGGTTCTATTTATTACTTCATTGAATGAAGAGAACAAGAAGCTGTCCTTATGATAAAAGCTATAGGATTAAAATTTGAGGAGAGCTAAACATCTATAAAATATATAGATTAAACAAAAAGAGGATATAGGAAGGGAATAAGTAGTATTGGAATGTAGAAAACTATTAGAAGCTGAGAAATTACGTCTTACTAAAACAGAACGTAAAAAGGAAGAAGCTCAAGTGAGAAGAGAGGAGGAATGAAAGGCAACTAGTGCAACATGTGAAGTATAAGCTATGAAACAAGTCCAAAAAAAAGAAGTTAGAGCCAAATCTCAATGTGAAGAAGCTAAACTTCAATCCCAAAAGCTAGTTGAAAGGTTGAGTGAAAGTGAACTTAGATGGAAAGTCTACTTGGAGTAGATACATGAAAAAATTGCCATGGATTTTTTAGAACAAGCATATCCTCAATCTTGATGCCCTTCAAGCAGAGATGGGTAGCTAAACTCTAAATTGAGTCAAGCTTATAAAGGGTATTCAACTAATGTAGTCACTAGACTCACATTCTTTACTCCAAGTTTTTCTAGTAGTATTTTACATTAGCAGTCATTGAAATAGAGGATGAAAAAAATATGGTAGATGCTGATGGCACTTAAACATGAATTTGTTGAACCTCCATTGGGCAATGAAAGCACTGGGCTTAGCACAATAACAGTGGTAGGAGCTGCCAGGTCAAAAATAGGAAGATGGCTTTAGGATATTCAAAGGTTGTAACAAGCTAGGAAGGCAAGGGCCACAAGCATATGATTAATTATTGGAGAAATGATCAAGGTACAGAGATAGATCTAAAGTAGTCAAATAGACCCATACAAATTTTTTATCTCAAATGTTGAAATTGGTACAATAGTTATTTTTTATGGAACTGTGAATAGAACTTTAGCTAGGCAATTTTAAGTGGCATGTGATGTTATAATTTACATGCACAATATTATAGTCATGAGAATGTCCCTGATGTCATCTAATGGACAAATTTTATGCTATTTTTTGCACATTTGGTGTGTTATGATTCTCATTACATTTTTGCTACATTCTCAATTTTGTTATGTTTTTTATTTTCTATATTTTCTCTTGAAATGTTATATCTACGCTATGTTTTCTCTCTCTACATTTTCTTCTGCTACATTTTCATTGCTATGTTATCACATAGATCTGAGATCTTGGCTAGTGTATTTCTCAACTGATAAAAAATATCATATACTCTGTGTTGATCCTTAGGTCATGTTTTATTATGTTAGGGATGAGGAGGGATTATGGGATTATGCTATTCTTGTATAGGATAATGAGGAATCTGATTTCATCTAGTAATACTTTGAACCACATGATCTAATATTTACCAAGGGAAAATAGTAGAGGCAAGATGTGAGCAAAGGTAGTCAATGGGTCAAGGTGGTGAAAGAACAAAAAGAGTCATATGAGCCGTGTGTCATTGAGTAGTAACTGGTGGTAAGTAAAAATTGGCTAGGTAACAATGCTCTACACAGAGGGGGGGGGCAATATGAGGTGGACAAATGTATGAAATAAGCTGAGTTCTAACACAAACCGTGAGAATAGTGACATACATGTGCATATTTCTAAAAATGGTGGGTAATAGGCATGCAATACAAACCATAAGACTTTATACAAAAAATTAGAAAATGGCTTCCATCATGATGATCATGATGAAGACTAAAAACTGATAAAATTCTTAAAATAATAAGGGAAACCCTAATGGTACACTAGGATTTTTAGCAATATATTTGAAATAAGTCGGGTTCACCAAATGATTTAACTATTTTGTGAATTATGGAATGTAAAAATCTAAGTAGATAAAGAGCTACGCATATAAATCAGGGAATAAATATAGCAATATCAATAGCCACTGATTTGTAAAATAATTGATTTGTTCACTTAGCCTATAAATAGTAATGAATTACAAAAGAGATACTTAGCTATAAAAATGACTGAGACAGACAAGTGGTAGGCTAGAAATTGGTGCAGGAATAATATAGGGTGTTGTCAATAGGAAATAGGTGTCAAAGTGTTTTTTAGATAGTAGTATGGTCCCTCTACCAATAACACATTATGTAAGAATCCTCTCATGTTGTGCTAATGACCTTGAGCAGATAAAATAATGTGTTTTTGAGAGGATGTTTGCCTAGTTCTAAGACTTTTATGTCTTTGTGATCAAGTCTTGAATTGTTGTCTATTCCTTGTTTTGACTTATTTAAATATGAACCCCTAGGCCTCCATGCTTGCTAGGGATTTGAAAAACATAAATACAAGTATATTGGTGTTATTATGGTATAATAGTGATCAATGACCTTGATTTGGATAACTTTTTCTAATTTTTTTCATGAGAATTGCATCTATTTTACATCTAATTTTTTTCATGAGAATTGCATCTATTTTCCATCTAGTAGATAAATGAATGAGAGTGGTCTTTATATAGTGGTCTAGTGCTTATCAAGACATGAAATGAGTCTAGATTGAACTTAAAATATTTATAAAGTGGAAAGATATTCTTTAGGGGTAAACAAGGTTGAGGGTCAATAGTGTTACCCTTTGCCAATAACATAGTGTGTTATAGAGCAAAGGGATGCGTTATTATCCAGGTGGCTAGAATGAGTGAAAGAGGATCATGGATGCCTAAGAGATGGCCTAATATGGATTTATATATATATGGGCTTGGGATAAGTGCACATATAAGTTGAAAAAGGATCAAAAGATTCCCTAAGAAAGGGCTAAGACTAAGCTAAGGATAAGGTGGTCTCAAGTGACACTCATTAAATTAAAATGACATTTTAGATGACTAATCTATGTAAAAAGGTCATACTTCAATATTATTGGGTTCAAGTTAACAACGATAATTGATCTTAACCATTTTTTAGTTAATAGTATTTGTGAGGAAAATATAGTCTAATATGTTCAAACTGTGAAAACAACATGCTAAGTGGCAAAAGGTGGTGTATTAGATCATTGTTTTGGACTATTTAAATCAAAAAAGTGAAAAAGAAGAGCCAAAATACCGAAAAGACACAAATAACTAAAGGATAAAAGATTGATTAAATTGATTGCATGTGTAAAAAGTGGAGAAATAATGTGATTAAGTAATCAAGAAGTCATGTACGGTATTTTTTAAAAAATTATTTTAATGTTTTTGATTTTTTTTTAATATTTAAAAGTGAAATGTGCTAATCAATGATCCCATCAAGAGGAGAGTCACATTAAGGATTTGTAATAAACCATGCAAGGGTCACCTTTCATGGATGAAAATAACTAGATGTGGTTAATTCAAAATTGGAAAAGGCATCAAGTGTTGTAATGTAACTATCTAAATCACTACTCATGTAATTCCATGTGGGAAGAGTAGCTCTAGAGGACCTAGGATGATTTAAACTCTAGTGAGGAGTAGTGTAAGGTTGTTCCAATTTTTTTGCTCTTTTTGGAAAATGTTTATTTGTGTGTATCACCAATTTATAAGATGTTGCATATGATGGTGCTTAATGTGAACTTAACATCTTTTTATGATATGATTCTTATTTTTACATTGGTTACTTTTGAAAATTTTGCACTTTTTTTATAATTGGTTATATAGAAAGCATTTACATAGGTGAAACAATTGTATATGTTCTTTGTAATTAAATAGATGTATCAATTCATTGAGGTGGTGTATGGGGAAGATAAGGTACCATAGATTGTAGAAGATACTCATATTTGATTCTTGAAATAATAACCACTTTATTGTAATGGATGTACTTTAGACATTTATGTATCGTGAAATGTAGAAAATGGACCTTCTATAACCAAGGATGTCTAAATATCATGTCAAAGACCCCATTCTAGGTTAGAACTAGAAAATGAGTGGATAATATAGTAAGACCCATCTAAAGAGGTAACAAAATGTGTCCAAAATTATTTTTTTGTTTCCCATTGAATGTTTTCACAATTTTAGATATTTCTTGTATGTTATGTTGTGTGTAAGTGACTAAATGGAGTAATATCACTGTACATGAAATATCATAAGATCCATTATCAACTAATACATTTTGGATGGGTTGTTGATTAATATATGTTTGTACACATAAGACATAGAAATTATAATCATCATCCACTATCTCACTATCATTAAAGGTGATCATATGATGTGATGGAGAGGTTTGAATAATTATCCTTGTAACAACCCCTCCGGTTAAACTAGAATTAGGTTAATTTTTTTAACTGATTAATAAATTCTATTTAATGATTCTATGTAATAATTATTTTTAATTAAATATATCATTTAAGTAAACTATTCTTTTAACCATCAGGTTAATCATATGATTCATTTAGCTAATGATCACTATATGAAAATATTGATTTGATTTCACAAGTAAAACATTAAATAGTACTAAATTATCTAAAATAAAAAATTATCAACTGTTGGTTTAAATATCACAATATATATAAATATAAATAACCATCTACTGTTACTATATAATTAACATCAAATAGTACAAGTATACAATATTACAAATCTAAATATTAGATTACAAATATACAATGTTTCATAGAACATATGAGTCTAAATGAACTCGTTAATATCTAAAAGTATTTATGAGTAAATACTCTATTGATTGACTACTGGAAGGGGAGGGAGAACATCACCTAAGTGATTTTCCACACTAACCATGGACCATTGATCCCTCGCACAATCTCTCAACAAGGGAATGCCCCTCCCTTCACAGATGGGCAAATAGTGATGGTGCAAAAATCAAGAATGTCAACTAAAACCCATGTACTATAAGATAACTATCACATGCAACATATAATAAAGAAATATATTCTAAAATGATATCGTGAAAAATATACAAACCAAATCAAATAGGTGAATTGAAAATGTTCAAACCATAAACATTACTTTGGCGAAAGTTATAATATAGTTTTCTAGATTTTAAGATGAGTCAAATTCACACACACAACTCATTTGGATATCCTCAATTTGTCTATTAGTGGCACTAAGTAAGTACATGAATTCCAACTCACTTGCTTAGAGTCATTAATACTAGATTCATTTATAAATAATTAATACTTAAATCAAAAGATTCAAATAATAGATTTCCATATAAAAATGCCATAACACATATTAATACAAGGAAATTATTTAATTCTATATATTTCATCACATGTATCTAATGGTATAAATCAACAAATTGATTTTAAATATGGCCTTTTAAATAAAATAACTAATTTATTCATAACATATGAACAACAATAATAATCCATTATTTCTCCATTAAAATAATGGTTTCACAATTAAAAATCCAACCTTTAGCTATGTTTAGATTATCCATAAAATACTATTCATGCACATACAAAATTCCTTTTTCTCATGCAATAACCATATAATAGTTCATTAACATATCATAAAACCTTTATAAATCTATTATGTATCAAATAGTCCTTTTTATGTTATAAATTTCCAGCTGTATTTTTTTTTAATACTTGTACAATAACTACATTCGTTATTACCATGATACAAATATTTGTGCAATATACATCGAATAGAAGTTTATTTCTAGGTAAGACTCATGTGCAAATATATGGGTATAAAATCATAATAAAACATCAGGTTATCTATAAATAAACACAGTTTGAGTTTAATGAACCATATAGGCAATCCACCCAAAATAAAAAGTTTCAGACATGTGTTCAAAATAATTATAGACATACAATCACAAATTAAATATTCCCATTTAACTATCTATTAAGAACATAATTACCAAACATTTAAATAGGATTTAACATATCTTACAAACACCTTATAATGACTACAAGCTCAACTCATACTACATATTATTCTCACATCTAAGTTGATCCTTCAACTACTAATATCAACTGAAATTATTGATTTCAAGAAGTCATTTTATTTTGACAAAAAATATAGTCATATTATTAATATGAAAATATTTGAAATTTATTTCAGATATTCATAACTGCCAAACTCATTCAAGCATAACGGTATATGTTAAATCAAATAATATCGAATTAATTCCTATTTAGATTCTTATAATAGTAAATGTAAATAATTCAAATGGTTTGAAACCTCTAAATTATTTATAAACACCTTCAGCTCGATATATGCATTACCAAACCCAAACATTTACACATATCAAAAAGATCTTAACAAAAAGAATTTTTTTATCAATACAGTCATAAAACCTTGTGTAGAACTTGTTCTTGGCTTCACAATGTGCACAACTAGTAAATAACAAGGGTTGGGATTATTTTACTTGGCCCCATGGATGGTCCGAACCCATCCCCAAGGTCATTTACAAATAACCCCCCTATATTTTTTAATAAAATTTATAATTATTTTGCAAACAATTCAAAATGTCATTCCAAAAATGAATAAAATCATAATCAAATACAACATTCCTTATAACACCTAAAACTCATATTTCAACTCAAAAGAGTACAACATATATACATTTATGCATAAAAATTTGTTAAGGTAGAAATAGAGTCGACACATTTAAATATCACATCTAAAACAACCTCTATGAAGTATGATTGAATGATTCGAGTAAAATAAAGACATCAAAAACCAATCCTATAGCTAGCCATAACCTAGCTCTCAAAATTTCCTTTATTAAGAAAAAATGCAAACATTAGTTCCATCTATCAATTTATGATTGTAACAAAATACACAATCATTTACGAAATGGGTAGGGTTTATGTGTGTTCAACCCTATGGATGGGTCATACCCATCCTGATGATTAACTACATATATTTCCCATTTTTTATAAATTTATATACAAAAATACAAGAACCCATTTCAAATAAATCAACGGCATAACCAATGCATTCCATATATCATTCCAAAATGATAAAACCATAAATTTAATTTCAATAAACCCTACTTAAATATGTAGATCGATTAGTGCAAATCCAAGTTATTTATATTCGAAAACTCTACTCATCCACTACGTGTTCCTCCAATACTATTTGCTCTCCATTTATCTCCAAATTCTTGAGTTATGCATGCCAAAACAAATAAACAACCCCCAAAAAATTGGGTTTCCATAAATGACTTTTAAGTTTTGTAACCGTTATTCAAAATTTTGACATGGTGGTTGGCCATAACCCCAAAAATAGTCAAGTTCATCCAACAAACAAACACAATCATAGTAAAACCATGTAATTCACAAAAGTCTCTATTTTTATTCCAAAATCATTGCTTCAAGATTTATATAACCCAAATAGTTCAAAGCCTTATATTTCAAGAATATGCCTAATTACATAATCATGTTAATATTATGGTTAAAAAGATTGCCTTTGACCTCAAAACAATCATGCCTTTTATTAAAATCTATAACCTTTATTAACTCAAACATGGGTCTAAAGTTTTCCATCAACTTCCTTACGTACCATTATGCCTTTTAAGTCAAACATTTTAATTACCGTTACATAAACATACCACACATTTGACCCCTATGATGTTCATCATTTAAATACACAATGAGTTTCAATCAGAGCTAAGATAACATAATAAGATAGTTGTAAAAGATCAACCCAAAAAGGTACCATTCCCCAATTAGTTACCAAGATATAAAACTGAACAAATTATTAAACATTTAACTAATGCATATATCTTATTCTTTTTTTATTCTACTACAACACACAAATATCTCAGTCATCAAAAGATCTCACTAATGAAAGTACAATGACATATATGTATAAACAATTATCAAACATTATCAATCAAGGAAATAATATAAGGAAAGGAAACACATTATAATTTAATGCATACTGTGAACAATAATATAAACCAATCAACAAATAATAATTACACTACTAAGCTATGTGATGTGTGTAGTTATTTTAGCCTTGTTCTCTCATTCCCCCATTCATCTTCATCTGTTGCATCCTCTTCGATGATACCCTCCTTTATTCATAGTCTAGAGGGTGGACTCCATCCGACATCCACCTTAATGCAATAAATATTAGTTAAACCATATCACAAAATAATCCATAATAAACTATTGTAACTGAACAAGATAAATAATCATGATCATAAATAATGTACCATAACAATGTATGAACAACTAATAATAAGTTAACGACCCTAATCATAAGTAATATATAACTGTCCATAAATAAACATATTACTAATATAGCTACTTAACATAATAATTTAACTAATCATTAAACATGAAATATAGAGATTAACAGATTAATGAATCTAGAAGAGAATTGAGATGTAACATCATTCCTCCAAAAACTAGTCATCACCTTGATGACACCTATTTCAATAAAATTTCTAAAATTAATATTTAGCAAAAAATAAACATAATATTCAACAAAATACTAAGCAAAAAAATATGTAAACAAATTATAAAAATATGTATAATCTTCCCAAGTGGCACTATTTTCAGAATATTGGTCCCATTGGACCTTGCATTGTGACACTTCTCTGTCATGCAAATTAAGTTTATGAGTGTCAATTATTCTAACTAGTTCTACTATGACCACTCCAAGATCCAAAACTTATAAATTATTCCAATGTAATACATGAGAAGGATCAACAAAATACTTTCTAAGATAGCACACATGAAAAATATTATGCATGAGTGCTAAAGCTGGTGGAAAAGTAAGCCTATATGCCACATGATTGACAGCTTCTGATCCAGAGGATATTTTTAGATGTTCCCTATTTTTTTTAAATGTGGTCCATTGTGTAGAGATCATCAAGAGATTTTTGATAACTATTGGAATGTGAAAAAGGGACATCATATGCTGAAATTATCATTGGTCAATTGGTGGTTAAAGTTGGTCAAACTAGAAAAATTGATGGTCTTAGAATGTTTCTAAACTAGTTCTATAGTGTATAACTTGTCACAAGCTTTCTGATGCATTTTGAACAGGCTAATTTTGAATATGTATATGAAAGTTATGGCCAATCAAAGTTGTGGTCAATCTTGGTAAAAGTGATGATGTGGCATCATGGACAAATTAAATGCTGACATGTGGACAAATAAGCATGGGACATGTGGACAAATTTGTAGGTGACACATGGCATAGACTAGTCAAAATGTGGAGCATTTAAATAAATAAATTATTATTTTCCTCCATCCCACATATGAGCCTTATTTAAAGGCATAGATAATGGTGAATCCCATATATATGGGATAAGTGGGGGGATAATGTTAAATTTCACAAATATTATGAAGGAATTACTATCCAAACCTCAAAAAGTGGACCATCCACAAGTATATAAAAGGGGTAGAGGTTCATTTGAGAAAGTAGAACTTGATTGGAATTATAGAAATTCAAACTCAAGCCACTCAAGCCTCATTCATGCAAATACATTTGAGCTTAATTCAAATTTGCAAGCCTTAAGCGAGATTGTGAAGGAATTCTAAGCGTATTAAAATACATTTAGATTTTTTTACTATTATTATTGATTTGTAAAGGCTTATAAAGCCTAATTCTGGTGTTTATTACTTAAAGCTTGGTAAAAGAGCAGAGAGGTTTTTTTGGATTATTGGAGGAGCATTATATGAGACTACAGAAGCTCAGATTCTCTATTATTCATAAGGTGTTATTAATTTGAGTATTGTAATAATATCTCTTTTGGAGGAGTTAGCACTACTTGTAGGTCATGGAGAAGGATTGTTTTATGGAGTTGATAATTGACACCTATTCTGACTTAGCTTTGTATAGAGGCTCTTGAAGGCCATGCAGTAGATAAGAAGTCAACAAGAAGGTGTGAAGCAGGGAGGCCATGCCAAAACATTATGCAAGCCTTTCAAGACTTGTTTGGGTCTCTGTAGGACTGATTGGCACTTGAGTTCATAATGGATTCATTATAATTTTGTGAGTTTTAAATTTATACTTTCAAATAGATTTTTATAATGAATATATTCATCATTTAGAGAACCTAGAGATGTAGGCATCTACTAAACTCTATTATCAACTTATGTGTAGTGTTTATTATTACTTGCATTGCATTCTTTTAGTTGATTATATTTATGAAGTTGAATTTTGGTATTAAAAATAATCCATCTATAAGGATCTAATAAGTAAAAATTTTAGAGTAAGAAATCTACCTGTTTACAAATCAAGTTGGTACTAAAGCAGTTCAAATGCAAGATTTGCTTCTAATTGCATAACCTATTTATATTAGTTTTAATTACTAAATTACATTTTGGACTTGTTTAATCTTCTCTTGTAGTGTGTAGTTCTTCGAGATACATGTTATTTGTAGAAGTAAGAAACCATGGACAAAGCCTTGAAGCATAAAAGGCTTGAAGATCTAGAAGCATTAAATTGACAGATCTAGGATGAGAATACTTTCCTGAGATCCAAGTTTCACTCCTTAGAAGAGGAGTTTGAATGGTTTAAAGATGATTTGTAAACCAAAGATGAGCTCTTGTCATAGTTGTAGAGTAGTGAACAAAAGAGGGAGTTACCTTCCACCACAGATGTAGATATCATGATAGATGATTGCACTGTAAGTTCACCATGTATCACTTCCTCCCAGTCAGTTTTCGATGCAATTTTTGGTGATTTTGAGAAACACACTAAAGTTATTGGCTTGAAACTATTGTTTAAAATGGGTGTTGATGGAAGAGGGCTTGTCAAGAATAACCAAGGCAATGCTAACCTAATATAGGTCAAGGATCATCCTCATTTTACAAGTTTGGGTTACACTAGTGAGCGAATAGAAATTGGAGAGAGTTCAAAATCCACTAAAAGAAGACAAGCTTTCAATAGCCAAATGCTTACACCACTAGTATAACATAATTCCTCTGTGCAGAGGAATAAGTCATCATAACAAGATGATGAAAGGTGTAAATGAATGACCAGAAGAGGTAACGAAATTACACCTCCTTGTTCTTACACTCAACATAACATTAGATAGAATTGTGTAATTCTAAAATTTCTAATCCTCTCTTTCAGTATAAATAATATGGCTATGATATACAAAAAATATGTCATGCTTTTCCTTGACTTTTTTTGAAGTAAGTAATCATTTTGTTGCTAATTATTGGAAAAGAAGATCATTTTTGAAGAAGTTGATGCCTTTCATCAAAAATAAGGTAAGTGCTAAAGACCAATCTCATTGTTCAGAGGCAAGAAATGGCAAATGTGAATCCTCATCCAAGAAGGAGGCCAAGAGGAACTTTTGTGCTCATTGTCATGTGAATTGGCATTGGGTTGAGAAGTGTTGGAGACTTCATCCATCTCAAAATAGTAAGATGAAGATGGAATACAGATCTATTGCAAAGGTAAATGAGGTTCTTAATGCACCACTAGTTGATGAGTCAACCTAGGTATTTACTGAGGAAATAAAACCACCTAAATGGGATAATTTGATAAAATGGGTTGGTAAGAAGTTCCTTAGTTTTATGTTTACATAGCTAGAATTGTATATTAGCATGCAAATTTTTCAAATCATCTTTAGGATTTTTTATGATTGATGAAACTAAAATTAGCTAATGTTTTAGCTTTGAATATTGTTGGAGTAACCAGATGAGGAGAATCTTATGATAGGTTTATCATGCTTAGTTTTTATCACATTTTAATTAACTCCATTGTGAAGTTGATAATAGTATATAGAGGTTGTTTGGGACATGTTCAATGTACCTACTTTATACTTATAATTTAAGTAGCTATTATTATGAAATTGCATTTGATGATAGAATGTGTAGGATGTAGTTCAAAACCCATACATGGGTAGCATTTTATCTGTAGTTGTACCAGGTGATATTTTATAGTTTTAGGTAGTTCACCATTTTGGGAATACAACCAATGACACAGAAAAATTATGCTATCCCCATGTTATACAGGATATCTTATTCACTGGCAGATCATCAAATTAATAAGACATTTGTATCTTTGACATTAAAATGTCTTTTTGAAATTGATCATTTTATGTGATGTTGTGCTTATAGTGAATTGATGATTTTACATAGAAAAGGAATGGCGTAGCCTGTCCATATCAAAATATAAATTTTAGAGACCACAAAATCCACTAAAGAGATCTCAATGAGGCATTATAAAGAACCAAATCTAGTACCAGTAAAATCAATTTTTTAGTTTTTGGTGGAGCAAAAGCTTTCTCAGTAGGAAGGCATGATCTGAAGGATATTTTTAGATGTTCCCTAGTTTTATTTAAACATGGTCCATTGTGTAGAGATCATCAAGAGATTTTTGGTAATTATTATAATGCAAAAAAGAGACATCATATGCTCCAATTATCACTGGTCCAAGTTTGGTCAACAAGTGGTCAAAGCTAGTCAAACTAGAAAAATTGATGGTCTTGAAACATTTTTTAACTAGTTCCATAGCTTAGAATTTGTCACAAGCTTTTTGATGCATTTTGAATGGGCCAATCTCGATTCTATATGCAAAATTTATTGCTAGTCAAAGTTGTGGTCAAACCCCATAAAAATGATGACATGGCAACATGGACCAATTAAATACTGACACATGGACAAATTAGCATGGGACATGTGGACAAATTTGTAGGTAACACATGGCATAAACTAGTCAAAATGTGGAGCATTGAAATAAATAAATTATTATTTCCCTCCATCCCACATATGAGCCTTATTTAAAGGCATAGATAATGGTGAATCCCATATATATGGGATAAGTGGGGGGATAATGTTAAATCCCACAAATATTTTAAAGAGATTACTATCCAAAACCTAAAAAGTGGACCCTCTAAAAGTATATAAAGGGGGTGGAGGTTCATTTGAGAAAGCAAAACTTGATTAGAATTCTAGGAATTGACACTCAAGCCTAATTCATGCAAAGGTATTCGAGCTTAATTAGAATTTATAAGCCTTAAGCTAGATTTTGAAGGCATTCTAAGTGTATTAAAATACATTTAGATTTTTCTTACTATTATTATTGCTTTGTAAAGGCTTATAAATCTTAATTCTGATGTTTATTACTTGAAGCTCGAGAAAAGAGCCGAGGGGTTTTTGGAACATTAGAGGAGCATTGTGCATGACTACAAAAGCTCTGATTCTCTATTATTCATATGGTGTTATTAATCTGAGTAATGTAATAATAGCTTTATTAGATAAGCTAGCACTACTTAAAGGTTGTGGATAAGGATCATTTTATGGAGCTGATGATTGATGCCTATTTTGACTTAGCTCTATGTAGAGAGGCCATGCAATAGAGGAAAAGTCAATAAGATGGTGTGAAGTAGGGAGGCCATGCTGGAACATTATGCAAGCCTTTCAAAACCATTTTAGGTCTCTATAGTATGATTGACACTTGAGAGTTCATGATGGATTTATTATAGTTTTGTAAGTTTTAAATTTGTACTTGAAAATAGATTTTTATAATGAATCAGTTCATTGTTTAGAGAACCTGGAGCATAGGCATCTGCCAAAATCCATTATCAACTTATGTACAGTGTTCATTATTACTTACATTGCATTATTTTTAGTTGATTATATTTATAGAATTGAATTTTGGCATTAAAACTAATCCATCTATAAGGATCCAATAAGTAAAATTTTTAGAGTAGGAAATCTACTTTTTACGGATTAGCTTTTAAGACCTCAAAATGTCCCACATATCTAGGAGATAACTTGGCTGATTTTCTAAATCATATTGAGATTTTTTGTGGTTTAACCCATAAAATACTTTTTCTCCTAGTAAAAATTGCATTGTTTTTCTTTTCATACCAACATATCTCTTTTGTCCATAATTGGCTTCAGATAATCCTTGTTCTATCAACTTAACTTTCTCTTTCATTTCTAGAAGCATATCTGGACCAAAGATTACCCTATCTTCTAACCTATCCCAATTGATTGGGGTTATATATCTTCTTTCATATAATGTCTCAAATAGATCCATTATACTATTGGCCCATGCAATACATTTTTAGAATATCTTATAAAACTTGATCCACTCTCTTTATTTATCTATTTATTTTTAGATGGTATGTTGTATTAAAGTTCAACTCTTTACCCAAAGCTAAATTGAGGGTCAATCAAAATCTAGAAGTCATTTTTGGGTCTCTATCCAAAATAATATTTTCTATAAACCCATGCAATCTATACACTTATTTCATGAATTTATTCATAATCATAGGTGTATCATCTTATATATTACTATGAATGAAGTGAGACACCTTCGTAAGTTTATCAACAACCACCAAAATCATGTCATGTCATTTATGAGATATAGGAAATCCTTGGACGAAGTTGATGCTAATGGATTTCCACTTCCATTTTAGTATGATATGCAGGTATAAAACCCAAAAAAATTCACATGTTCATCTTTGACTCATTGACATTCTAAATATCATGAGATAACATTTGCTACATCTTTCTTAATTCCCTTCCAAAAGTATAATAGCCTTAGCTCTACCAAGAGCTTAGTCACACTTGGATGACTTGATTAAGGAGCATTGTGCAATTCCTTGAGTACTATACTCCTCAAATTTTCTTTATTTGGTATATAAATCCTTCATTTGTACTTTATCAAACCATAATTATTGAACTTGAATCCATCATACTTAAGATCTTAATCATTCTGAGACAATTCTACCTTATCTGTTCATAAAATTCATCTCTTAGAGAGAATTTAACTCCCTAATCATGAAAGGTACTCATGATGGTAGCCAAACATGATATATACCTTCTATGACTAAGGGCATTTGTAACCCTATTTTCTTTGCCTTTTATGCAGTTAATGTTAAAATCATAATCTGACAATAACTTTAACCATCACCTCTGATGTGCATTTAAGCTAGGATGGGTGAAAATATACTTGAGACCCAAGTTGTTAGTCTTGAGCTCAAATGATTTTCCCAATAGATAATGCCTCCAAACTTATAAGTCATGAACTATTATAGCCAATTCTAGATCATGTGGGTCATAATTTGCCTCATATGACTTCAAAATTTTGAACTTATAAGCTACAACAGAACCTTCTTAAATGAAAAATCCTCCAAGACCATCTCCTAAAGCATCAATTATCACTGAGAATTGGCCATTTGGATTATGAACTCTCAACACTAGTGCCGAGGTAAGCCATATTTTCAGTTCTTGAAAATCTTCCTTATACTTTCTTAATCACACAAATTTTTTATTTTTCAACTAAAGAGAGATAATAGAATTTGTTATTTTGAAAATGTTTGGCACAAATTTCTTGTAGTATCTATCCAAACCCATAAAACTCCTAACTTCTTGAACATTTTTAGTTTCCATCCACTCCATAATGGCTTTAATCTTTGAAGGATCCATGAAATTTTCTTCTATAGATATAATGTGCACAAGGTATTGTACCTTTTTTAAAAGGAGATACATTTTAATAGCTTCCAAAAAAAAATATATGTTTACAACTATTGCATAACCAACTTCAAATGTTATATATGCTCCTCCTCTTATTGTGAATAGATGAGGATATCATCTAGAAATACCTACATTTTATGATCCATATAATCTCTAAACACATTGTTCATGAGATTCATGAATTTTGTAGGCACATTCGTTAGCCCATAATGTTTGTAATAAGTCTTGAAAGTTGTCTTCAGAATGTTTTCATAACAAATCCTTAATTGATGATATTTTGTTCGAAGATCAATCTTAGAGAAAATTGAATATCTATGCATTTGATTAAAGAGGTCATCAATGCAATATAAAGGCTGTTGATTTTTTATCATTGCCTTATTTAACATCCTATAATCAATACACAAGTGAGGGGTTCCATCTTTATTTTTAATAAACATAATTGATACACTCCATGGTGACACACTTGGTTGAATCAATCCTTTGGAAAACAAATCTTGTAGTTGAAACTTCAACTCTATTAATTCAATTGTCATCATTCTATAGAGGGATTTAGATTATGGTTCAGACCCTAGAATGATGTCGATTGAAAAATCAAACTCTCTCTTAGGGGGTAAACTCGATAATTCTTTAGGAAAAACATCTCAAAAAAATTGAAGAAAATAAAAATCCTCAATGGAAGGTTCCTTTGGTTCCTCCATTTTATTTATATTAACAATCAATGCTTGACACCTTTTTTTTGTGATTTCTTCAACTAAATTACAAAAATCTATCTAAGTTTAGCTCCCTAGATTTGGGTTTGTTTTTACAAATCATCTAAACACTATCTTTTGAAGAAAATAATCCACCTTAGTTTTATGATGAGCTAGCTAGTTTACTCCTAGGATCACATCATATGACCCTAGTTGTGTTACAAATAGATCCACTATCATAATGAATTTGGGTAGTTTGATCTCAATTATAACTAATTATTTATTGACCTTGACTTTATATTCATTCTTATATTAAACTGACCATGCATTTACCATAAATCCAACTTTTATAGATAACTTGTTAATCATTTTAGGAGCAATAAAATATTTAGTAGCTCCCGTGTCAATCAAAAATAAAATTGGATGGCTAAATAAAGTACCTGATAGCTCAATAGAAGAAACCTAAAACTTAGATAGATGGTTGTCAATAACTACATGAATTCTTTGTTAAAAACATCCTTGCTATGAAGTAGAACTTTTATTCTTACCATTTGAATTCTCATGGGTACATTCTCTAGCACAATGATCACCTCCACGAATGAAACATCTACTAGGTGGTCCTTTCCTATCACATAGTTGATTTCCCTTGAAACCTCCATTAAAACTATTTCCTAGTTTCCTATTCCCTAAATCACTATTAAACTTTACATTATGATTCTTGAATTGATTTTTAGAGTTTCCACTCCTCCAATTCTTATTTCTAAAATTTATTTTATGACCTCCAAAAATTTTCTTGAATTTCTCTTTGACTTGAGCAAGTGCCTTCAATTTTTGCTCATACTTTACTACCTTTTTGAAGACTTGATCCATAGTGGATAGTTTATGCATATCTACTTCACATCCAATTTGGGATTTTAATCACATAATGAATTTCTTAATGCAAAACCTCTCATCTACCTAATATTGAGGAACATACTTTAGGAGCTTGATGAATTGCTCCCAATATTTATTCACTAAAATGTCTCCTTGCTTTAGGTTTTGAGTATCTATTAGCTTTTGGTCAAAATAGAGTTGGGTTAACCATCAAGATTTGAACAAGATCATAAACTATTCCCATATGGTGGTAGTAGAGTTGTGATTCATCTCCAACTTCTTATTTGTGCACCATATTATTGTTTCACCTACCAACTAGTAAGCTCCCCAAAATTATTTTGTAACTTCAGAGTAATTATGTATCTCAAAATAATTGCCCATCTCAGTTATCCATGCCTCTACTCCATCTCCAAAAAAAATTCCATATAACTTGGGTGGATTAATTTTCTTCATGTCTTGTGCAAGCTCTATAGTTACATGTGCTCTCACATCTTATGGCAACTCCTCTTGCCTAGGTTCCTAAAAAACTTCTTGCTCAACAAGATGGTCTTTAGGTTCATCTTGATTATTTTCCTCTATATGACCATGAACTTTCTATTGAAGGGTAGCTATCCAGACCCTAATCTCATTCATGGCGATGAGATTCTGATCAAGCTTTATAACTTGTTTAGTAGTGAATTGATTTAGGTCAATTTGAAGGTTAACATTATTAACATTGAATGTACACTCACCAGCTAGTTTTTGATGCAACATTCTTCTTTTTGATAATAAAAGAATAAAAATACATTAGTGGACTCATTAAGGCCAAGAGTTTGAAACTCAATTCTGATACCAAAATTTAATAACCCCTTATGGTTAAACTAGAAATAGGTTATTTTTTTAACTCATTAACAAATTATCTTTAATGATTTCAAGTACTAATGATATTTAACTAAATGCATCATTTAAGTAAACTATTCTTTTAACCATCAGGTTAATCATATGATTCATTTAGTAAGTGATCACTATATAAAAATATTGTTTTGATTTCATAAGTAAAACATAGAATAAAAGTAAATTACCTAGATTAATAAATTAGCCACTATTGGTTTAAATATCATAATAAATACAAATATAAACAACCATCTTCTATTTTTACAAAAATAACATTAAATAGTACAAGTATACAATATTACATATTTAAATAGCAGATTACAAATATACAATGTTTCACAAAATATGAGTCTAAATGAACCCATCAATATCCAAAATCATTTATGAGCAAAGCCTATATCAGTTGACTATTGGAAGGGGAGGGAAAATATTATCTGAGTGATTTTACACACTAACCATGGACCATTGATCCCCTGCACAATCTTCTAACAAGGGAATGACCCTCCCTTCATAGATGGGTAGATAGTGATGGTGTGGAAATCAAGAATGTCAACTAAAACTCATGTATTATAAGATAACTATCACATGCAATATATCATAAATAAATATGTTCTAACATGATATCGTGCAAAACATGCAAACTAAATCAAATAGGTGAATTGAAAATGTTCAAACTATAAACATTACTTTGGTCAAAGTTTTAATAAAGTTTTCTAGATCTCAAGATCAATCAAATCCACACACACAACTTATTTAGATATCCTCAATCTATCTATTAGTGGCACTAAGTACACGAAGTCCATCTCACCTAATTGCTTAGAGTCATTAATACCAGATTCATTTATACATAATTAATACTTAAATCAAAAGATTTAACTAATATATTTCTATATGAAAATGCCACAACACATATTAACACAAGGAAATCATTTAATTCCATATATTTCATCATATGCATCTAAATGGTATAAATCAGTTAAGTAATTTTAAATAAACTAGCTAATTTATTCATAACATATGAATAACAATAATAATCCATGATTTCTCCATTAAAATAATGGTTTCACACTTCAAAATCTAACCTTTAGCTATGTTTAGATTATCTTTAAAATAATATTCATGCACATACAAAATTCTTTTTTATCTTGCAATAACCTTATAACAGTTCATTAACATTTCACAAAACTTATATAAAATTCTTAAGTATCGAATAGTCCTTTTTGTGAACTAGGAGTTTTACTAAGAAGAGGAGATTAGTATTGTGTTAGTGAATGAAATCAAATCAAAAACACACTAAAATAATGTCTTCATGCCTAGTTTCTAGGGTGAACTTAGTGAAGAAAGAAAACTAAACAAAACAAAACTAAATTACAAGAAAACACACATTCCTTACCTTCTTTGATCCTCCAAGAGTATTCTTTGATTAGCTTACTCGGTTTGTGCTCATAAAGTTTTTGTCAATGGAAGCTTGGCTATTCTCCACCTCGCCTTGGCACCTTTGGCTTTGGCTTGGCTTAGAATCAATTTGGCATGGTAACACTAGTTTGTATGAAGCTTTTAGAACCAATCCTGCATTATAGCTTTGCACAAATTAAGCTTTTTTAATGATGTGGTAAGGCCTCCTATTTATAGATTTTTAAGATTGATCAAAATCAACTTGAACTATCCATCCTGAGATTAAGATGTGTGGCTAAGGATTTATCTAATTTTGAAATTAAAATTGATAAATAGGCTCATAAATATTTGGGATAGAGGAACAATTAAGAGGTATAGAGGGCTTTGATGAGGAATGGGAGGCATGAATCCTGATATTTGTGGCATTTATGGCCTAGGGATGTCTTCCCAAGAAATGAAGTCACTTGATGATGCAGATATTCAATATTCATTTCCAAAAAAAATTATTCAACAAGTTTCCATGGAATTCTTGATTAGGTTCTAATTTTGTTTAATTATCTCTTAAGCATGTTTAAGCACTTTGTGCATAAATTACTCAAATTGATCAGAATGCCTTGTTATTGGTCCAAAAGTTAACTAGATTAGAATTAAGATGAGATATCAAATACATTAGATCTATTATCCCATTTATGATGTTATCAACATCAAATAACAAAGTCACATGTCTTGTGTAAGATATTTGATAGGAAAGAGCAATCCAGAGCACCTAGGTGCAAAATTGGCATTTTAACTCAGAATGATTTGATCAAAGTTAGCTAGCCCATAAATTAAATTACCCTAGTTAGGGATACCCTAGCCTGAATCAACACTTGAATATACAAATTTCAACTCATTTAATGAATTTTAGTGTTTTTAGGCCAAATTATGCACTTTAGGTGGAAATTTGTCAAAATATTAGTTGGAGGTTATTGGTGGCCAAATTTAGGTGCTTATAATTTGCCCTTATTTGGGAAGGCATTGCAAGCTATAAGCATAGTAACATCTTCTCAAAGAATAAAAATGTCTTATATGTCTATAACTACAATGATGATAAACTAACTATATGATATTCCCTCAAGGGAATGGTTTGCACAAGAAAGTCAGCAAATGGTCCCTCGAAAAGAAAGAAGCGAAATGAGGGGACCAAAGAAAGGAAAGATGATGGGGTGAAAACATAATGATATTGAAAAAGTAGTCAAAATCATTGAGAATATAAGTGGGATGTTGAACAATGGTTTATCCAAAGGTGGTTATAAGCATTATACCCAGATAGTGGCAACATGGTATGATAACAAAATGATTTGCCCAAAGGTGATTATAATCATTGAGAAGATGGAGTTACCCCAGTTACGATAGACAAACAAGATAATAGCATACTCCTGTATGGACAAAAAAGGGGAAGTGGTGATAATATAATGATTTTCCCAAAGGTGGTTATAATCATTAAGAAATGAAGGTGGGAAGGTGTGCAATGATTTTCCCATAGGCAGTTATAATCATTGGACCTTGATTATGGAAAACATGATAAACTTGGTCAAGGATGATGATAACTTAACACAAAGGATAATTATGAATTAGAACAACCTACTAGTAGGGAGATGCTCATCTGAATTAATAAAGGTTGAAATTTTTTTGTGGTTAATTACTCTATTTGGGATATGATTGAATCAGGATGCTGATGTTGAAGAGATGTTGATGTCACCATTACTGAATAGACTTCTTGAAGTTAAGGTTTGCTATAGCATGTATCGATAGGCATCATGGTATAACTATTAGGATCCTGTAGCTCACTCTGATACCAAATGTTAGTACCTTAGAGCTCAATTGATTACTATTGTATATAAGCAACTAAACACAGAATTAAACCAGAAGTAATAAGTAACTAGAAATTAAAAACAACAAAGAATAGGAGATACAAAAAACAACCAATCTTGCATTAAACTCTTCCAGAATACAATGAAGAAATCTCACTCTTCCCACACCTCTTGGGTGTACATTATTTATCTCTCAAGAGTTCTCTCTCTCTATCTCAATCAATTACAATCAACTCAATAATCGAGTTGTTCCCTCCAGTGACAAAGTGACAATCAACCCAATGGTTGTTGTTGCCTACCTCACACACACAAGCAGATCTTCTTGATCTTGCACCTTGTAGATCTAATTGACCTTGCTTACCATGTAGATCTCCCTAATCTTGCACACTTGCAGATCTAACTGATCTTACACTTTAAAGGATCTAGTCCTTGTCCTTAATTACAATATAGCCCCATGGGTCTCTTAAATAGATCCCAAACCAAACAATAATTATAAACATAGACTCAAGACTAAAATTAGTCTTTACATGCAAACTCATTATTCGTCTAAAATGAGAACAGTTTTGGAAACACACAGGTGACCAACGTCAGTTCTTGTCTGACTGATGCCAGCTGACCATAACTGATGTCAGTTACTGTGTAACTAAATATGACTGATGTTGGTTGGCCTGACTGACGTTGGTTAGTGTGACACTCAACAACCTCCACAATTGCATCAATGAAGCTTTTAGCTCCACAACTTAACAATATCCCACTTGGAGATAAATAGCTGCACCTGTACCTATACCTGTACATCCTCTAATTTGTTTATGGCTTATATCTCCATCTTCAAGTTCAATCTTGAAGAGCACCACCAACAGTGAACACATATTCTATGGTGCTTCTCCCGTCATCCAAGTCACCTGCCACATCTGAATCTACATACCCATGTAGAGAAGTGCTTGACCCTGCATAGCATAAATACCTATTGTTGGTCCCTCTCAGATATCTGAGAATCTATTAAATTGCTTTCTAATGCTCCTTCCTTGGATTAGCCATAAACTTACTGAAAACTCCCACTGCTTAGGTAATATCAGGTCTAGTACATACCATTTACTCAACCTCATCATGGGATTTAGGCCACTGTTCATAGCTCAACTTGAACTGTCCAGCCATAGGTGTGCTAACTGGTTTTGCATTCTACAAATTGAACCTCTCCACTAACTTATTCACATAATCCTCTTGAGACAAAATCAACCTATGATTTTCCATGTCTCTAGAAATACTCATGTCAAGGATTTTCTTTGCTCCTCCTAAATCCTTTTTGGCAAATGTCTGAGCTAATTTTACCTTTAGCTCAGCAATTCCTTGCATGTATGACCCTGCAACAAGCATATACACTACATACAGTAATAGGATAATGTAGCTATCATTATCCAACCTAGTAAAATAAACACAATGGTCACATTGACATTGACTAAAGCCATGCTTTGTCATAAACCTGTCAAACCTTAAATACCACTGTCTTGGAGCTTGCTCAAGACCATATAACCTGGCCTTCTGTCTCACCTGTCCATTCTCTCCTTTTTTTAACCTGTGAATCCATTCATCTTTCAGTGCTTTCTTTTTGGCTGGAAACTCAACCAAATCCCATGTTTGGTTCTTTTCCAAGGAATCAATTTCTTCATTCATACCATGCTCCCACAATTTCTTGGATTCTACCTGCATTGCCTCTTCAAAACTTCCTAGTTTTCTACCATCAGTGAGAAACAAGTAATACAAAGAAGGGGAATAACAAATTTGAGGCTTACTTACCCTTTCAGACCTCCTCATGGGCGTTTGAGACTCATTGACAACTTACTGTCCACCCAAATTTTGTTCTAACAGTGACCGATTTCGGTCATCTCTCAGTCTACACCCGACCGATGTCAGTTCCATGTGATTAACCTGACTGACATCAGTTCTTACCTGACCGACATTGATTTCCACCTGCCTGACATCACTGACTTTGGTCTCCACCCGATTGACATTGGTTCCTACCTGATCGACGTCGGTTCTCACATGATCGACGTCGGTAACTATGTTTTCCTGTGAGTGATGATTTTTACGTGTGAGCTCATTTTGGATCATAACCTTATCCAAATCAACATTGCCCTACTTAGAATTATTCAACCTCTTGAGCTGATCTCTGTCCATCACCTTCTCATTGAAAACCAAGGCTTTCCAGTTCTTAAATGTGTCAAAAACATCAGATTTCCTCTTTATGCAATAAACCCA
Source organism: Torreya grandis (assembly GCA_037957365.1). Classification (NCBI taxonomy): domain Eukaryota; kingdom Viridiplantae; phylum Streptophyta; class Pinopsida; order Cupressales; family Taxaceae; genus Torreya; species Torreya grandis. The sequence continues at coordinate 3,128,929 of JARHVA010001097.1, forward strand.
TACCTTTCTTGTAGCATCATAAATGAAAGAAAAATAACACTATGATCCTCCAATAGAAGCTCCTTGAGCTGGTCCCCACACCTTTGTGTAAACAAGCTCCAACCTGTGCTTCTTCTTTGTTGACCCAGTTGTGAGAAACCTCACTTTCTCTTGTTTCCCAAAAATACAATGCTCACAGAAATCTAGATCTAGTAAATTTGAAAGGATACCTTTTGACTTAAGAACATCCATTCCCTTCTCACTCATGTGACCAAGCCTACAAAGCCACATATTTACATCTACATCTAAAGTAGATAAAATAGAAGGAGAATCAGTAATACAAGTAAATAGATAAAGTGTACCTACTTTCTTACCTCTTGCTAATACAAGTGCACCCTTGGAAACTTTCCAATATTCTGCTGTGAGAGTTACTGTGCAATCCTCATCACCCAACTTCCCTACATAAATCAAATTCCTCTTCAGGATGGGTACATACATGACATCCTTCAACACCCATGTGTTGATAGTCTGCAACTTCAGCTGCACTTTCCCTTTGCCAACCATTTGACAAGGCTCACCATCCCCTAAATAAACTTTTCCAAAGTCTCCATGGACATAATCATGAAAAAAATCTCTATTTGGGGTTGCATGGAAAGAAGCACCAAAATCTAAAACCCATGATTCTACTTGACTATCCAAGGAAAATATGAGAGCATAATGTGCAACAATACCTGCATCTTTTGCTTCTTCATTACCTTCATGCTGATATTCTTTCAACCAACATTCTTTCTTTGCATGCCCTTTCTTTCCATAATTCTAGTAGGTTATACTGCCATACCTGGATTTGGATCTACTGCCTATCTTTGACCTTGATTTCCCTTGCTTGCCCTTCTCTCTTTGCCATCCCCTACTTTCAACACTTAAAGCATTACCTAATGTTTCCCCTATGCTTTTCCTGCGAATTTATTCATTCAAGATTACACTAACAACATCATCAACTTTCAAGATATTTGAAGCAGACGCAGTATTACTAACTGCCATTACCAAGCTATGCCATCTTTTTGGTAAAGAGCATAAGATTAAGAGAGCCTTAATTTCATCATCAAAAACTATTTTGACTGAAGTTAACTGATTTACAATTCCATGGAAATCATTAAAATGACTATACATAGATCCACCTTCCAGCATTTGCAAATTAAATAATTGCTTCATAAGAAATACCTTATTCGAAGCTAAGGGTTTTTCATATAAGTTTGCCAAAGATTCCATTAACTCTACTGTTGTCCTTGCATGAGATAAGTTGGAAAACACAGAAGCTGCCAGGGTTAACCTTATAGCTCTAAGAGCCTTTCTGTCAAGAACCTTCCATTCTTCATCTTGCATACATGTGGGCTTACATGAAACCCCACCCAACGGTAAATATAGATCTTTCTGATACAGATATCTTCTATCTACATCCTCCATAATTGATAATTCTTGCCATTGAATTTCTCCATTTTTAGCTTACTTTCTTCTGCCATTGCTTTACTCCCACTCAAACAGAAACCCCTGTGAGTGACTTGTAATCAACAAACACTAACATGCTCAATACCACTTGTTAGTGATCCTAGCTTTGATACCACCTGTTAGGATTCTGTAGCTCACTCTGATACCAAATGTTAGTACCTTAGAGCTCAATTGATTACTATTGTATATAAGCAACTAAACATGAAATTAAACCAGAAGTAATAAGTAACTAGACATTAAAAATAGCAAATAATATGAGATACAAGAAACAACCAATCTTGCATTAAACTCTTCTAGAATACAATGAAGAAATCTCACTCTTCCCACACCTCTTGGGTGTACAGTATTTCTCTCTCAAGAGTTCTCTCTCTCTGTCTCAATCAATTACAATCAACTCAATAACCGAGTTGTTCCCTCCAGTGACAAAGTGACAATCAACCCAATGGTTGTTTTTGCCTACCTCACACACATAAGCAGATCTAATTGACCTTGCTTACCATGTAGATCTCCTTGATCTTGCACACTTGCAGATCTAACTGATCTTACAATTTGAAGGATCTAGTCCTTGTTCTTAATTACAATACAGCCCCATGGGTCTCTTAAATAGATCCCAAACCAAATAATAATTAGAAACGTAGACTCAAGACTAAAATTAATCTTTACATGCAAACTCACTGTTTGTCTAAAATTAAAATAGTTTTGGAAACACACAGGTGACCGACATCGGTTCCTATCTGACCGATGCCAACTGACCATAACCGATGTCAGTTACTGTGTAACTGAATATAACCAATGTCGATTGGCCTAACCGATGTTGGTTACTGTGACACTCAGCAACCTCCACAATTGCATCAGTGAAGCTTTTAGCTCCACAACTTAATAATAACATCATGAGGACTTGGCCAAAATATACATAAGGACTAACTCTCATAATCCAATACTCAATAGAAAACAATGCACCAATGATAGAAACCATGATGATAATGTAACATATGAATATGGATAGATTTAAGTGTAAGTGTGGGCAAGGAATCACCCAATGAACACACATAAAATGAATCAAGGAAAAATGTTGAAAGCAAACAAACAGACACACAAACAAAACAATAAAGAAACACTCAATAGAAATCATACGAACATTGCCCCTAGAAAATAGGTGAAAACTTAACAAATGATCAAAATGGGGGAATAAAAGAAAAGGAAGAGGGTGTCTAAGCTATCTCCATATGCACGAGGCAAGTGGACACTACCTACATAGTTTCATGGATGTAATATCCAAAAAAAACTTTAGGCTAAATGTATTTCTCCTAGGGAATGGGAAGAACAATGATAACTGGTGAAAATAAATAGAATAGATGCAATAGAAGAATATGAATAGTATTACAAAATGGCAAGTGCATGAGAGAAAAGGCCAAAGAGGATGGGAAAATAAGTGACAAGTGGTTTACTTGAAACTTAGTAAGGGTTTCCAAAATCCTTAAGGCAAAGAAGTTGTCCGTGTTTTTGTTTTTCTTTACTAGCAGTTTTATATATGTTTTTGGAAATTTTTAAAGTATCTCAACTCGATCAAGACTGATGAGACACAAAATGGTTCAAGCTCACAAAATGGTGAGAGCGTTCAAACTTAGGTTGCTCATAAAATGGAAAGAGTGTTTAAACTTAGGTTGTTCATAAAATGGCAAGAGCACTTAAACTTAGGTTGCTCACAACATGATGAGAGTGTAGCAAGGGGGTGACTAAGTTAACCTCAACAATTATCGAGTGTTTCCTTCATAGTCATAGACTAGGACCTCAAGTCACTGTAGTTCTACCCTTATAATGGAGGAATTTGATTAGTGTAGTAGTCAATTCAAATAAAACAGGCACAGTTGGCAAAAAAGCATGATATGGTAAAAAGGAAGTGGCAAGTTGGTATGTCAAGGCTCAATAAATAAATGTTACCTCTAGTTTTCCCATAGGCAGTTATAACTAGGACTTAATGATATAGATCAATGGTACTAATTTGACCAAAGGTAGTTATAATTATTAGAAAGATTGGTGATAAGGATGTAACTGCCAAAACTCCTATCATACTGCTCCAAAATATGATCTCTATCTGAAGCACTTAAAACAACTGATGAAACTGATCAGATTCTTTGGTGCTAAAAATATGTAATGAATGGAGAAAACAAGGTCAAATGGGCTAGGCTTTAGAACACACTAGGTCGATAGGTTAGACATGTAAAGTGGATATAGCTAAGAGGATGGATAAGAATGATATTTGTACAAAGAATAATAATGATAAAATGGCATAACTAAAATGGTCCTTACAAATAATACACCTTAGCATTCAAGCATAGTACCACTTGAGGTGAATAATATTCATCAGCTCAGGTGGTTAATCTCTGTTTGGTGTGGCAAGCCTGTATGCTCCTAATCTATAATCGGCAATAATGATGAAAGGCCTTATCCAATTTGGTTTGAATTTACCTTTATGCTTCTTCTCAGTCATGGTATTTTTTTGGTTTTCTTTAAGAATAAGATCACCAAGTTCAAATATTCTATACTTAACATGTCAAGTATAGTGGCCTTTGAGTTGGTTCTGATATACCTAAAGATTATTGTGCATAGATGTGCATTTCTCATCAAGTAGGTCTATCTCTTGCAAGTAAGATACTCGATAGTCATGATCATCTAGGACATGCTTGAAATATATGCGTAGTGAAGGTAACTTGACCTCAATGGGAAGGATGGATTTGGTGCCATAAACAAGTGAATATGGAGTGGCTCATGTGGGGGTACAATGATTGGTATGGTATGCCCAAAAGGTAGGGAATATATGTAGGTGCCAATCATGACTAACATCATTGACAATCTTTTTGAGAATATTGACAATGGTTTTATTTGATGCTTTAGCCTGGCCATTACCTTGAGGGTAATATGATGTAGAAAAATGCTATGTGATGTTATATTCAATACATAGCTGGTCCACATCCTTATTCTTGAATGATCCTCCATTATCAAATATAATGTCAAAGGGGATATTGTAGCGGCAAATGAGATTATTGAAGATGAATTTGGAAATTTATTTTCCAGTCATGCAAGTGAGGGGTATAGCTTCAATCTGCTTAGTGAAATACTTGATGGTGGTAAGGATATGTTTATGGCCATAAGATGAAGTGGGGTTGATCTTCCCAATGAGGTAAAGTCCCCATGTAGCAAATGGCCATGGTGTCAACATTGGTTTTAGAGTTTGGGTTAGGGCATGAATAAGATTAACATGCTATTAACATTTGTTACACTTCTTTACATATGCAGCTACATCTGCATCCATTGTGGGCTAATAATAACTAGTATAAAAGAGATTTTTGGATAGGGATACCCCGTTAGAATGATCTCCACATACTCCTTTATGAACTTTTCTTAACGCTAGTGTATACTTTATCAAAGTTAAACAACGAAGTAGAGTTCCATCAAAACTGTGGTGGTAAAGGGTGGATCCAAGTAAAGTATAATGAGTGGAATGATGAATAAAGACTTTGGCTTGTTTTTGAGATAGGTTAGGTGGTATAACTTGGTCATGAAGGTAGTTGTAAAGGTTTGAGTACCAGATAGAATTAAGACCAATAATATCATAAATCATTGCAATAGTTGAAGGTTCATGAGCTAGTGCTGACAAATTATCGATAAGGAATTGATACTCTCTAGCTTTATTTGTTTGTTAAATCAGAGAGCCAATAGTAGCCATGACATCTATAGTTCTATTACTATCCCTTGGTATATACTCAAACTGAATGTTGGAAATTTGTTTCTTAAGAGTGTAGACCATGGCTTTATATAGAATTAGCTTGTCATCTTTGGTCTCAAAATAATCTATGACCTGATTGATGATTAATTGAGAATCATCATAAACTTGGAGATGATATATGATACAATGCACTACTTATCAAAGTCCTGCAAAAGTGCTTCATAATTGGCCATGTTGTTTATACAAGGAAAGCTGATTCTGAATGACTTAGGGATTAGATGCCCCTATGGTGTAATAAATAATAGGCCTACCCCCAATCCATGTGAAATAAATGAACCATTAAAATATAGCTTCTTGTGTTTCTCCTCAAGAGGTGTGTCAATGATAGTCATTATGGATTCATCAAGAAATGAAATGTGAGTGGCTTTATATCTATAAGAGGTGCTTCAACAAGTTTATCTACAATAACTTGTCCCTTGATTGCCTTCTGATTAACATACTCTATGTCAAACTCACTAAGAAGCATGATCCATTTGACCATTCTACCTTGTAAAGTTGTTTTATATAGTATATACTTGAGCAGATCTACTTTTGAAATGACCATGGTCTTATTATTCAACATGTAATGGTGTAGTTTTTGAACTATGAAGACCATGGCTAGACAAGATTTTTCAATAGGTGCATAGTTGTGTTCATATGTGACCAAGGTATGGCTTAGGTAGTATATTTCATGTTCTTTTCCATTGTTATCATGTTGAGCCAAAAGTGCCCCCAAGGCATTGTCAATAGTTGATAGATATAATAAGAATGACCTTATTGACATAGGAGGTAAAAAAATTGGTGGATTAACTAGATAGTCTTTGAGTTACTAAAAATTTGTTTAGCAGTGGTCATCCCAGTGAAATGCAAATCCTTCTTCAAAAGATATGTAAATGGATGAAACTTATCTGTTAACTGAGAGATAAAATGTCATATTGATTGGATCTTACCTTGTAAATAATAGAGTTGCTTCAAATTGGTTGGTGGTGACATCTTGGTTATAACATGGACTTTAGCCAAATCAACTTTAATACATCTATGAAACATGATGAAACCGAGTAATTTGCCTAAGGTTACACCAAACGTATATTTCTTTGGGTTGAGTCTGACTTCATACTCCCACAATCTTTTAAATATCCTACGTAGCACTATTGGATGGTCAGCCTTGATTTTGGATTTTCCTAATATGCCATTGACATAATCTTCAATAATATCATACATCATATCATGGAATATGAAAGTCATGGCCCTTTGATATGTATCTCCACCATTCTTAAGACCAAATTGTATTACCTGATAACAAAGTATTCCTCATGGAGTGGTGAACATTGTTTTATGTTGGTCTTTTGGTGTTATTCTGATCTAGTTGTATCCTAAAAAGCCATCTATGAGTGAAATCATTTCATAACCCATCATGGAGTCAATGATCATGTCAATATTAGGCAATGAAAAGTCATCCTTAGGACAAGATTTTTTTGTCTCAAAAATTAGTATAGATTATGATTCCTTTAGGGTTTTTGCTAATAGGTACAACATTATATATCCATTCTAAGTAATCAATAGACTGAATACATCCTACTTTAAAGAGTTTTTAAAAATATTTTTTTATCAAGCTAACAATGTGAGGATGCATCTTATGTAGCTTTTATTTCACTAGTTTGGCATCATGATTGACCACAAGGTGGTACGAAACCAAGGCAAGGTCTAAACTTGGCATGTTAGAATAAGCCCATGTAAAGATATCTAGAAATCCTCCCAACAGAGCTATAGAGACTTTGCATTCCTCCTCAATGAGGGATTCACCTAATTTTATCCATTTTAGGTCTGATGGAGTTCTGATGTTTACCTCTATTATATCTTTAACTAAAAGGGTCAAACCATCTTCTAGGATAGTAGGTAAAGACTTCAACTGTTGGACTATATCAAGGTCCTCTACTAGAACTTGCTCTTTAACTTCTCCTAGGCATGATGAATCTGAGTCCCATAATGGGAGATCTGGCCACATGACAAAAATAGTCAAAAAATCTTGAAGAATTTGATCAAATACTTGTTATTTCACAAAACTAAACTTAACTCCATAGGCAAGTTCATCATTGGTGGTCTCCTGGTCTAAATTTGAAGAAGACTATACACCCCCATCTAATAGCACCTAAAACAAGTTTTCACCACTAGATTGGCCTTTATATTTACTTTTTCCTTGGTTAGAAATCACCTCAAATAGGTTTTCACTTTGGGACCTCATTTTTTAATTTATTTATTTTTGGCTAAGGGTGTTCACCTGCTCTCCAAAATAGGCTTCAGGATCTAATGCAATTGAGAATCTTGACTTATGATCTCCCAATGAAACATTATTTCTAAGGCCTAAAAAGTCATATAATGCCTCAACATTTTGAAACTCATCAATTAGAAAATTGGATTCTTGTTGATCCAAATATATTAGTTGGGGATAGTATAATGGCAATGGGTTGTGATGAATGACTGGGGTAAGGGTACAAATGACATTGTTATTAAATAGGTTAGTCTCAGCTAGGTCATCAAAGGTGAGGTTATGATTGAACTTTGCTTTGCTGTCGACATCATCACTAGCCACTGGTGATGGAATTTGAATAAGATATATGGGGTCACCCCCAGGTAGTTTAAATCTAAGTCCATAGGGTCTTTTATATTTAATCATGGAAATTGGCTTGATGGTTCCTTGTTGATTCGGTCTAATGGATCTTCCTTCATAATCTTGATGATCCATAATCTTATTAAGAATAGGATCCTTTGTACTTTTATAATAATAAACTTGGTTATCATTGTACAACCGTGATTCATCCCCTTCAAGAGGATCTGGATCTAGGTCAGATGCTAGTACAAATATGATGGGTCCCTTATCTTTGTTATTTTGTTGCCAATGCATGTGTGGGGTGACTTTAGGTCACCTAAAGGTCTTCAAATTCTAAGGAAGATTGGTAATATGGAAGGTATCATGGGTCACATACTCTCTCAGTCCATTATTTGAAATGGTGAAATGATTGGAAGCTTCAAGAGGTGGCATGTGGGAAAGGGAATCCAAGGTATTAGGATCTATGCAATTATCCTGTGGTGGATTAATAAGTATGGCCTTTCTTTTATCTTACTTGGAATTCAGATTCATGCCTTATTGGTGTAGCTTTGAAACTCAACCTCAAATGTTTGTAGTGTTTATATGGGTGTAAATCTCCTTCAATATTCACTTTCATCCCTAAATGGAAGAACTTGATACATTGGTATAACATTGATGGGAATGCACGAATCTCATGTAACCAAGGCCTACCTAGAAGCATATTATATGACAACTCAAGATCAAGCACATGGCCAAGTATATCATGGGTCAAAGGCCCAATGATAATTGGTAAGCTAATGGTGCCTTGTGATTCTCTTTCCTGATTATCATAGGCTTTGATAGTTATGGTTTTTGGTTGGAGATCTATGAGTGTGTACCCAAGAAGCTTGATGAGCTTTAAAGACACTATGTTGAGGCCTAATCCATTGTTTATAAGGACACATTTCACTTTATTCCAATTTATATAAACTTATATGTATAATGGATTATTATGGAATAGGCCAAGGGAAGACATATCACATTGGTTGAATGTGATTTGTTGGACTGGAGCTAGGTGTCCAACCAAAGCTTAAAATTTATCAGGGGATATGTCACTAGAAATAATGGATTGGGTCAAGAACTCATTCAAGATGTTCTTGTGGATTGTTGACATTCATAGCAAATTTGAAATAGAAATTTGTGCTAGTGTATTTTGTAGTTGTTCCACAATATCAAACTTCTTGTCTTGGTCAATAGTTAATAGTTTATTCTGAGGTTGAATGGTTGGTTGGATAATAGGAAAAGTGGTATATGGTTGTGCGCCTGGGATAGTAATATTTAACCTCCAAGTTGTGATTACACAATTGGGATTAGATACTGGACCATAATTGATAAAAAATGTTGGGAATGGTATGAGGCCAGATAAGACAAGTCTCACTTGTTAGTGCACTTGTATGTGATCACGTGGCAAGGGTGAGTTGTTGGTATAAGGTCTAAAAGTTGAAGTCCCAATTTGCTAGTTTGCTTGTGTGCTATCCCAGGTCAAAGAAGGATTATCCATGTAATGTGGTTGAGTGTTATTATTTAGAAATGGTCTAGATTGATTAACACTTTGTCTAGGATTAATGGAGATGGTATTAATGCTACCCCCTATAATATGACCTACAATCCTATTGTAGTCATGTGCAACTGCATGGTAGGTTTTTGGGTTATTACCGTTCTAACCTTGGTTTTGTCCATTATTCTAACATTGTGGGTTTTGTTGTTGATTCTATTGATTCTGCTAATTTAGCCTTTGATTTTGATATTGTTGATTTTGTTTTTGTAATGGACGGTGTTGTTATTGCTGATGGTTCTGCTGCTACTGATTGTTATGTCAAGGAAAGGGATTTTGATAAATCCCAAGAGTTTGAATGAAAGTGGAAGCACCATTATCCAATGTTATCTCTCCATTCTCCAACATATTCTTGATTAAATGATTGATTTTCACACATATACATAGATTATGCCCATTGACCTGATGATATTCAAAAAATTCATTTTCATGGTACTAATCAGGATAAGGAATGCCTTATAGATAATGCTTTAGTATAGGCTAACTAATCAGATTAACAGTGCCAAGTTTATGAAATATAGACTCAATAGGCTCTCTTAGGTCATTAGAGACATGATGTGTAGGCATAGTTCTCCTTGGAGGAGGGGTTTTCAATGGTAAAGGTTGTATTTGTTGTGCAGGTCTTAGTTTTTATGCTTGCGGTGTTGGTGGGAGAGGTTGTTGACTAGGAGTAAGTTGAAAAGGTGGTGCAGATGATGTTTGTACCATTTGGACATGACGTGACTTGAGTATTCCATTACCCACAACATTCCTATTGTGGTTAAATTTATTTGGTCTTTCTTGGTTATTGACTTTTGCTAGTTATGATGTTTGCACTTGAATTGGATGTTGTTTTTAGCCACTTCCCTGATTGATACCTTGATTATTATTAGTCAATGTAAGCTTGATGATCCCTTTATTAATAATATCTCTCTCAATCAACAAGCCTTTGTTAATGATCTCCTTAAAAGTATGTGCACATTGTAGTTCCAGATCATAAGCTATCTCACTATGCAAAATTTTAGTAAACATAGTGGCTAATTATTTATCTGGTAAATAGTGGTGACAAATAACTCTGTTAAATGAGCCTTAGGGTCACCTTTCCCTTTATATTTGTTGAATTTTGGTGGTTTGTATCCTAGAGGAAATAGTATCTACAATTACTCCATGTTGAATGAATAAGAACACACGTCATCCAACTTAAATTTTTTAGTCTATTTTCCAGCCCAAATGGTGGTAATTGCATCCTTCATCTATTGTAATTCTTGGGATAGGAAACTAGAAGGAAAATTGGTTTGAGGGAGGTTATAAGCTGGACACTTTGACCAAAGTATGATGGAGATACCTATTGGGGTATATTGGTTTGGTTGGAAAACGGACTAGGAATATGCATACGTGGATTAGGATGTACTTAGAATTATACATTTAGTTATGCAATAGTCTAGTTTGGGTTGGCGATAAAGGTTTGAATTGTAGGATTTTGTGGTTGGGATGGAGGGATATAACTATATTGTGCCTACTATGGTTGAAAAGGGACATGTTGCTGACTAATCAAACCTTGTTGTTGAGAGGGAATTTGTGGACCAAGACCCTATCTCTAAACTTGTGGTAAATTTTGAACCAATTGTTGTCTAATAGGTACTTGAGAAACATGAAAACATATTTGTTGTATGAGTCCCTATGGGGAAGTGGAAGGAGGTTGAATATTTAGCATCTATCACTGACCAATATTTACACATTGTTGACTAGTCATTGCTTAGGTTTGGATTGGTACACTAGTTTGTGACTGAAGAGGTATGTTTGCCATTACCTAGTGAGGTGGAAAATTAGTTTCCCTTTATTGAGGTGGCAATACATTCATTGGGACACTATATTGTGCATGATGTTGTGGAATACTACTTGTCACTTGTTGAGGAAGAGTAGGATTTGTTATATTTTTTTGTTGAGGTGTGACACTGGTTGTTGGTTGACTACCTAATTTCATAGGTTGCACACTTGAGGAAGTAGCTGGTTGAGTTTGGGAAATAGGTTGTGAAGTTTGGGGTAAAAAGAAACCTATTCCTTGTTATGATGATCCACTTATGGTAATCACTATAAGCCTATGTTGTTGACAAGTTGTTTATGTGTTAATACCACTTTGATTGGGATTGGACATTGTTTGCACATTATCCACTATATTTTGTTCATTATTCTACGTAGAAGCATAAGACACTTCTTCAATGATGGGCATATGCAACAATTTTCCTATTGAAGTGTTTTGTATGAATGGGTTTGAACTCTAATTCTCTTGACTAGTTAACTCTATCAAGTTGAAGGAACTAAGTCAATAAGAGGTTTGCTCACCATGGTCATCTGATTGAAATTGTGTGCTAGATTTAGGTAGGTTTGATATGCCATCTATATTTGGTTAAAGTGGTCTTTCATGAGGTTTTTTAATTTATTAGGAATATTAGGGTGTAGATATGTTATTTGGAATATATCTAAAGGATTACTAGAATAACTTTGTTGATCATAAATTATATTGTGTGGCATTCTTACTAGGCTTGGTAAATTCTCATGAGGGAAGTTTGCTGGAAACTTGGCCCCTATCTCTATGGCTCTAACCAAAATCTCATCTTTTTTTTCCAATAAATAATGTTCAAATAAAAATGTATCATATGTGGAAGACACATTAGTAGAGTATGGTTGTTGAAGAATTGGTTCATCAGTTATGGGTATTGTAGCTTGGTATTGTGTAGTTTGTTCTTGGTCTTGTTCTGAATAAGGTGGTGTATTAACCAAATAGTTAGCCAATGGATCTTGGCTTTGGGCCCCTAATTGATTATTATAATATGGATAAGGATCCATCTCATAAGAAATATTATCCATGTAGGGGCCTTGCACCATTTATTCCTACGCAACCACATTACTAATCCCTAGATTTTACATGAATCTACTATGAGTGTAGAAATACATGTTGGGATCAATAGTCAATACTTTGTAATAGAAAGGGAAGAGAGTTATACAAACTCTAAAAGGACAACGTAAAAAAGATGATGTTTAAACTTGGTCTAGATTCATTAAAAGGGTCAAAAAGGTTTATGCAAAGATTTGTGATAACATAAGCCAATGTTTAAGTATCTAATGCTTCACCATTCACACAAAGATAAAAAAGTAAATAGACCAAAAATAAAAATGCCAAACTCTAAGGTTGAAGTGTTTCAAATCAGTCTAATCTAGTCAAAGCAAAAGTTGCTAGGTCTTTTGGCCAAATATGGCATAAAAAACTAGGCTCAAACAAGGCATGTGCTAGGAATCTTGGCCAAATGGCATCAAAAGCTAGACTTTGAAATAAAGATGATTTTTAATCTGAGGGATTTAAAACACTTATAACAAATACTAGGCATTTGAGTTTTGGATATAAACTTGACCAACTAAGTATAAGGTATGAAACAAAAGGCACCTTAGAGATAGTAATAATGGTATAAAATTTGGTTCTTTTGACAAATTAGCTAGACAAAAATTGAATGATGTAACTGTGACAGATAAAAGTTAATAAAATGCACACTCGAATTGGTCTAAAAATGTAGGAACAAATTTGAACTCTATGCAAGAGGGTCTATGAAACAATATCTGAAATGTTTTGGGTAGTATAACAATGCTAGACTACCCAAAAGATATAACAAATTTTTTGATTCAAAAACTCTTTAAGGCAAAAATAGTTTGCCACAAATTTGACAGTATAACACTATCTTTCTTGACTCAAAATGTTGTGGTGCATAGACTTAAAGTTCAAGTGTTTAACACAAAATGACTTAAGTCTAACAAGTGGTGGTAACGATCATGAGTCTTAAACGACCTTCAACCCAAATTGGAAATTGAACCTAAGTTCCCTCATGTTTAGTGAAAATAGTGAATCCACTTAACACATCAACCTTATGAATTTATAAAGGTGAAATTTAGAATTTAGATTATAAATTAAGGACTTAAACAACATTGGCAAAGGTCTAAACTCAATTGGGCAGCATAAATGCGTCAAAGTGGATGATATGACTCCCACATTTTGATGAACTTTGAACAAGGCAAATTTGATTAATTCATGTGGGAAACATAATGCCTCTTTTTTCAAAGGAAAATGAGGACCATGTGTTTTGGTTTGTATCATTTTTTTACACCAAGTTTTGACTTCAAACAATACTTTAATCTAGGACAAAACTTAACTGATTAATCACTTTTAAACTCTAAACTGACAAGGTTGCTTGGTATTATTGGAATCCATCAATATACATCATTTGAGAGGATTTTAAGTGTTCATACAAAATTAAATATGCATTATACAGTAGGGTTTTTACACCCCTCCTTCTTTCAAATGATAATACTATGACATGGACCTTGAGGTGTACCTTGTACCAACAATACTTCTGTGAAAGTGGGGATTTGTCTAAAATCTACAAGTTTCCAAACATTCTATGGGAATAAATTTCATAATGAATTTCACATCAAATGATGCAAAATAAAAGCATGGATTTTGGGTCCGTATCACTTGGCTTATTGCAAAAAGGTCTAGTCTTTTTTGCAACCACTACATCCTGTTGTTCGCTCAGTGTAGTGCGATGTCCAAAGTGCCACTACATCCTATGTGTAACTCCAATTAAGAGCCAAATAAAGTTAATGTTGGGAGGTGAAACCCCAGGTCAAAGCTTCCATTAAAAAATATTGGGAGGTGATAAAGTCCCCTTCATAAGCCAAGTTTGCATAAAATAAAGAAAGTATAAAATAAAAAGACTTTAGGGTCATTTTCAAGGTCACCCAAACTTTGATGAGTTTTTAGCGAGTGATTTAAATGACATCATTTCTATGCCTCGAACTATAAAATTTACAATAGGAATGGCACTTTTGATTCCAAGGGTTCTCTAAAGAGGAAAAATGGAAGAGCATACATGCAACACCCCTCTTTTTGCCAAATAATATCTAATTTAAACAACTAAGTGAATACAAAAAGCTTGGAAAGGTGAGTTAATTTTTAAGCCCAAATGAAAAGGTATGATGGTGTTCTTTTGACCCTTGGTCTTAATTGAAATCATTGAAAACATTCACCATAAACATTTAAATTTTTTGTTAAACACCAAAATAAGGTTCCTAATCCATTTTAAAGCATGCAAAAGATGATCTAAAACATATTTTTAGAAATTTTCCAAGTTGGTCCTACAATAAAAAAATTAGCAAGAGGTTTAGATTTGAAACTAAAATTAGTTTGAAATAATGAAGTTATAAAAATGAGCTCTTGGGTTCTCATAGTGGTGTAATACCCCTACTTGACAGAGCAATCCTGCTACTTGTAGGATAATCCCATAACTGTAAGAGTTGTGGTATTGTAACTTAATTATAGACAGTTTAGTTACAATATCGTGACTCTAAATGAAAATCCCATTAGTAGCAGGATAATCCCACAACTTTCAAAGCTACTGTATTGCAAACAACAATTCCACCACTCAGGGTCACAATCCCTCTACTTGGGTAAAATGAGGTTTTTTGAAATAATTACACAACTTCAAGATAAACTAATTACATATTACAAAAATTCAGGAAAAAATACATGGTTTAAAAAAATCATTGAAAATAGAGTCTGGATGACCCCAAACAAAACTCTAAAAAAGGACCTATTCTGCACACTACAATACCACGGCTCATAGTAACAATCCCGCTACTTGCAGGATAATCCTGCCATTTTAAAATTAGCGGTATTGTCATTTAACCTAATAGTGGTTAGACAATACTATGACTTGGTCTAGCAACCTTGTGATTTTTAGAATAATCTTGCTACTAAGATAGTAGTGGTATTATCGACCCTGCATGAAAACACAAAGTTAGTCCAAAAACAAAAATAGCTAAGCACAATATCGATAGTCTAAATAACAATCCCTCTACTTGTAGGATAATATTGTGACTAATTCAGAATAAACCTATGACTTCCAAAAAAACATTTTTAACTTAAAATTTTCACTCTTTTTGGCTCCTTACTCCAAGATTCTGCAAGGAAAAGATTAGTAAGTTACTTGAAAGATTTTTGTGACCATTCTTGTAAAGCTAGGAAGGTCCCATCAGGTGTGGCATTATGTGAACTAAGAATTTGACTAAGAAGAGGATATTAGTATTGTGTTAGTGAATGAAATTAAATCAAAAACACACTAAACTAACATCTTTATACCTGGTTACTAGGGTGAGATTAGTGAAGAAAGACAAATGAACAAAGCACAACTAAAATGCAAGAAAACACACATTCCTTACCTTCCTTGATTCTCCAAGAGTATTCTTGGATTGACTTGCTTGGTTTGTGCTCATGAAGTCTTTGTCAATGGAAGCCTGGTAATTCTCCACCTCTCCTTGGCACCTTTGGCTTTGGCTTGGTTTGGAATCAATTTGGCATGGTAACAGTAGTTTGCATGAAGCTTTTAGAACTAATCATGCATTATAACTTTGCACAAATTAAGCTTTTTTAATGTAGTAAGGCCTCCTATTTATAGATTTTTGAGATTGATCAGAATCAACCTAAATTATCCATACTAAGATGAAGATGTGTGGCTAAGGATTAATCCAATTTAGAAATTAAAATTGATAAATAGGCTCATCAATATTTGGGATAGAGGAGCAATTAAGAGGTATGGAGGGCTTTTATGAGGCATGGGAGGCATGGATCCTGATATTTGTGGCATTTATGATCTAGGGATGTCTTCCCAAGAAATGAGGTCACTTAATGATGCAGATATTTAATATTCATTTCCAAAACAAATTATTCAACAAGTTTTCATGGAATTCTTGATTAGGCTCTAATTTGGTTTAATTATCTCTTAAGTATGTTTAAGCACTTTGTGTACAAATTACTCAAATTGATCAGAATGCCTTGTTATTGGTCTAAAAGTTGACTGGATTGAAATTAGGATGCGATCTCAGATGCATTGGATATGTTATCCCATTTAGGATTTTATCAACATCAAATAACAAAGGCACGTGTCTTGTGTAAGAGATTTGATAGGAAAGAGCAATCCAGAGCACCTAGGTGCAAAATTGGCATTTTAATTCAAAATGATCTGATCAAATTTAGTTGGCCCATAAATTGCATTGCCCCATTTAGGGATACTTTAGCTAGAATCAACACTTGAATATATCAATTTCAACTCATTTAATGCATTTTAGTGTTTTTAAGCCAAATTATGTACTTTAGGTGGAAATTGGTCAAAATCTTGGTTGGAGGTTATTGGTGGCCAGATTTAGGTGTCTACACTTTTTATGTTATAAATTTTAAGTTGTATTTTTTTTAAATACTTGTAAAATAACTACATTGGCTAATACCATGATACAAGTATTTGTGCAAATTACATTGAATAGAAGTTTATTTTTAGGTAAGAATCATGCACAAATATATGAGTATACAATCCTAGTAAAACATCAGGTAATATACAACTTCTATTAGACTCATGTGCAAATATATGAGTATACAATCCTAGTAAAACATTAGGTAATATATAAATTCAATTATATATATATATATATATATATATATATATCAGGTAATATACAACTTCTATTAGACTCATGTGTAAATATATGAGTATACAATCCTAGTAAAACATTAGGTAATATATAACTTCAATTTTATATATATATATATATATATATATATATATATATATATATATATATATATATATATATATATATATATATATATATAAGTCTCTATGGGTTTATCTATAGATCCTCTGGTCTATGTGTCTATATATATATTACACAATTTGAGTTTAACGAACCATATAGGTAATCCACCCAAAACAACAAGTTTTAGACATGTGTTCAAAATACTTATAGACATATAATAATAAATTAAAAAATTTCCCATTTAGTTGTCCATTAATAATGTAATTACTTCAATAGGGTTTAACATAGCTTAAAAAAAACCTTATAACAACTACAAGCTCGACTCATGCTACATATTATTCTCACATTTAAATTGATCCTTCAACTGCTAATATCAACTGAAATTACTGAATTCAAGAATTCATTTTATTTTGATAAAAAATATAGTCATATAATTAATATGAAAATATTCAAAATTTACTCTGGATGTTCATAACCACCAAACTCGTTCAAGCATGGAGATCTATGTTAAATCAAATAGTCAACTTAATTCCTATTCACATTCTTATAATAGTAAATGTAAATAATTAAAATGGTTTGAAACCCCTAAATTATATATAAACACCTTCAACCCAATATACCCTTTACTAGACCCGAACATTAACACATCTCATATTGATATTAATATAAATTAAATTTCTATCAATATAATCATAAAACCCTATGCATAACTTGTTCTTGGATTCAAAATGTGCATAACCAATGAATGGAAAGGGTTGGGATTATTTTTACTTGACCCTAACGATGGGTTGAACCCATCTCTAGGGTCATTTATAAATAAGCCCAACCTATATTTTTTTAAAAAATTATAATTATTTTGTAAATAATTCAGAATGTCATTCCAAAAATGGATAAAATCATAATCAAACACAATATTCCCTATAACACCTGAAACCCATATTTTAATTCAAAAGAGTACAACTATACATTTGTTCATAGAGATTCATTAAGGTAGAAATAGAGTCAACCCTATTTAAATATCACATCTAAAATAACCTATGTGAATTATGATTGAATGATTCAAGCAGAACAAAGGTATAAACAATGAATCCTACAACTAGCTATAACTTAGCTCTCAAAATTTCCTTTTACTAAGCAAAAATGCAAACCATGGTTCTATCTATCAATTCCTGAATGTAATAGAAAACACATCCATTTGTGAAAGAGTAGGGTTTATATGTGTTCATCCCTATGGTTGGGCCATACCCATCCTCAGGGTTGACTACATATATTTCTTGATTTTTTAAAAATATTTATACAAAAATACAAGGACCCAATTCAAACAAATCAATGGCATAACTAGTGCATTACATATATCATTATAAAATGATAAAACCATAAATTTAATTTCAATAAATCCTGATTGAATACATAGACCAAATGGTGTAAATCCAAGTTATTTCTTTTCTAAAACTCTCTTCATCCACTGCATGCTCCTATAGAACTATCGACTCTCTATTTATATCCAAATATTCAAGTTATGCTAACCAAAACCAATGAACAACCCCCATAAAATTGGGTTTTCATAAATGAATCTCCAGTCCTTTAACCATTATCCAAAATTTTGGCATGACAACTAACCATAACCCCAACAATAGTCAAGTTCATCCAACAAATAAATGCAATCATAACAAAACTATGCATTTTGAAAAAGTCTCTATTTTGACAAAGTCATTTCTGTAAAATGTTTAGAACCCAAATAGTTTGAAGCCCTAGATTCCAAGAATATGCCTAATTACATAATCATGTTAATATTATGGTTAAAAAGATTGAATTTGACCTCAAAAAAATCATGTCTTTTATTAAAATATATAATATTTATTAACTTAAACATGTGTCTAAAGTTAACCATCAACTTCCTTACGTACCATTATGCCTTTTAAGTCAAACATTTTAATTAAAACATCAAACATTTTAATTACTATTACATAAACATGCCACACATTCGACCCCTACGGTGTTCAACATTTAAATCTACAATGAGTTTCAATCAGAGTTAAGATATTGGATCAAGACAATCATATAAGATCAACCCAAGAAGGTACCGTTCCCCAATTAGTTACCAAGATATACAACTGAATAGATTATTAAGCATTTAACTAATGCATATATCTTATTATTTTGATACAACACACAAGAATCTCAATGATTAGAAGATCTCATGAATGTAAGTATGATGATATATATGTATAAACAATAATGAAACATTACCAATTAAAGAAACAATACAAGGCAAGGAAACACATTAGTAATTTAATTCATGTTGTGAATAATAAATATCAACCAATCAATAAACAACAAGTAGAATACTAAATAAAGCCTACATCTAAGATGTGGCTGTGGAGGGAAGAGGGAAGAGGGAGAACGGCTGCAGATGTGGCCGTGTTGAAACCCTAACCTTCGCGGCCACCTCTCAGACTTTGGAGACCAGATCCCTATCCACAGACTGATGAGTGGGGTGGACGGAGGGAGCCTTGGTGATTTTGTGCAGCACAGAAATGAGAGAACTATTACTGCATGGTATTTTATTTTGCTTCAGATTTTTGTATTGCAGATGGAACCTGGGCTGGATTTCTAGCTTGAGTAGGACTACCATCACGATCTAGGTTGTGAAGAAAATAATGTACGGATGGGGGAAACTTTGTTTCCTTTGTGGTTAGTGAGTGAGCTGCGGTGCCTTGTTTAGGGAAAAAAAGGAGAAAACCCTAAGCTACGAAGGAGCCCTGGTCAAGGAGAAAATGATGGGTGTGGCAGATTTGCCTACGATGTGTCAGCGCTAAGGGAGAACGGCACGCCAGACACCGTGGGAATCGATCGGTGGTCTTGCAAAGGAAAATTTTGATGGCTGCCGTCTGCGAGCAATTCCTTTGACTTTGTGGTCTTGGGGTTGCTGGATCGAACCTGGGAGCCCGCTCTATTCATTTTGGAGTTAGGTGAAGGTGTCTCTGTTAATGAGGTTTTAGGTCCTTGCAAAACCTGGATTTCAAGTTGTTTTGCCTAGTTTTGTTAAGGTTTTAGATCCTTGTAAAACTTGGATGTTTTTATTGGTTTATATTGGTGGTTTTAGGTCCCTATAAAACCTGATTTAGATATTGTTCTTCAGTATGTTTTAGGAATGCCTTTCCTGGTGGATGATAATGTTTTATCTTTCTTGATTCTGTTAAAGGGTTTTGGGGCCCCTTCAAAACCTGCTTTTACCTTAATCTAAAACAAGTAGAATACTAATCTATGTGATGTGTGTATAGGTTTTAACCTAATTATCTCATCCCCCACTCATCTCTATATGCTCCATCATCTCTGATAATAAACTCCCTCAGTCATAGTCTAGAGGGTGGACTCCATCCTGCACCCACCTCAATTAAATAAACAATAATTAGACCATATCATGAAATAATCTATAATAAACTATTGTAACTACACAAAATGAATAATCATGATCATAATGTACCATAACAATATATGAAAAACTAACAATAAGTCAAAGATCATGGTAATAAGTAATGTATAACTATTCACAAATCCTCATATTACTAATCTAACTACTTAGCACAATAATTTAACCAATCATTAACCATAAAATCTAGAATTTAATATATTAATGAGTGTAGAGGAGAATTAGGATGTAAGAGTACTGATATTTCCATTTAATGGATGATCATGTCTCAAGAAGTGATTTTGTGCATCATATGTATGATACACTATTGAATTATCCTTGTTTATCTCATGCTTTGGGAATGGATCACTAAAAATATTATGTTGTGGTTTAGTTTTCTTAGTAGAGGTGCTTAGCTCTATAATGTTATTGATAAGATCTTGAATATGGTGTTTGAGATTGAAAAATATATTCATAGAGTGTCTATTGCATCTATGGTAATCATAATATGTGTTTCTATAGAATGATTTACTTTGAGGTGTACTCATGTCAATCTCTAATGGTGGAGGTACAGTAATGAGATTTCACTCAAATAATTCTTGTAGCAATTTATGAGGTGGTTGTAGTAATATATAGAATTGCCTTCTTGGTTGATATGATAAAATAAGCTTGATTGAAGGTTGAGATATAACATTGATTGTGATCTTTGTATCAATTTTAGTATCTTGTGGCTTAAATTTATAAGATGGTTTTCTTTTAAACTTCATTTTGAAGGTTGAATTCGGTGAAGGTGTATATTTGAGCTTGTTCAAATTGATAAATTTTAATTTTATTTATGTTATTGTATGAAAAAATTAATATTAGTAATTTTGGAAAGCATAGTATTGTAACAGAGTCAACGACCACTAATAAGCTCATTAGTTCCCTACTTAATTTTAGTAATTTGCATATAAGATATTTTCATTAATGTTGATAGCAAAATTCTTGAGAAACTATTTTACTAATGGGTTGAATTATTTGAATGATTGGATAGGTAGATCATAAAACCAATGGAAGGCATAATATTTTATTCTTATAGGAAAAAAATTAGTTAGAAACTTATCATTGAAAGCATAGTCTATACATGACACCTGAAAAGATCAAATGTGTTATAGATATCCTTTACCTTCATATGGTGGAAGTTTAGGAGCTATGAATCATGTAGATAAAGGATATGGTGTAATCTCAAGTGATAATAGATTATGAATTAAGGCTTGTAAATCCATTGATTGGCTAGCTTTTGGTATACCTTACTCTAACTACACAACATTAGCATGCAAAGATGAAATGGTTTGTATGAGGGATTGTTTAATAGGCAAGGAAGGTGGTATACTATGTGTATCTATCAAGGATTCTATATGATTCATTTGGTTAGGCATGGGCATAGATATTTATTGGATGCCTTGCATTTCCCCCAAGCCAAAAAGTGAAAATGTAATGATAATGTCAATAACATAGGTAGAAACACATGTGGTAGGGTTTACAAAAAGTTGATCAATATTACAAATGGAGTCATTTTACTCTTTATATGTGCTAGTGTGAACATGTTTCTGTTGTTCTCGTTGAGCTACAAACAATAAAGAGTCAATTTCATCTTGGTTGGTATAAAGATATTCCCTAAAATCATTTGCATCAATAGGATCAAATATATTTCTCTTATCAAAGTCAAATTCATAGATTTTTTCATTCTCTATGGTCATAATAAGCCCATTAAGAGCATGTGTAATAACTAGTAAAAACTTGGATTAGATGTTGAAAAATTAGAAAGTGTATAAGGCTTGAAATGCTTCATTAGTTATTTTGTCCTTATTTGATTTGATCCATTTTATTAAATGATTATTAATGATATTCCTTATCAGGGGAGGACAATATGCAATGAAAACTAGGAAAACTTGAAACAAAAAATAAATAGCATGAGCATCCATTATAGCCATATATTCTTACTAAATTGAGAAGAAAACAATAGAAAGCTAAAATTTAGGTCTTAAAAGGATATTTGGTGTATGGAGATTAGTAAATTCTTCTAAAATCCAAGCCCAAAATAAAGTGCTTTTAGTGTTAAATATCAAATTTAAGGTCAAAATAAAGTACTTTCAGTGTCAAATATTGAATCCAAGGTTGAAAGAAAGTTCTTTTAATGTCAATTATTAAATCCAAAGTTAAAATAAAGTTATTTTAGTGTTAGATATTTAGGAATTTATTTAAACTCGAATATAAAATTTTATAAGCAATGCTCGAATAAAATGTATGGGTTCACCAATATCTTTTATTAGAATTTAGAATTAATTGGGATATTAATTCTAATTAAGATTAAATAAATTTAATGGTAGAAAATTGTTGTAAATGACTTGTAACTAGGAGAATGAAATTAAAATACTAAAATGGAAAAAAATTGAATGAATGAAATAAGCTAACTATGAAAATAATGAAGAGGATAAGAAGACTTAGATCATTAATACCTATTATATTGACTATATGCAACTGATAGATGGCTAAAATGATCAACCCAAGCATAATTATGCATGAACAACTTAAATAATAATTGTCACTATTCTAGGCTAGAATTGATTGTATATAGTCAGGATCAACTATCCCTTTTGACCCCTATGGGAAATATTGACCTACATGGGAAAACAAAAAATTGATGGTATAATCACCTACACCTACTTAAATAAAATTGTATGTGAAATTTTGACCTTCAAGTGTGCCCAAATAACTTGCAAATGACCTCTTCAAGGTTGAAACCCCACCAAGGTTTGTGATAATTGAAAACCTACAAAAAGAGGAGGGGGAGTGTAAAGGGATAATATGACCCCTATCAACCATGTGATGATTTAATAATTATTACATATCCAAATTAATTTAAAGGGGTAATTAATCCCACATAGATCTCCCACATAGAGTGATTAATGTGATAGTTTTCTTTTGCTACATGTATGCATCTAGAGATGGCTTGAATACTTGAAAATGTTTTCCTATACATGTATAAAATAAGATATTGACTTGGATAAATATTTATTAAAGTGAATAGAATAAAAATGGGAAAGAATATGGAAGCTTTCCTCAATATGACATAGAATAAGTGTAACAACCCTGTTGGGTTAGACATAGAAAAAAGTAATTTTTTTTATTAAACATATATAACATAAATGAATTTCACCTCAAGAATATAAATAGAGATCACATGTATACTCATGTGATAAAAATAATTACAAATTACATATTATATCACATATCTCTAATGTCATAAAGATGTTATATAAAATAAATATAGAAAGTGGTATAGCAACTCAACCACGACTGATACAACTCTACAATCACTGCTGTCAATATACAATAATAAGTAATTATAATCCTTCATGACAATACTAAATAATAATATAAAATATAATAAAATGTGTATAATTTAGATACCTGGCTCCTCGGAGCATGAGTTCCCTAGACTCTCTAGTATCCATGAAAATCTCAAGTGTCATATCAAAAGTAGTATTGTTGTGTGGAGAGAGAGCATCATCCAAGAAATTTTCCATACCAACCATACACCAATGATCCCCCATATAATCTCCCATTATGAAATGGACCTCCCTTCATGGTTGAGTAGATAGTGACGACGTGGGAATATAGAGAGACTAGCAAGTACCCATATGTTGTATGATTCTAAACTAAACATGTAGTGTATCATAGAAATCCATTTTATTGCAAGATATTGCACAAACATGTGAATCATACTCATGAAATTATAATGTCTCACTAAACATACTTTGGCCCAAATTTTTATAGATAATAAATAATAATGATCTGGATTAATTAAATTAATGCACGCCACTTGATCAAACTGCCTTCATCTGTCATTGCAATACCAGTAAGCTAGTGAAGTCCATCTCACTTCTTACTCTATATCAACAAAATAGATTGGTAAAATAAAATTCAACCACAAAATCCATTTAGTTTACATCTTATTTGAAATCACAACACATAACATGCCAAACATAGGAGCAAACAAAGCATAGATTTATTCCATCGAACGTATGAATTAATCTTACATTATTTCTATCCCATACTATAAATAAGGACTACAGTCTATACCATCAGAGTAAAATATAAATAATTGTATATCTATAAAACCTTAATTTGTTTTCAAATATACTACCCCTATGATAACCCATATTACCATAGTCTAGTATTTTATGACATAATTATTAGTTTCCCAAAAATAGTCAAATAAAGTAGTTTTAATATCATGGAAACATAAAAAAATATACAAGTAACAAATCAAGTCATAGTTCATGATATCATACCAACACAACATTCATTAAAATCTCATGAGTTGCATGCACACAAACATAAATCTTACCATGTAACAACATACTCTATCCACAACAAATCAATCAATTATAGATGTAAGTCTAATTATAACAAATATAGTATGTACCATCTAGGTACAAAATTTTTAAACTATAATACTCTATCATGTCCCATACTATCATATCTCATAACTACATAAAAATACAGAGCCCAACTTACAACTTCAAGAATCAAATGATCTGCAAGCAAGCCATTACAAAATTATACCACCTGGGTACATCTAAATCTTAAATGGAAAAACTAGCATTTAAAGCAATCATACATATAAGCATGCATCACAATGCCCCAGTATATGCCAAATATAACCAAACATTTAACATTCTGATAACATGTACTACACTCAAGTATTTAATTCAGAATACATATAACAAACAGTAAATCAATCATGCACAGAAAAATAGAGGACTCATAAAATCATTCACTTATGCACCTCATTCATTGTTATAAAAGGCTATTTTAATTTGATTATGGTTTTGGTCCTTAAAACACCTACTACATAGACAAAGTCATACTTTAGCTACAAGCTTAGTCACATGGTCTGGGTCAACCATTTACAATATGTAATTGTGTTGCATACATAAATCCATATACATATAAAGCAAAATAGGATTCATCACTTAGGAAATAAAAGGTAATCCCATCTATCACATTCTATACATTTAGGGGTTTGAGCACACATAATTATTAAGATTTATTTAATCATAATTATTAAATATATTCTTTAATCTAATTGTGGAGCTAAAGTCATAAAAGTACACCTCTATGCCCATATACATGCTACTAAGTACATTAATACCTATGCATTCACTAAGTTATTTTATTTCTAATGCTTTAACATAGTTTTTAACCAAAAATACATACCCCAAGCTTAATTCATGATAATGGATGCTATGTTTTTCCATTAAATCTCACATGATTAACCCTTACCATGCTAATATAACAAAATTTATAACTACACATATAATAAATACATCCATAAATAGTTAAGTCATTGGGTGATCTTGCATTACCACTCCACTAGCTATCAAACACAAAATACATGTCCTATGCTTATCTGAGCATTCTATGGGATAGTCCTAAATTATCTCTAAGTGGATATTTTACAAAGTTATATTAAAACCAAATTTGGGATTTATGTCCACCATAAATTAGTTTAGCAATTTCCATTTAAGTTTTGATTTTCCAAGGGATAGGTGAATAAGTTATAAAATATCCAAATTATATTTTTATAATTTATTATAGAATTGCTCAGTGCCTACATGAAGGATTGCTTCCATTTAGTCAATAGTTTATAGTTCATATAAACATTACATTACACACCTAAATTCCCAGCCACTCAATGAGAGCTCAAAAATATTAATATTTAAATAATACCTGATATATTATTAAAATCAAATTATTTGGCTAAAGAACATGGATTGATGCCCCTTTTAAGTCCAAATAAATTCTAACAACTCTTTAATTAACCACCATTTCTATTTTAGAATTACATGTTCACCTAAAATTATGATGCCCTCCAAGTTAAGTCTAGTTACAAATATTTTATTCATTTATATAGTTTCAATTGAAGGTCCTCGTTACCAACATCCTACTAGAATTTTACTAATTTATGATATCTTAGTACATAGGGTGATGCCTAAACAACTACCCTATGCAGCCTTGTAATTATATCACTATGGTTTCCAGATCATTAATTGATAAATGGAATATGATTTCAGGATATTTAGATTAAGCTTAATAATAAGTTGATGTCCTTGTGTATTTAACTTACTAGATCAACAATTCACCATGTGTAATTACAAGTATGGAATTTGACATCATAAGTATTCTTGGAAATTATATAACATGGTAAATAATTAAGGTGTTGTGTGTAGTTATATATATACTTATAATATAACCATAATTACCATTGCCATAATTTATAAAGTGTTGTGTTTTTAACATGTAATTATACTATGGTTGCTTTCATTATATTATCATTATTTTGATTATATTACAATTAATTATATGTACACACAACAAGAATCAATAGATCGACACAATTTTAACATAGCTTATTATAATGTTAACTAACCCTAGCTAAATCCATGGGACTATAACAATGATTCACAAAAGTAGGTAATTTAATAAATAGATATATATAAATGTCATTTATACTATTTAAATTCCAATGACCCCAAACACATGTATAACTAAAAAGAGAGAGAGAAGACAAGGCAATATGCAAGGCAATTTTTGTTATGCCAGATACTATAACTTGTGTATGTTGTGATTTCACCTATACAACTATGCTCTCTTAATGGACCTGCACTTTAATAGTTTGTTGAGAAAGTGTTCTAAGACACCAATAATATGCATACAACATAAAGAGAATGTTCACCACAATTTTAATACAATAGGAATGCTGAGAAAAAATATGATGCCAAAACTCAACAATAGTCCAAATAGATTGATTTAAGAATAATATAGATGAATTCTAAAAGACTAAAAATGATTTCAACAAAGTCTTATAGAGACTTAATATATTATACATCAGTTTTATAACTATCTCACTATATAAGCTACCATGAATATGCCATAGTTTATACATTACAAATGAGCTTAGAAGACTAATTTTATATCTATACCACATCATTTAGTTCTTAATACCAGGGCAATTTCCTTTTATGTGTGGACATTATTGGCATATCCTAGACAATACTTCATACCTAAGTATAACTAGTTATGGCATACATACTTATGACATATTTTATTCAGACCTAATTATGTAATCAAAATTATATTTTTAATTGTTTAGACTACTTATCTGGTAGATCCAGAATTTCCATGGCTCGCCTCTCCCAATTGGTTCACCATTCCATCCACACCATTGTTGTGTTCTTTTTCCAAAATTTTCCATTTTTTTATGATGCCCCTCTCTCAAAGTTTCCATAGAGATAAATAGGCGTAGCTTTATTCTCTCTTTTTTTAAGAGATATTTTAATATTCTTTTTCTTTTTAAAGCATGATTTACTTTGGTTTTTATTTATTTCTTTTATTTTTAGTTTTTAATTTTCTTTATTCCCATTTAAAAGGTTTTACATATTTAAATTTTCCAATTATTTAATAACATAATTATTTAGTATAAATAATTCATGATAACTATTTAGTAATAATTATCCCATTAACCTGCCAGTGTATTTGACCTTTTAAGTTTTATTGCTAACTGTTACATTAAATACTAATATTTTTTATATCAAAAGAATAACTAGATATTATTACTATGACAAGTTGGTTAGACTACATTTAGTAGCACTAACACAATAAACACAAAGACACATCATAATGTACAATAACATTCATAATGTAACACACACATGTACAAGATTATATCATCTACACGTAAATATGAACTAACACACACACATAAATAATTATTTCATTGAAAATAACATAAGGAAGATGCTTATGTTAACCATTCAAATTATGTATCTAACATGAATTACTTATGTGGTGTGTGCAGGGTCTCTACCAATTTTTTGTCAACCTCTGACATCTCGATCTACATCACCCTTTTTGATAATGTTCTCCCTCCATCACAATTTGAGGGCTAAGTTATCTTATGTCCAACTCATAATAAAATAGGTAGTTAGACCATAACAATCATGATACACACACACATCACAAAATATAGCTAAAATGACAATCAACATGATCATAAATTAAGCATGTACTTATAGCTAACCCATATCAACATGATCATATAACTTAAGCAATATCCTACTGCCCTATAACAATATATATCTAAACTTAGTTAAACATATCAAAATATGATTTTGTCAGCTATGGATATCCATGAATAATCTAGTAAGTTTTCTTAGTGAGGAATCAAGATGTAACATCCTCCCCTCCTAAGCTAGTTATCATCCCCAATAACTCTTATTCAAACATAAGTTTTGCATTAACATATTATTTATCAAAATAAAAAAAACATGATATACAATATCAAATTAAGCAAATCAATGGAAATACCTATAGAACTTATTATAATTCCTTCAAGTTGTATTATTCCCATAGTATTGGTCACATAAGACCCTATTTAATGACATTTCATTTTTATGAAAAAAATGTTTGTGAGCATTACCTACTCTGAATATTCTTGTCATGACCACCCTGAGGTCCAAAACCACCAAACAAGAGAAACCCAAATACTTAACTCAGTGAAAGTTGCATTGACTTCCTGAAAGCACATAAGATCATCATATAAGCTAAAGTAGATGACCAGGGAGAGTTTCACAAAATTTTCTAGCTCTCAACACATCTCTTCATCCTATATAATGTTTTTTTCATCTTGAAAAAGAGTAATTAGGGAACCTAGTAAGATTAATATGCATAAGTTAATACTATCACTACCCCGTGTAGTTTATGATAACATAACATGTCAATACTACCCTTACTCTACAGAGATTCTAGAAAGTATGATGATGAATAGGGACTATAAATACTATATTTCTAATGTATACAAAATCATGGAATACCCATCCATAGTATACATGCATATGGCCATATGATTGGATTTAACAAGCTCCACCTATCAAATCATGGATTTGACTAGTTCATCTATCAAATCCAACTCAATGATATCCGAGTCAATTATGAGGCTAATTAGAATACCTTCTGATCACTTATAACTCATGTTTCTAATTCACCACTCTTCCCTTAGGTCTCCATGACCTAATAATCTTAAAATGTGCATAATTTTTCAAAAAATCACAATTTTATGCTATCAGATCATTAAAATCAAAGCTATATGCTAAATGATTCTATATGTATCATCATACATACAAAAGAGATCATACAATCAATCTGTAATTGTATTAATTTACTACTACTTAAACATACTAGCATCATATTTTATAGCTTAACTTATTCTATTATGTTCATGATTAAGAGGATATAATGTTAACATAACATACATAGGCCAAGAAACACATCATTCCTTTTAAACTTATAAGGAAATAAAGAAAACAATATCTCCTTGCATTCTCAACTAGCACACAACAAATTAAAGGTTTATTCCAACCCCTAGATTGATAAGATTTTTCACACATCCTATACCCCACTTACTTTCTGTGAAAGGTATAAAATATCTCTTCAAAACAAGGTGTATTAAGCAAAAGAGATCGATATCAATCTAGTCAAGGGTAAATAATAGCATATAGTCATAATCAACTTATAGTTCTTAATCTAGAATTTAATATATAATTCCAAGGTTTGCCACCCCACGTAGTCTTAAAATCACAATTATATTAAGTAGTGACTCTAAAGAGTCTCAAGTGAAAATTAGAGAACTATCATCTCAACACCTCTTACATACCTCCATTGGTGAAGGAAAACACTGCAACTCAATTTTGCTAAAACACTTCCTACTTACCAAGTCTGTAAGAATGGTATCTCAATCTATTTCCTCAATTGGAAGAAATAAAATACTAACCATAAAGACGTATCCATCTATCCAATTTAACAACATGCAAATATGATTTATCTCAGTAGCATCATAATGATGTCAAAAGAGAATGAGACAATACAAACTCATCTCTAAGCTAACTAAGAGAGATGACACTCTTTCCTAATCCACATAACTTAAAGGGTTCCAACCATAAATAAGCTTCAATCACATAGGAGCTCTCAACCAAAGCAACATTACTCCACACAACAAAATTTTCACCAACCTCGCTTATAGAATTTTCCATTCCTAGGATTAGTGAAAATAAGGTAGAAAAATTAAAGCACAAATATATATATTCAACAATATATATATATATATATATATATATATATATATATATATAAGATCTAAATATTTTTGAACTGTCACTACTCAATAGACCAACTCCCCATGATCCAAAACTCAAAAATTTTGGTTGAAAGATGTTTCAAGAACACACAAATAATAATGTTATCTCTGAGAAGAGATGTTTTATTGCTCACAAAATTATAGATACAAACATATGCCTATCTCTAGGAAGAGATGTTTGATCTCCTTCTTGGGATACATATTTATTTATACCTATTTTGAAGGTAGGAATAGGATGTGGAAGGTCACAAATCTTGAGGGAGATGAAGTGGTTTGACTTCCATGATTTAAAACAACACAAAATTTGAGAAATTATTATTTTTAGAAACTTTTTATTTTTAAACTACACTATTAAAATTGAAAATTTAGGCACTTTCATTGAGATTTTAGGGGTCAAAAGCCACCAAGAATATCTCTATGCCATCTCATCATGTTCTCCACATTCTTAGCATTCCAAAAGTTCAAAAAAGGAGTCAAATGGAGATATGGTTCAAAAGTTATGGCTCTCAGAAGTTCTACCATCAATTAGGGTAGAACCGTCACCCAAATTTGTCATCTGAAGTGTTTCCTAGATCATTCCTTCCTCCTTGAGAAGTAATGGTCCCCATTGCATCAATATTCCTCATCAAGTGTGATAGTTGTGTCTTGATTTGTTTAATGAACTTTATTGTTTTTGCTGCCTCAAATCTCCCATGAGGTGTGTATTTCATGGTGGACAATGGAATGGCTACATCAATTGGTGCCATGGGTTGGAACCTGAAGCATACTTGGAATGGACTATTATTGGTGGATCTATGTATGGCCCAATTATGTCTATGTTGTATGAAAATAATCCCTTTATCTCATGTGCATGGATGTTTAGAGTGATGCATCTAAAGCATGTGAATGATCAGGCAGTTCACCACTTCTATCTGACCATCAGGATGTGAATGGAAGGCTCTAGACTTCATCAACTTGGTATCCATGATCTGACATTAAAGTGAAACTCCCATGGGTGACTTGAATAAGTCATCATGTTCTCCCATGGTTTGACCCATCTGCTTCTATTATTGTGTTGATTGTGTAGTTAGGGTTGCAACATCAGCCTTCTTGAAGTTATGTGGTTTGACCACCATGAGAACCAATCTATTACAATTCTTGCCACTAATCAGGGATATAGATGTGGGAGGTGTACCTCTGGTACCCTATAGCACTACATCCCAAGAGTGAGGGTGATCCTTCAGGTTTTTTATTCATATATGCCATGTCGATCATACGTGAATGGTTGACCAAGGAGTACATCACAAACATCTAGATTGACCATATCACACAAGATCTCATCTTGGAAAGATTTTATTACATATGAAAGAGGACATTGGTGGGTGACATAGAGGTCTCTCCCTAGGCTCAACCATCTAATAATTGATGGCTTTGGGTGAGGCTTCATGGATAGATTTAGATTTTTCACAACATTGGCAGAGATTAAATTCTTTTGACTCCCACTATCAAGAATGAAATGTAGAGGCTTACCTTTTACCCATAACTTAGAGTGAAATAACCTTTCCTTATCATCTAGCCTTTCCTCATAGGTGTGTGATGAATCAATGATGGCATCATGCTTAGCATCTATAATCTCTTCTTCATCCTCTTTGACTATAGGGTGTGTATGATGCATAGTAGTAGCTGTTGAGGATTGTGACTCAAAAAATAGGGACTTGATGGCTTGACATTATTATTTGGAGTGAGTTCCAGTTTTTTGGTAATCACACCATTTCATAGTATTTCCCTTTTGGGGTTGCTTATCTTGGAATTCGATTTGCTTCTAATTTTGACCTCATGTTTGACCTTTTTTATCACTTTTCCATTATGAAGGTTGACTCTTCATATTCTTTCTTCCATGATTTTGATCAATATTCACCACAAATTTTTATGCTTCACCAAGGGTTTCCAAATTGAAGATTTATATTTCCCCTTGTATGTACCATTGTAGTCCACCATTGTATTTGAGAACCTTGTGTTTCTCACTTTTATGGATGCCCAATCTCACAAATAGAGAATGAAAAATGTCAGTGTAATCTTGAACAAGCTATTCCTTACCTTGGTGAAGTTGTTGCCACTTTATATACAGATCATCATATGCTCCAATGGGGCAGTATTCTTCCTTTACAAATTATATGAAATCATCCCATGTAGGTTTTACCTCAAGGCCAATATCATCTGTATTGAACCTCTTCTTGTATACTTCCCACCAATTTTTGATAGTCAATGATACTTTCAAAAGATCAAAAGTGATCTTCTCTTCATCGATGAATTTATTTACTAAAAAATAGGAAGACAATTGATGCAACCAATTTTATTACATCAACATTGATTTTGCCTTAAAATTTAGGGATATAGAAATTCACTTGAACCTTGAAGGGTACTAGGGCACTGAAAGGATGTGGGGGTGTAGATAAGGAGAAAAAATTTCCCATCAAGATTTTTTAGAGAATTTGGGTGATTTTTTGTAGCATCTTTGTTTGCTACTATTAGAGGGATTCATTCACCATTTCCTTGAAAGGATCGGATGTCTTAGTGTTGTCTGCCAATTGAGGTCATTTGAAGCGAATAGGTGGATAGTTTGTGGGATTTGTTATTTTCACCCAAGCTTCTTGTAGTTTGACCTCATCCTCAGGATCATACACTCTCAAGATAAACCACTTTGATACCATTGATCCAAAACTCAGAAGTTTTGGTTGAAATATATTTCAAGAACACACAAATAATAATGTTATCTCTGAGAAGAGATGTTTTATTGCTCACAAAATTATAGATACAAATATATGCCTATCTCTGGGAAGAGATGTTTGATTTATTTCTTAGGATACATCTTTATTTATACCTATTTTGAAGGTAGGAGGATGATGTGGAATATCACAAATCTCAAGGGAGATGAAGTGGTTTGACTTCCATGATTTACAACACAAAATTTGAATAATTACTATTTTTAGACTGCACTATTAAAATTGAAATTTTGGGAACTTGAATTGGGATTTTGAGGGTCAAAGCCCACTAATCATATCTCTATGTCATCTCATCATGTTCTCCTCATTCTTATCTTTCCAATGGTTTAAATGGGGAGTCAAATAGAGCTATGGTTTAAAAGTTATGGCTCCCAGAAGTTCTACCACCAATTGGAGTAGAACCATCACCCAAATTTGTCACCTCAAGTGTTGCCCGGATCACCCCAACCCACCAAATAATCATTATATTAATAATACCACTTGGTAATCTCAATATTTTTCAAGAACATTGTGCATTAAAGATAATCCACAAAGATCGTACATCAAAAGATTAAATCACAATATTTGCAAGTGAAGTATGTAAACATAAGGAAATGCACAAGGTTATGAAATACCTTTCCAAACATGAAGTTGTGTGTGAATACTCCTATTTACAAGATATCACAAGCTTCATAGATCAAGACTATACATATTTCACTTGAATTTTCATGACTTTAACTATAATTCTCTATGTGAAACTTCCAATTCATTGTGTAGAACTTGTAAAAGCTTCCATTCCAAATTTGAAAAAGACTTTGCAAGTTACACAAAGCATAAGACATGCTCTTATCTATTGATCCAAGCTCCATATACCAAAATGGATGCATATAAGTGATTTTTCCCATGCATAAAGGCTACACAGAATAACTCCAAGGGTTTAAAATTCAACAAGGAGTTACACACATCTACAAATCTAATAATTTTTGTATTATTTTTTGAGTGACATAATATTTCTCATGAATCCAGATGCTCTTGCATCATAAAACTAGGGTAATTGAAATGAACCATGAACTCTTGCTCATGTGAATTTTAAGATCTGTAGCATTTGTGTTCCCTATTTAACATCTTTGAATGTGTTCATTCATGTCACATTCTCAACTTCTTTACCATTCCACTACACCAGATATTATTATACTCATTTAAATCATATTCTTATTGATTCTGAAATCAATCACATTCTCCACTTCTTCACACACCTTTTTATGAATTTTATAGCTCCAATCAATTTCTATAGAATATGCACTTGTGCTTTCATTACTAACTTTTCACTCATGGTAAGGGTATAAATCTGACACATTAGAAATTGGTGAAATGTTAATCCCATCTAACAACTCTATCTCTTATGCATTGGATGTCAAATTTATCAACACTATGTGTGGTCAAATATTCGTACACTTTAACTTATTGTGCATACACTAAGACCATGTCTCCCATTTAATATTCCACTTCTCCTCTTTAAAATATGTGTGTTACTTATATTTTGCATTGCTTCTTTCCAAATGTATACATGCTTGTTGATGTATGTATTACATATTGTAGGAACTCATATGTTGTATTAGATGCGTACAAATGTCTTATTTAGCCAATAGTTAACATTTTTGACTTATGCACACATACAAAACCATTGTTCTCATTATTATTTAACCATTTATACATATATGGGCTTGACCTTCTCAAATTTCCCTTAATACTACACATGACTTTCCCTAGTTTTTGCATGAACATTTAAATATCATTCTCAGACTATTTGCTAATCTCATATGACTACTTTTGCTTTCTAGATAGTTCCACACTTCCTCAAACAATGTTACCACTGCAGACTTGTCCACTTATGCTGAACCTATCCACATGCATTTTAATTGATATTTTAATAAATTCAAATTATTCATATGGGTCAGCCCATACATTTTACATGTCAATTCAAAGGAATTTACCCAAAAAGTTAGCTATTTAAACATATCAAGCTGAAGCCTATTAAGGATATAACATTGAAAATCACTCTACACATTGAGAGGAACTCTCCTAAAGTTTCCACTTATTAAACCCCTCAAAAGAGTAGGCTCAAAGATAAGTATGAATACCATTGTAAGTTTAAATCATAGGTTTTCAAGGGTTGAAATCCATACACAAGATTGCACATTATGTTAGTTTTACACACAATTGCACACACTCAACTAGGTGGGAGAAATAAATTTAGTTTGTCTTCCTTATTTGGAGTATTATATAAATAGGTAGTGCTTAGCTATAGGAGGTGGATGAGTTCAACTCAACCCTTCCCTTTCAACCATTGTTTTATTTTAAATTTGGTCATATAGTGAATAATTAGGGTTTGAAGCAAGGGGAAGGATAATATAGCTATTCACATGGGATCCAAGATAATTAAATACATAAGAATCCTGATCAAACATGGGTGCATCACTCAAAACTCTCACAAATCAACATAGGTACACAAGAAAATTTTGCACCCTAATAGATAGTGTTGTGTTAGGCAGGTGTCGAGGAAGCATAAACTTGTATAGGCTTGCAAAAACATTTTGTTTCTAGATATGAATATTCATAGGCCCATTTTAGACTTTGTTGATGAATATACCTTATCATAGACTAGCATGAACCTGAAATAAGTCAAACACTCAATTCCTCTAAGTGTTTTCTATAAATATAATGTTATTATATTATAATATTTACACTCAATTTTTTTTAGTTATTGTATATGTTAAGAAATCTAATTTTTCAGTACTTTTAGCCTATTAAGGTTGCATTAATACAAAAATAGATAAAATGTCTTTCTAAGCTCCAATCTAAAGGATTCAACAATAAAGCATATTGTGATTATCATATATGCATTGCTTTGTGATATTAGATACAATATTTTATTGATAATTATATACTATCTAGCTTCACAATGAAAATACACTCATTCATGACTTTGGGGCATAACTTATCCCATTTACTCAAGAAATGGGTTCACAACAAATGCAAACATAATTTTTGAGTATACAACATAATTCATAGGTAATTATGGCTACTATGGTTGCACAACATAAACATTATTATGATGATTATGATAGTGATGATGGATATTATACAACATGTAATAATTACTTTGATTTTGACATGGATATAGATGTTGATCCTCAACCATGACATATGAATTGCACAATTATAAAACTGAAACTCATATACAAATTTCCCATTGATGGGATTATTGGTTAGTATTACATCAAAAAATTAAAAAAAATATCAGAAAAAAACATGACCTATACATGACATGTGTTTTTTGTTTACATAATCACTTTATACTTTATCATATATAGTACTTTGTATGTCTAATTTTTACTATGCATATGCATTTCATGGTATACATGAGTGAGATGTAGGACATACAAGTTTCACATGACATGAACACATATATGTGGGATATTCCTAGACCTAGGAGATAGCATCCTACATTGGAGGTATCTTTCTACAGGGGCACCTTTACATATGTTTTATATTTATTTGACTATTTCCATTGATCATATTGAGATAATTTACACTAATTACACATTATTTTATTTGATTCATGATACTTAGAGTGTTATATCATTAGATTATATATTTTTCTATATCTGATGATGACATATATTGATTATGTAGATTTGCCTTGCTTGTTCTATGCATGCTTGTTGTTGTTGTTGTGTGTTACATGATGTTATTCTTTATTTTTTATTACATTATGTGACTCTTTCTCTGTATGTGTTTGGCTCTAATTTTGTGTGTCATTTGAGTGTCCATTTGACTATATTTTTGTGTGACATTTTATATGTCCATTGTGTGTGGCTCTTGCGTTATGTGGCAATTGATTGTCCATTATGTTTGAATCTACTTTGTTGTGACATTTGATTATCCATTATGTGTGGATATTTCCTTATATGACATTGAGTACTATTTCATGTGCTTTATGTTAGAGGTACAATCACTAAGAGGAGGGTGGTGAATCAGTAGTGACAAGATATTGCAATTTCAATTCTAAACCTTTCAAACCCTTACTCAATTATCAAAATCATTCATAGTAATGAACAATAGATAATGCAAGATCATACACAAAACACAAGATCTATGTGGGAAACCCTCTTGGGTAATAAAACCCACTCTCGATCCTATAAACACATGGACTAGTTGTCATATAAGAAGTATGCAAACATGAGACTGATCAAGTCCTTCTGACCAAAACTTAGTGAACCACATGTTTCACAAGGAGCACCTACCCCTAAGATGATCAATTCCTTCTAACCACCTTTTAGTCAATTCCTTTTGACTGGATTTATTGAAACACTTATTTCATAAGAAGCACCTACCCCGAAGATGACCAAGTCTTTCTGACCACCTTTTGGTCAAGTCCTTTTGATCAGCTTTAGTAAAACATCTATTTCACAAGGAGCACCTGCCCCTAAGATGATCAAGTCCTTCTAACCACCTTTGTCTTCAAAATTATAAGATCACTATCCTTGACATCATAAATATGAACTATAGGTCATACACATAGTCATCAACTTAGTCTGCTCTTCCATACATCCACTAGGCACACATCCTTTCCTTTGCTCCATAATTCACACACACCTCTTCTCACTCTTCCCACAAGTCTAGAAGTCACCACATTTGATTTAGTTTTTATAGATCCTTCATGATTATTATCATGTTCACAACCTTCCTTGTCAGCCACAACACATGCCTTCACTCTTAATACACATTCCTTCACTCTTAAGGCATATACATGGGTTACCTTTAAGCACAACCCTCTTTCAGATATGTCTAAGTCACATTTTAGGTCCTATGAAGACCCATTCACCCTTTTGACACTTCTTTGATAAAAATAAGAACATGAGAACACTTTCAAATACATGGAATCATTCCACATGCTCTATAGGTCCTCCTTAAGTGATAAAAACCATCACAAAACCCTTCTACTAAAGCTCAATTCACTCAAACAATATTTTGTGCACACAGTCACCATGAACGAACACATAGTTATCTTCTAAGCATTTTTCATACTAAATATGGATTGATCAAACCTCCAAAATCCATACATATGGTCTTCATGGAATATACAACACTCTTCGACTGTTATCTCATCTCAAAACATTGAAATACCATCAAGAATAACTCAATTACCCTTCTTGGGTTACTTGTAGAGCATGAATGAACACACAGTCAACTTTGGAGCTTAATAAAATTGATTGTATAAACAATTAGACTTTCAAATTAATATTTATAAATGCATCTTCAATTCCTATACAACTTTGATTTTTACTACACCATCAATTTCTGCATAGATCTAAATTTATGACTTAAAAACTATACACTAATCTTTCTTTAATTAAATTCAAATATTTGAATTGAAATGGTCACAGTTAAACCTTGATCACTTAGAACACATTTCATGTTCTTTGCTCAACTCACTCAATTTGCACCATCGATCTTCTTCAAAAGTAACTTAGACTTTAACTCATAACACTCTACTATCCAAATGTTAAACCTCAAACATGTTGACCTCATCTCATTCATCCTTGTAATATTGACTAAATGTGCATCATTGATCTTTGTAGATCAGTATGGTCTTTATCTTGCAGATCTTGCTTAAAACTCCTGAGATTATGACACTTGGCACCCTTGAATGCCTATGAGTAATTTACTAATAGTCCCTTTCACTTGTGCCATTTGGTAATATCACATGCATTATTGACTCTTTGACTTGTCCTACACTATTGATCTTTGTCAATACAAATCATCGCTCACCATTGATCTTCTACCAGACTAGTGAGCTTGTGACACTTATCACTTGTGCATACAACCTTTGATATATCGAATCTTATATGCACCATTGGATCAATATTATGAATTTATGTGCACCAATATATCTTCTAAATAGTGGCCTTAGTCTTTAACATGATTACACTTGATGGTCTCACCCATCACAGTCTGCTAGAGCAACATTGAAGCTTTATAATTTGAGCTAGACATTACTTCAAGACTCCAAATTTTCAAGGTAGCTTCTTGGCACTATATTCTGCATCTCCATATAAAACTTTGACCATTATTAAATTTATTTATACTTGAAATAAATTCATAAATTTACTGGTTCATACATGTTTGCTTGATGTGTAGTGACGGTTTGGCTAAGTATGGGAACATCTACAATCTGCCTATAAAGCCAACTTTAAACCCGCATATCTTTAGCTACAATAGATTGCATGACCTAAAAATTGGGCCACATGATCAAATTTCATAGGGTAATCCATCCATATATCAAGCTACTCATATAATCTTTACACGTATGAAATATAATGTCATCGATATGCCTACTTAGATTTTTCTGCCATAGAACCAACTATGCTGAGATGAACATAATGAAAAACCAGATGAATGACATATAATTTTAAAATATCTTCAATCATCCTTGACATCTGATAGGACCCCTTTCATAGCCTCAAATCACCATACTCATCCCTAAACATCCTTAACCATGTCAACACTAAAGATCAACCAAGCTTGCTTCAAGCATATTAGGACAAACACACTACACACTTTGTCATTGACACTTAGACTATCAAGACACTTCATCCACTCACCTAGACACCTCCATGACATAAATGGAAACTCTCCAACACTTTATTATGTACATAATTTCCATGGCATTTATATGTAACTATGTTTACTATGTGTGGATAAATCTAGGATTGTCTAGTGAGCTTGTTTGTGTCATGATCTATATCACACACTCTTCTTCTTGTCTATGATTCCCTAATAAATATCATTAATCTTCCATGTATTTATTATTTAATTTATGAATTTTCATTTCTATGGTGACTATTCATTGCATTTCTCATTTCTTTATCTAACTTGACATGACACTTGTATGCCTTAGGATGCATGTTTCATATTTACTTAGATGATTTGTTATTGTTATGATGACATGTTATCCACATGTTAGTTCATGATTTTTTAAACCCTATTTTTAGATTAATGTGAATCATAATAGATAATTTGGAATAATTTATTTATATTTTAATGTATGTCAATAAAACATAAATTTTAATGTATAATGTAGGAATTGACTTAATAACTGGGTTTTTTATTTATGGAAAATAATGAGATAAAAATATTTAGCTTCACTCTTTCACTAGTTGACTATGATTGTGTTCTGATAGTAGGAATGGACTAGAATAAGACCTATGATTTATTATAATCTATAATTGTGTCACAATACATGTATGGTCACTAACATCAAGCATGGGGAAATTTTTCTAGACATAATTGACTTGAGGATAATGTTACTATCTTGGGATTTTTTTGTCTATGAGCATACAATGTGATGTTCATGGTTGATATGTGTCTGAATAACTAATATTTGACCATTGACTATGTAAAACTTTAGAAATAATATTACTTCTCCTTATAACCTTAATTTCACTTGTGAAAGATAAAAACATGTGAAAAGTGAAGTGTAATTGGATCGAGCTGACCCTAATCAATCCCACTGATGATTGATCATTGCCTACATATCTAATGCTTTAAAGATGGAAGTCAAACCACATGTAGTTATTCTCATTAGTATTATTTTTTGATGGTGTTATTTCACTACATGAATTCACCTAAAAATATAGGTTTAATCTTGACAAAGTTGACCTTTGTCCTAGTTTGGTGTGCTTCAAATTGTATTAATGACTACTCCTTATGACTGCTTTAAAATTTAGGAATAATAGGGTAGATTTTTTCAATGTCTAATAGTATATTTGATAAGTACTTAATAATTATATATGGACATCGATGAGATGGGGGTGCATTGGTAAAGCAACTTGGTTGTTATGTGTACCACCCAGGTTCAAATCTAAGAGGTATTGAAAGGTTGGTTGTGGCCATTACATTGGTATAGGCCGGTTGTGGTCATATTGGTTTGATAAATGCTTGTTGTGGCAAGAATGTAAATGCCGGTTTTGGTAGGAATATTGTGATAAGGAACGTAAACACTAGTTGTGGTGGGAATATTGTGGCAAGGAATATAAAAATTCCAATTGTGGTGGGAGTATTGGTATTTGTCAGTTGTGGTGGTAGTGTTGGTATCAGTCAGTTGTGGTCATTGATGTAACCGATTTGTGTCTCTGATCAAAATCTTCATATCTTTCTAAAAAAAAGAATGCTAGATGGATAATAATCTTGACCTTGAATTGTATTTATATGCACTCAATTGGGTAATTTACCACACCATTGACATGTTAGGTGAATGAGATGGCATATAAGGATGATTTGATTTTGAAAAGTAGTCATTGCTAGGTGAAGGATGGTAACATTAGTCTCAAGACAATAATGTTAAAATTATTATGTAATAGGCATGAATGAAAATGTGATGATCCAAAAATGTTTGAGTGTGATATTTAGCTCATTTAGCATAGACTGAGAGGCCCTTGTAGGTGAGTGATATCAACTTAAAATGGATTGAGCTCATAACTAACATGAAAGTGTGTGGGAATGGATAATTAGATTTTTTTGGAGATGCACAAGTCATTTAGGATAATTTTAGGTCAATATTGACATTTTAAAGTGTCAAATACCATATGTAATATCTAAAAATGCCCCCCTTTTATTATACTATTACAATGTAATGAAAACACTAGAGTAAAAGGATAAAGATATAAATGAGTGTATAGAACACACTTTATCTTTGGGAAAAGGATCCAAATGTACAAGGTACTCCAAGAAAAACCTAAAATGAGAATGTAGTAGTTAATGTCCATATAGTGAAACTTGAAATCAAAACTATACTTGAAAATTGAAATTTGAAAGATCAAGGAGGGAATACACTTGTATGTGAGTAAAACATGTTTCCTTTTAACTTGTTGGAGATGATTCCTTGTTGAAGCATTGGAGAATTTTTCTTCATTTTTTAAGCATTTGGAGAACATGGTGAAATTAAGGGTGGTCAATCCATAATTTGAAATTTAACTAAGGCAAGGGTCATGGTTTTGAAGACAAATTACTCCAAACCACATGTGAGTAATTAAACATTGGTTTCATAACCTGAATATGATAAGGTGGAAGCCACACAATGGGTTTATTATGGATAATGCCATCACTGTTGAGTATTATTGAACCTCAACATACATTTCCTCAAAAACCATGATAAATATGTTTTTGATTAACTAATAGATTCATGTTTTTTCCACACTTAAAAATACTTTATAAATAAATATAATGGTGCATATGTGTAAATTTG
This sequence comes from Torreya grandis, assembly GCA_037957365.1. NCBI lineage: Eukaryota > Viridiplantae > Streptophyta > Pinopsida > Cupressales > Taxaceae > Torreya > Torreya grandis. The sequence continues at coordinate 3,171,678 of JARHVA010001097.1, forward strand.
CATGAATGAACATCATGCCCTAATGAAATATAAAATTGTGTATATATGCATAAATAAGCATCATTCCCAACTAAATCTAAAATAGTGTATATGTGCATGAACTTGAATTATGCCCAAATGAATCTTTCCTATAAAATGGAGTAAACATGCCCTACACATACCCCAAATGTATCTAAATATTTATCAATCTAATATTGTCACTCATGTAGTGTATATATGCCCCCAAAAACTATCTAAAAATTACAAATAATTATCTCCATCTGATATCTGACTCACATATTAACTTTAAAATTTATATATTATACTTAAAAATGCTCCTAGATGCTTTAGTCTAAATGAAAAATCTCCCTATTATGCCCTCCTTTGAGGTGAGGGACAAACCATGTAATTCACTCATCTCATGAGAGAAGTAAACTGTATCATGTCATGTATGCAGATAATGTCATGTAAAAAATGGGGAGAGTATGTCATCATAGTAAGGTGTATAACATCAAGGCATGTATATAATATATGTAATGCAATGGAATATAAGTGGCATGTTGAGATATTTGTGTCTATGAATCATGAAATGGTAATTATCACTGAATAAGAATACACAATAAGGAAGTGTATGATAAAAATCATGGCACAACACAAAAATTGGAGGTGCATGATATGGATCATGACACCTAAAAACATGACAATCCTACAAACTCAATATGCAATGTCAATAATAACATATTGTTAGGTTGTGGAGCTAAAAGCTTCACTAATGAAAATGGAGGAGCTTGCTGAGTTGCAGGCAACCAACATTGGTCTGATCAATCAACGTCGGTCATCTTCAGTGTTCACAGTAACCAACGTCGGTTATGGGTCGGCTGACATCGGTTAGACAGGAACCGATGTCGGCAGCCTGTGTGTGCATGTGTCTCTGAAACTGGTCTAATTTTAGACAGACAGTTAGTTTGCATGTGAAAGACTAATTTTAGTCTTAGAGCTGTGGTTCTAATTATTATAATTAGAAGTCTAATTATTTTTTGTATGTGATCTATTTAAGAGACCCATGGGCTATATTGTAAGTTGTAGAACCAGAGGAATTTTGTAGAATCAGAAGGGTTCTATCCAAGGGAGAATCATAAGGACTTGGTGAGGCAAGGACAAGGGTTCTTTTGGGTGTGTAAGATCTAGGTTGGCAGGTGTGCAAGGCCAGGTTGATTTGCGGTATAGCAAGATCAGGTGAGATCTACATGGTAAGTAAGATCTAAGTTTACAGGTGTGCAAAACTAGGTTGATCTGCAGGTGTGCAAGATCAGGTGAGATCTACTTGGAGTACGTGGTGTACTCAGACTTGGAGTACGTGGTATACTCGAACTTGGAGTGCATGTGTGTACTCAGTGGTACTGGCAGTATTGATACTGATCGGTTGAAACACCAACTCGGTTATTGAGTTGTTTGTGTTTGTAATTGAGAGAGAGAGAGAACTCTTGAGGGAAGATTACTGGTATGCCCAAGAGGTGTGGGAAGAGTGTGATCTCTTTATTTTATTTCCTTTTGGAAGAGTATTAATACAATTGGGTATTGTCTCTCATATTCTGTGCTATTTTTGAATTCTAGTTACTTATCATTCTGGTTAAATTTCATGTTTAGTTGCTTATACAAAGGTAATCAAGTGTGCTATTAGTGAGTAGGGATCTTGACAATTGGTATCAGAACTTTGTGAGTCTTGGTCCTAACAAGTGGTATCAGAGCTTGGTTATGTACACTAATAGGTGGTTAGAGTGTGTTAAGTGTTTGTTGATTATAGGTCACTCTTAGGGGTTTCTGATTGAGTGGGAATATAGCAATGGCAGAAGAAAGTACACTAAGAATGGAGGAATTCAATGGAAAGAATTCTCAATTACTGAATTATGGAAAGAAAGAGCAGGTAAAGAAAGATTGTTGGTTGGTAGAAGATCAGCATGAAGGAAACGAAGAAGCAGGTGTTGCAGGTATTGTTGCATGGGTTGCTCTTGTATGTTTCTTGGATAAAGTAGAATCTTGGATTATAGATTCTGTTGCCTCTTTCCATGTAGTCCCAAATAGAGTATTTTTCCATGTTAATGTCCAGGGAGACTTTGGAAAGATTTATTTAGGGTTTGGTGAGCCTTGTCAAATTGTTGGCAAAGGGGAAGTGCGGCTGAAATTACAGATGGGCAACACATGGGTGTTGAAGAAGGTCATGCATGTCCCAGTCCTAAAGAGGAGGCTAATTTCTTTAAGAAAGTTGGGTGATGAGGGATGCACAGTAAATCTCATAGTGGATGCACTTGAATTAGCATGTGGTAAGAAAGTAGGTATTCTTTATCTATCTACTTGTATTACTGATTCATCTTCTATTGCAAAGATGTGGCTTTGTAGGCTTGGTCACATGAGTAAGAAAGAGATGCATGTTCTTAAGAAGAAGTCAGATGTCTTTGACAAACTTAAGAACTGGAAAGCCTTGGTGTTCATGGAGGAGATGATGGATAGTGATCAGCTAGGGAGGTTGAATAAAATTGAGCAGGGCAGTTTGGACAGGGTTATGATCCAAGGTAAGCTCGTGGGTAAAAAGTCATCACTCATAGGAAAACACAGTTACCGATGTCAGTCAGGTGGAACTGATGTCAAACAGGTAGGTACCAACATTGGTCATGTGCAGACCAGAGTCAATGGTGTCAGGCAGGTGGAGACCGATGTCGGTTAGGGAATCGACATCGGTAACCAAGTGGACACCGATGTCGGTTAGGGAACCGGCATCAATGATCAGGTGGAATCGACATCGGTCGAGTGCAGACCAGGGTCAACCAGAGAATGGATTTTAGGCAGACAGCAAGCTATCAAGGAGTCTCAAACACCCATATGGAGGACTAAAAGGGTAAGTAAGCCTCAAATTTGTTATTCACCTTCTTTATACTACCTGAATAGGTTGCTCATTGATGGTCAAGAACCAGGAAGTTTTGAAGAGGCAATGCAGGTAGAATCTAGGAAACAATGGGAGCATGGCATGAATGAGGAATTTGATTCCTTGGATGAGAACCAAATAGGAGATTTGGTAGAGTTTCTAGCCAAGATAAAAGCACTGAAAGATGAATGGATTCCTTGGTTAAAGAAAGGAGAGAATGGACACGTGAGACAAAAGGCCAGGTTATATGGTCTTAAGCAAGCTGTAGGACAATGGAGGTTTGACAGGGGTATGACAAAGCATGGCTTTAGTCAATGTCAATGTAACCATTGTGTTTCCTTTACCAAGTTGGATAATATTCGCTACATTATCATGTTATTGTATGTAGTGTGTATGCTTGTTGCAGGGTCACACATGTAGGGAGTTGTTGAGCTAAAGGTAAAGTTAGTTCAGTGGTGTGTCATGAAAATTTTTGAAGCAATGAAATTCTTTGGCATGAGTATTCCTAGAGACAGGGAAAATCATAGGTTGATATTGTCTCAAGATGATTGTGTGAATAAGGTAGTGGCGAGATTCAAGATGTAGGATGCAGAACCAGTTAGCACACCTATGGATGGACAATTCACAGAACAGTGTCCCAAATCACATGATGAGGTTAAGTACATGTGTACTAGACCTGAGGTTGCTCAAGCAATGGGTGTTGTTAGCAGGTTTGTGGCCAATATGGGAAAGAAGCACTGGAAATCAGTTCACTAGATTCTCAGGTATTTGAGAGGGACCAGCAGTAGGGATTCATGCTATGCAGGGTCAGGGACTTCTCTACATGGGTATGTAGATTCAGATATGGCAGGTAACTTGGATGATAGGATTAGCACCATAGGATATGTGTTGGTTGGTCTTCAAGATTAAACTTGAAGAGGGATACAAGCCAAGAAACAAAATTAGATGATGTACATGTACAGGTACAAGTGCAACTGTTTATCTCCAAGTGGGAGATTGTTAGGTTGTGGAGATAAAAGCTTCACTAATGCAAATGGAGGAGGTTGTTGAGTTATAGGCAACCAACATTGGTCTGATCAACTGACATTGGTCATCTTCAGTGTTCACAGTAACCGACGTCGGTTATGGGTTGGCCAACATCGGTCAGATAGGAATTGACGTCGGCAGCTTGTGTGTGCATGTGTTTGCATGCATCTCTAGAACTGGTCTAATTTTAGATGGACAGTTAGTTTGCATGTGAAAGACTAATTTTAGTCTTGGAGTTACGGTTCTAATTATTGTAATTAGAAGTCTAATTATTGTTTGTATGGGATCTATTTAAGAGACCCATGGGTTTTATTGTAAGTTGTAGAACTAGAGGAATTTTGTAGAATCAAAAGGGTTCTATCCAAGGGAGAATCATAAGGACTTGGTGAGGCAAGGACAAGGGTTCTTCTAGGTGTGTAAGATCTATGTTGGCATGTGTGTAAGGCCAAGTTGATTTGTGGTATAGCAAGATCAGGTGAGATCTACATGGTAAGTAAGATCTAGGTTTGTAGGTGTGCAAAACCAGGTTGATCTGTAGGTGTGCAAGATCAAGTGAGATATACTTGGAGTACGTGGTGTACTCAGACTTGGAGTATGTGGTGTACTCAGACTTGGAGTGTGTGTGTGTACTCGGTGGTACTGGCAGTATTGATACTAACTGGTTGAAACACCAACTCAGTTATTGAGTTGTTTGTATTTGTAATTGAGAGAGAGAGAACTCTTGAGGGAAGATTACTGGTATGCCCAAGAGGTGTGGGAAGAGTGTGATCTCTTTATTGTATTTCCTTCTGGAAAAGTATTAATACAATTGGGTATTGTCTCTCATATTCTGTGTTATTTTTGAATTCTAGTTACTTATCATTCTGGTTAAATTCCGTGTTTAGTTGCTTATACAAAGGTAATCAAGTGTGCTCTTAGTGACCTAAAAACATGACAATCCTACAAACTCAATATGCAATGTCAATAATAACATATAATGTCATACATAAGGCCAAAGGGATACATATAAGGGCAATAAATATGTCGCTAACAATCAAGGCTAAGTATCCATAAATAAGGGGAATGAATGCCATAAAAAATAAAGCCAAGGAGTTAAAAATAAGGCCAAGGGGCCACATACAGTATACAACAATAACTAGCCTATCATGAAAAATTACTAACATCAATGAAGCATAGAACATGTGAAAATTAGTCTGCACCTTCCAATATATCCTTATCACATTATAGTAAAGTCAATGAAGCATAGAGCATGTGAAAAATAGTTTGCACCTTCCAATATATCCTTATCACATTATAGTAAAGTAACATATCCAATGTAATACCCTATAAGAATTCAATAGCTAATAAGGCATGTGTAATCAATAGATGTAGCTCAACATAGGAAAGAGGTCTTGGAAAGATATAACTCATGGAAGTATATGCCCCCAAAGTTAGCATGAACCCTAGGTATATGAAAGGTCCAACACATATGTGTCCATGTATGATATGTATGTCTTGCATCACACTCATATACCTTGTAAAATTCATGTGTGTATGAAAATAATATGCCATATAACAAACATGTGAGAAAGAAAATATGCAAATAATGTAATCTAGTCACTCTTGTCATGCTCAAGTTTTTATTTTTTTATTTTTTAAATATTTAATTTTTATCAGATTATTTAATTTATTGGAATTGATGCTCATATATTAGTTAATAAATCATCCATGTTGACATTGAATTTGATATCTCATGGCTTATCCTCAAAATTATATAGGTGCATTGTTGTTTCTTATTCCATCTCTAATCATCCATATTTTGTAATTGATTTATCTTTGAAATGTTTTTTCTCTTTGTGGATATCATTAAAATAGTATTGTCTCCTATTTATATTTCCTTTATGTGAGAATAAAATATATTTATTTATTTTATTTTTTATGCCCCCATATGTTACAACCATAGTTGTCCAAATTTAAATTTCACCTGATGATGAGGAGGCATGACCCATATGTATGTAAAAGCAAGTGTCATGTTGTAATTCATTGATGTCATGTCTAAACTATTGTAAAGTTGTAAAACTACAAATGTTTTCCAATTTATCTCCATCAATCAATATGTGTGCCCAATATCCACCCTCTATGTACATTGTAATGGTCAAGGTCTCATGTTGTGGATGCTTATGAGTTCTACTTGTTATGGTTTTATATGTTGTTATTTCAAAACTTAATATGAATTATTCTTGATTATCATGTATCATCTGAATAATGACTTTGCTCTTATATATTTTATTTTATTTTTGAATATTTCATAGTTATTTGTGTCATGTCTTATGATTATATGATAATCACAATATGATTTGCATTTTTGATGTGAAAGACACCCTATTTCTCGATACTTAGTAATTGATAGTACTATTAAATTTTTGTCAAATAATAGTTATAGTGTATTTCTTAGTGTATCTAATAGATTTGTTAATTGAATTGATGTAGGTGATCATGTATTCAATAAATCCAAATTATTTACTAAATTATTCCTATAAATATTGTTATAAGATGAAATATAAATATATTCTTATTCCTAAGTCATACTTGATTTTACAAAAAAATGGCTTAACGATGCTTATATCATAGGAGAATCAAGACATGACATAATCTTGAAACTCTAATTTATATTATGACTATACAGAGTATTTGACATTGTGGTTTTTCCTTTTCCCCTAGAAGATTGTTCTTGAGTGAAAGTATTTGCTTTATTAATGTTCTTTATAAATGAATTATCATGATATTTTCTTGGACTAGTAGGTGAACATATTATGAAAAAATATATTCATCTAGATAAATAGGATTGAAATTAACTTACACAGCTTGTTATATGTAGGATATTGCATATCATCCTCATCACTATCATACTAATATTCAATTTTACAAGTAGGATTTTTTAAATTAACCGAGAGACAAAATTTTTAGATTCCCTCTTTTTGCTCGATAGTAACTTATGATGATGTCTTTGTAACTAATTATTTATCATTTAATTTACTTGATTCACCCACCTTATATGTATATATATGATCTAGTGGTAAAGGATACATTGGTGCTAATATAGGATGGCTCTCAAAATGTGATTGGCTTTGATTAGTAGACAGTGTCATTTTTCAATATATAAAGGTGTAATTATGTATAAATTTGATACATCTATGTAATGTAGATGGTATTGATTCCATGGTATGTATCTAAGGTTACCCTGAAAGTATATTGTAATGCAAAGAAATGGGCATGAGATGGAATAAAGTGGTAATCATTTTGGGCCTTAATCTCACATCCAATGATATTGACCCCAATACTTGACGTGGAGTGTTATTGAATATTTTTATGGTTTGATCATATTTTTTAATTACATCCATACTTATGCCTGATTGTTGAAAGAAATTAATACTAAACTTTTTGAAAAAGAACCATTATCTACTAGCACACATTTGAAAACTTTGGTTTGAACTTCAACTTAGATGAATACTGGTAAATTATGAAGAATATTGTGCTTAGGAGGTAGATATTCCTTGTTAAAAGAAATAACTATTTATACATCCTTGAATTTATTTATGATAAACACAAAGGATGTCATTTGTGTATCACTTTGGGGAGTCGTCTCACACATTATTGCATATAAGACATCCTTGTAAATAATTTATATTTTAAGTAACTCAAGGATATAAATCTTAGCATGGGTATTTTTTAATTGATCAATGATGTCTTACCATTTAGGTTGATTGGTTTTCATCATTTGAGGAGTAACATGTTGACTACCTATATTTTATGGTTCCTTACCTCACTAGTATTGACAACATGAAATTTTAAGTCAAAATATAATTGTGGGCTAATAATGGTTGTAGGTTAGTAACTAGTACAAAATTGAGATCTAGGAAGAAGAGTAACAAAGAGAGTCAAACATGACCTTTGGCACTTAGTGGTAATAGGTAATAACTTAGGTTAGATATTTCAACAATATGAATTAATAAAGGCTAAATATGGCTAATTATATATTCAAGCCTTATTAGTAAGATTAGATTTAACCCAAACTATATATAGAAAAGTAAGACAATATGAAATGATTATAATCATGATTTGAGTCAATCAATTGAAAATAATATTCATTTAATATAGTCATATGTAATTTGTAATATGATATAAACTCATAAATCAGGTCTAAAAATAAAACCCTAAAGCTTAAATCTAAAAAACCTTACAAAGAAAGATGAAACCATAAGGGAAGCATAGTGTTTGGAAATGTTCAAAAATATAAAAGTTCAAAAAAATGTTTAAACCTTTTTTAGATCAATGTGAATCACAATAGGATAATTTGAAATAATTTAATCATTTTGTAATGTATGGAAATCAAACATAAATTTGAATGTACAATACATGAATTGACTAGATATTTGGATTTGCTATTTATGGAAATTAATAAGGAGATAAAGATATTTAACTTCACTATTTTACCATGGCTATGTTCTCATATTAGGAATGGACTATAAAAATGCCCATGTTTTTTTTTAATCTGAAACCACATCTCTATGTGTGTAGGGTCACTAATGTAAATATTGGGGTGAATTCATCAGATGCAAGTGACTTGAGGTTAATGTTATTGTCTTGGGATATTTTTATTCTTTTTGACCATATGGTGGAATGCACATTCCTAATATGCATATCTATATGCAAATGTTAACACTTGACTATGTGTATAGCTTCATTAATTAGCTTCCTTATCCTTAAAAACCTAGGTCCACTTATGAAGAATAAAAACTTGTAAAAAGTGAGGAAGTGTAATTAGGATAAGCTGACCCAAATAACCCCTAATGATGATTGATAGTTTCTTATGTATCTAATACTTAGGAGAGGGAAGTCAATCCACACATAGTTATTACCATTAGTGTGATTTTATAATTGTGTTATTTTGATATATGAATGCACATAGAAATTTGGGTTTGATCTTGACAATGTTGACTCTTGACTTAGCTTGGTGTGTTTCAGACTTGGTTGATGATTGCTCCTACTAACTTATTTGAAATTTGAGAAGAATAGGGAAGATTTGATCAATGTGCACTAATGTATTTGATATGTATTTGATAATTCTATATAAATAATAATCTTGACCTTGATTTATATTTATATTCACTCAATTAGTTAATTTATAGTACCACTAACACACTAGGTGAATGGGATGACCTATGGGAATTATTTGATTTTGAAAAATATAAGTTATTAGGTGAAGGATGGTAATGTCATCTTGAGGACAATGATGTCGATGTTAGTTTTTGAGCCTAACATTACTATCTGGGAGACATGAATGTAAATTTGGTGTTATAGAAATCTTTGAGTCATAAACTGAAAGGGTCATGTAGGTGATTGATATAAAATTTGAATGGATCGAGGTGATAACTAGCATGCATATGTGTGGGAATGTTAAATAAGATATGTTAGGAGATGCACAAGTCATGTAGGATGAGTGTAAGTCAATATTAACCTCTCCAAGTGTTAAATATCACATTTTAACATCTAAAACTTTACACTACTTATATATTTTTCTATATAATAGGATGTATATAACACCTTTTGAGTTGGGTAATTTTTAGGTTATATCTCTCACCTCAAATGGGGCATGCATAATGGATTTTATTAAATATAAAGCCTCCACAATGAAATAATTTAGAGTTTTGGGACAAAATGTTCAAATTTTTGGCATAGATTACTTCAGAATGGTATATATTTGTGTAGATTATTATAGGTTTTACTTAGATTATGATAGCATTGGAAAAACATTGAGGGAATATGCAATGCATATGTCATGAGTTTGAAGGATTATGAGTGGAATTTCACATATTTTATGAAATAATTTCATAGGTTGTATGACCTAAATTACATATATATCATTAGATTAGGGGTATATGTGAGGCACATGTTAATATTTTCATAGATATTATGATACTTTGGACTCAAATTACATAGTTTATTGGATTGAAAAACATATGCAAGGAATATGTGGCACTTTATACCAAAAAAATATAATCGGGCATTACTCATATTAAATTAACTTTACATAGATTCTCATGTGTTTCTCAAATTTGTTGGAACCCATAATAGATTCCATTACTCAAATATAGTGTTTTAAGTTGGGCTAAAGTTTTGCATGAATTAAATTTTAGGAACTTCTCCATTTTTAATTTGGGTTGGGGCATATTCAACTCAACCCATGGTTTTACATTGGCATTTCCAAGAGGCATGTTCATCCCATTCTCCAATGTCTCCAAAAGACATTTTGTTTCACATACATACATGTTTATTTGTTCCTTAATATTTATTTCACATATGTTCAATGCTATCACTTTAAAATTTTAAATCAAAATTTAAAACTAAGTTTTGCATTTTTCATTATAGGTTTTTAATGGATCAAAATACAATACTTTGTACCTATTTGAGAACATGTTATCCTCAAGTATCATCTGATATCCTTGTACTCTATAAATTACTTTACTATAATAAAAGAGGGAAAATGTAGACATTAATATGCAGTATTTGTTGATGTGTATTTTATGCACACCAAATAACTTTATGAGGTAGCCTCTAACATTTTAAGATTGATGAAGAGAGATTCACTCCAAGGTATTAGGTTTTATAAACAACCTGGTGGTGGAATAGTGATGAATGGAGTAGTTGTTTACCTTAAATAGTTCATATATGACTTGAGTATAGACTTACTTAAGATGGGTGGATTGATGATGAGTCTAACCTAAAGTGGGCATGATCAAAATAAACTAAAAAAAATAAGGGTAGGGTAGATAAAAAGTTCTATGAATAAAATAAGATGAAACCCTTCTAATCTATATCTTAAACTAGGGGTTGGACAAACAGTCATGACCCAATGCTTTTTTTAAATCACTATTAGTACACAAATAGTCAAACATAATTAAGAGTCCAAATAAATAATAATAAAATGAATTTTGGTCCATATAATCAAAGGATTCTATGTTTGTGAGATTGTAATTGCACATATACAAAGGGAAATTATGATTTATTACACAAAAGCATTTAGATTAGCTACTGCATAATATTAATAACTACATCAAAACAACATTCATTCACAACCAAAAGACTAAGATACAATATTGATGAAACTTCTTTTAAAACTCATAAATTTGGAGAAGAACAAGATTTGGACATTAAGACCAATTGCAGAACAATCCTCATAATTTTTTATTAATCTTAATAGGAAAAATTCTCCTCCCTTTGGGATCGGGAAAATACATGTGTGTGTGTGTGTGTAAAATATTGGGGAGGGAATGCCTCATCCTCTACGTGAGTTTAAATTTACATTTCCAATTATAAAACTGTGTGTCAAAAATTAATGCATAAAATACATTTATGAAAAGTGTGTACACAAATAGGATTCCTTCACCCAAAATATAATACATATATGCCAATAAATTTGGAACCACAAGTCCCAACTTAATTTAAAACACACACACACACACACACACACACACACACACACACACACACACACACACACACACACACACACACACACACACACACACACACACACACACACACACACAAGGTCGTGATGATGTGGAACTATTGGAAGAGGAAAATGGTTGCATGATAGATGTTAATATTGAAGTAACCGTAGTGACCATTGTAGATCCTTGAAGAAACAAAATTGGTCCTGTTAGAGTATGCATTACCGCATATTTAGAGAACTGGGGACCTTGTGAGGATGTGTTAATAATTGTATTTGAGTGTGTGCTTGGTGTTGACCTAGGAGTCTCATCTATAGATTTAAATTTCTCACACAATGCGTATGCAACTTCAAACTCTTTATTGATAATGTCAAAATTGATCATAGAAGGCTTGAATATTCTGATAACTTCATCTATTAGCCTTGTGTGATCTATTATCAAGGCTTTGAACCTAGTTTTGATGGATTCAACCTTAGTCACTCTATATTTCATAAAATTTATTATCTACAAAATTTATTCATCAAACTTATAGACAATTCCCTCAACTTCCTTCTTAAAGCTATCTGCATCTACCTTAAGAAGTGCTTAAAAATTATGTTTGTTTACTAGTTTACCAATAGAGGTTATCACATACATGACCCTCATATTCTTTAATATCTCCAAGGCCTCTCTTTCTTGTCCTGAAAACTACCCTATCAAGGATTTAATTTGTGCATGCCAATTAAAGAAACCATCCCTCTTTGAAATCACATAACTCAAATCCCATGGAACATCTTGGGCAAACATTAGGTTCAGTTGATTTTATGCACTATTTATCACACACTAAACCATGAAGTTGAGTCACTTTTCAAATTATTTTAGCACCTTTACCATTTCAATATGGGACTCACCCCTAGAGACTCAAATTATATTCAAAATTTTGTACATCCTTGTGGCTGCACTTTGGACACTGTCCACAATTTATTGGGGAACATGAATGATTTATCTCTACAATACCCTGTATTGTGCTTAGTCTTAGATTTCATGCATTTATTTCATGGCCTCCCTAGTTGAATCCATGATAGAGAAAAAATATTTTGCATATTATGTGGGGTCACTTGGATTCCTTTTGGGCTTCTTGGCAAAGGGAAATAACTTTTCCCTTTATTCTAGCAGTATTTCCTCCCTTGTGCTAGTACTCATCACTTTGATTTTCTTCACCCTCTCAATTATATTACTTTACTTGTCAAAATAGGTTGAGACTATGGGTAACTCTACAAGGATCAAAGTTTGTTTATCAACTCTCTAAACTTGTAACTCTTTAACCCATTGGGGCACAATGAGTTCCCCTTGCTCTTCAGGCTGGATGGGGTCTATAGAGGTAGGAGGTGGTGTAATCACTAGAGGTGGAGTAATAACTAGATGTGCCATTGAGGCACTTATTTGGATGGGGAATTCAATGGGTGGATAAATAATCCTTTGCCATCTTGATACTTCCATTTGAGGGGTGATTTATGCCACATACTTTATCTAGATTGGGGTTTTCAAAATTTTCATTATGGTAAATTGTATGGGTGCATATTGAGGCAAAGGTAGCTCCAACTGAGTTGAATATTTTGGAGGTACAGGTTTCCCTTGAGGATTAAAAATATAGACTAACACTAAATTATCAAAATAGACCCTATTTTTGGAAGCCATTATTTGGTTGGAGTAGAAAGAATGGAAGACTCAATAGAACTAGAAATGGGTGTCCTAGGACTAACATGTGACATATTAAAAACTTGAGTATCTACAATAGTAAGGGAAGAAAAAAGATAAGAAACTACCTTATTAATGTTTTACCTTTCTTTCTCAATAATAATTTGTTGGTCAAGTGCTCTAGCTGGAGTTTCTTCACCTATCATGCTTCCCAAGCTTATGAATTTTGCCCTTTTTGAGCTCTGCCTCTTCCTCTATTTCATTCTAGACTCTTGCTTCACTTAATTTTTTCTCTAGTCGCTTCATAGTTTATGCATTTTATTATTCTCCATTCATGGGATAATCAAGCCAAGGGATTCTCCTGGGGAAGCTAGACCTAATGATGGTCTTTCTTCCAATTGTTGAATTTTGAAGGAGGTTGGAAGAACTATGGATTTACCTTGATGAAAAATGATATGGGGAATAGGAGGTGAATGGGAAGATGGAATCGATAAAGGAGTCATATTAGCAAGAACTACTACTGTAGGTGATGGTGAAGGGATGGGTAGTGGATAAAAAGTGGTGGAGACAAGAGTGTATAGAGAAGAGACTAGTATGGTAGGGAATACTTGTTAGAGGAGATGTCCCCGAACTTGTGGTAATGGTTTGAGATGAAATAACTAAAGGTATGTGAGGGGAAGGATGAATAGATAGGAGAGATGAGAAAAATTTACATAAACTCAAGGAGACTTACTTATGTGATCGAAGTAAGTGGAGCTAGAGGTTCCCAAGAGAATGTGCTTGTTTGTTTGTCTAGAGGAGGTGAAGTCCTCATAACTATAGTTGTGCCTAGAGTGGTAGAAACTAAATGATTGAAGCCCAGATGATGACTAGGTTTGAGAATATCCTTCCTAATTTGGATATTCTCCTCCCTTCAACTACTAGGCTCTCCTAATACATTAATCTCTTCTTTAGTGGGAGAGGGATGTTGATACTATTTAGTTGGGTCTTATGGCTATGATTTAGGCCACTGATAACTCTAGGATATTTCTACTTCCTTTATCATTTAATTTTCCTATTCTTTAGTGATTTTTGGGTCATATTAGATGGCTTGAGCAATGATCATTAACATCTCATTATCCTTTATATGGGTCTAAACCTTAGAATCATCTAAAGCATTCAAAAAGATAACATCATGCTCATATTCATGGTGACCATATTTAATGGTAACCCCTTTTCTCTCCTTGAGGAAATTAAGATAATTTCTAACTTTTCCCCTGGGGTCCCATTCTCTGAATTGGGTCATCTTCAAATTATAATGGGATCTGACCTTTCCCACTTGATTGAGGTGTACCCTTACTACAAATTGAAGATGCTCAATGCCTAGGGGAGTCTTGTGATAACAATATTGGTGTTTTATATTAAGATCCTCATCCACACTATTTACAATTGATGTGCAATTTCTTATTCTACCACATTATCTAGGATGTGGCATGGTAAAAACAAAGGAGGTGATCTTGTTCCTTCAATCTTAATGATGGTACAGTTTGGATAGTACCAATAATCTCCTATTTTGGAGATGCTCCTTCTCACATTTCTAGATAACCTAGGCATCTAAGTGCCATAAATGTCCTGATAGACTCGAGGACAAACATCCTCACAAATTTTGATATTCTCATTCCTGAATATATAAACAAATAATAAAGAATAGTCATCACAAATTCTATTATTCAGGGATTTGATGGACGGATCCTATAGTTCCCCATGAGACCTATGTACCATCCTAATGAATGCACCCAATAAATAAGACATCATATAAAATTTGTTATTAGCTAGCATTTATTCTAGTCTGAACATCCATACCTTCAATCTGACACTGATAATTTCACTTAGGGCTATAATTTTGTTTGAAGTCAAAAGAATATCTAATAATGGCACCCGTTCTACCTGTACATAAGTGATACTAGGGAAACCATAAAACCTATTCAAATGTGTTATTGCTACCATAATACCTGGTCTAAACTTGATTATGGAATTGAAGGAAATACCTCTTTTGGGATACAACCTCTCCCCTTTCACTAACCACTATTTCAATTTTCCTTTTAAAGTGTTTTGATCCATCCATGCATTGCTCGAAACCTGGTTATAAGCAACCCCAGGCCCTGGGATCCTGAGATACCTCTAAAATGCTTGCCCTAAAACATATACAACTACATTTTTTTATTTTCTAAGATGTAGGGAATTTCTAGTGCAAGGGACATTAAAGAATAAATCACGAATCAAGTCTATACAAGGCATTACCTTAATTTTATAGTTGCATTATTTAGTCCCATGTTCTTTATTAGTAAAAAATCATTGATATATTGCTTTTCCTCTATAGATAGATGATCTTGTGAGGAGTATGGCACTATAGCCTCCACTGCATTCTAGATAGCCAAATAATAGGGGAACTTGAAATTGAGGGCACTTTTGTCAAATGCAATGTCTATTATTTGATGCTCTCAAAGATGGAGTATGAGGAGGGGGCCTGGCTGCATGATGGTTTTGGAGAAGCCATTTTAGTAATATGATATTGATTATTTCTTTTGCAGACTGGTTGAGAGTTCTTGTAGATTCACTAAAAAAAGTAGGGTTTTTGGTTACTTGAGAGCTTAGAATCACAATGTTCAACTTGTAGATTAATGGCAAAATGACTCATCTTTTCTTGAATTTTCAATATATTGCCAAAACCTGAGTCTTAAATGCATAATTCATGTGACATCCATGTGAATAAAAAATTTTGATTTTATTTTCATTTATATTTAAAATTGCTGATTAGATTTAGTGGTTATTGCTTGTCATATGGAAAATTTTTCTAACTTTACATTACCAGTCAATACTTTGAGACATGTGTTGATTTCTTACTTATCAACCTTTGATTAGTTGTCAAACTCTTTACTTGCATTTTGGGCACAAATCTCCTTGATTATGACACTTGTCTTCATATTACTTACCTGGGGTCCTTAGACTTATGATCTTTTTTTATATGCCATGCAGACTATGAGTTAATGAGATTGAGCTATGTGGAGTGATCTCAAGGCTTCAAAGCTATTCAAACTTTTGAAATATATACTTCTTCTATAAGGGTTCCAGGTGACCAAGATGTCGACACATGGTATGATTTTAGGGCTTAAAGCCTTAGAGACGCAGGGCTATGGGGCCATTGACTTAATGCCTTCCTGGAGTGCTTCGAGTGAATGGGATTGTGCCACATGTGTTCATCTCAAGGATCCAGGCTCTCAAGATAATTTAAGATTTGATTTACCCTTCTGGGTTTCAGGGTCATGGGATTACACTGCATGGTGTGATCACATGGTTATAGGGACTCAGAAGACTTAGATTTTTTATGAAATGAGCTTTGTCCTCGCTGAACATGGTCTTCCCACGTGGATGATTTGCTGCAATTTGGTTACCTCAAAAGTATGAAACTTTTATTCAGTGGTGGTGAGTTTTGATCAACGTGATGATGCCACTTGTCTAGATCTCAGGGTTCTAGGGTTGCATAAATTTTTAATTCTTGTGAAGGTCGAAGAGTCGAGGATGGATGTGATCCTACCACTTATCCCGATCTCAGAGTCCCTGAAACTAGGGGAATGAAATAGTCCTACATGTATACAAAATCATAGAAACACTAGTGTTATTGGAAAAATAGGAACTTTTGGTATTTCTTGTATTGTGACTCACCCAATGTGAAGTGACACTAAGTCACCAATAGTGGGTTTAATCACCATAGGAATTGTTAGGAATTAATCTATATGAGTGAAAGCACTGAAGGCTCAAATGTGCAGAGCATGCAAATTTAGTCAATCATAACAACATTAATCTATTAATCAAGACATTACAATATATAATAAAATGCTTTTAACAACACTTCTAATAATAGGTTAGTTGTTAATAACTAACAACTAACAAATAATCTTAACACTAATTTAGGATTGGTTGTTCTAACAACCAAATATCCTATGTTATTTCATTTTATGTGATTTGCACAACCAAATCACTTACAATAATAAAACTAAATAATATATCCATGTTAGAATTGATTCCTAATATTCCCCCCTTAGTTCTAATATGGAACAAGAAACTTGAATACCGATTTCAACCAATAATACATTCGATTACAAACATGTGATTTTGTTTTACATTGAAAACTCATTTTATTGAAAGCTGTTTTTCAAAAATTATTTGTTAACTTACAATTTACAAAAAAAACTTAACTCATAAACAACTCTAAACTTAAATTTTAAAAAATGTATTTTATTAGACTCGACATAAAATACTAAAAATGAATCAAGACTATAAATAACATGTAACAACAAATTTCAAAACAAATTTATAAAAAACAATACAAATTATAAAATCTAATAATAATAAAAACAAATAAGACTTTATAACAAAAAGAAATATATTCATACCACTAAAATAAACAAAACTTTAAAAGACCGAAGAATTTAAACTTAACCAATTTAAAAAGACTAAACCTAAAACAAACAAATCTTGAAGACTTAAAATAAAACACATGACACCTAATCAATAAAAATGAATACCAAAATATCTAAAACTTTAAACCTAAAAATAAATAACTAAACATTAACCAAAAATATATAAAATGCAATACATAAAACACTAAACCATTAAAAAATGTAATACCTTGAAAAAAAAAAATTAACAAAAAAAAAAAAAAACTATTATAGAAAACAAGACCCAAAACGATAACAAAGAACCCTAAAAATTTTCCTTCACATATGGAGAACCCTGGTGGTCACCCTATGGAAGATTAGAGGCAACTACAGAGATGAGTGCCATTGAGGAGGATGAGGGGATTTTGATGCAGACGAATTGTGTAGCATGGGTATCCACTGAGCAGTGGCCATCAAAGATGGAGTATCCTAATATGTACAGGTGCAATGAGGTTGGACAGTTGCTGTGGAGATTGGATCTGCAATGAAAACACCATAGAGGGGTCAATCCAGACGATGTTTCACAAGGGATGGTGACATGGCAGAATGGTGGAATGGTGTAAATCTTGTTGTTGATTCGATAAACAAAGCCGTTCGATGGAGCCAAGGATTTGCCATTGCCAGATGTTATGGAAGAATGAATTGACTTGTGGCCTGTGGATTTGAGTTCATGAGGAGAATAGAGTGCCCTGAACTTTAGATAAAGTGAGTCTTTGCAGTCATATAGTGTTCTCTGAGATTGACAATGGTTTGGAACATCAAGGACAACGAAGGAATGTGAGAGTAGTGTATCTTAATCCCATCGCCATGCAAGAAGCCAAACAAGGATATCTTGCCAAACAGGGGTCTGCCTTGAAGCGAACATCCAAAGATGAAACTTCTCCTTTTTATGAAAATATCTGCTTAAAATATCTATTTTATTGTATGGAATGTATAAACATCTGATTGTTATATATATAGAAGGTTCTATATGTATGTATAGAATTTTATATATATATAATTTTTGGAAAAATTATATACATATAATTTTTGGAATGTAATTTTTAGACAAAATGGGTGAGATAACTATGGAAAGAAGTAAACAAAGTGGAAAGGAGAGAAGAAGAATGCAGAGGAGTGGCTATTAATGAATGGGGGTATAGAGTCTATGAAAAACCTGATTTGATACCATTGTTAGGAATCAATCTATTTGAGTGAAAGAGTTGAAGCCTCAAATGTGCAGAGCACACAAATTCAGTCAATCATAATAACATAGACATTTTTAATATATAAGAAAATGCTTCTAACACTTCTAACAATAAGTTAGTTGTTAACAACTAACATATAATCTTGACACTAATTTAGGATTGGTTGTTCTAACAACCAATATCTTATATTATTTCATGTTACTTGATTTGCACAACCAAATCACTTACAATATTAAATAATATATCTATGTTATGACTAATTCTTAAGACGTATGGTGAATCTCCTCTTCTTTTGAGAGAAGTAGTTCCCTCATAGGATATGAAAAATTTGAGGGTTTTTGTGTACTTTTCATTTGAAAGTACAAAAAGAAACAAAACAGAAAATAAAAGGAGAAAATGGGAGAAACACAGAGGAATAAAAGCGAAGAACCACCGAGATAACTCAAGATTAAACAAAAATAGAACTCCTTCTCACACAAGAATGAACATATGAGCAGTGAGGGTTTTGAGAATACAAGGAATGCTTGGAAGCACAAAGTCTCCTCACAACCTTGTTTACACACATTCTATATAAGATTTAATTGAGATCAAACACATAGAAACTCATGAACATCAAGGAAGCTCATACATGGGGCTCTCAACACAAAGTTTTGAAAACACCATTGTTGCATATAATCAAATAAATAATTTTTTTTAAAGGAGTTATTATTCACAAGTAGGAAATCATAATTCATGAACAAAAGACATTAAAATCCACACTTGCTTGCATTTCATTGCTCCTGTGAATAACATGGCTCCGCATTAGAAAAGAAAAAAAAACTATACAAAATCCAGATTTTTTTCTTTTATACAATATTTCCCTTTGGAATATGAAAAGCCCTCCATTTGTCCATATTTTTTATTTTTTATTTTTATTTTTTTCTTTTGGCAAATTTACAATATTCAAATAAACTTTTCAATTTACATTTGCACACAAATATTAATCTAAAAAGAATTAATATGTCTAATGACTAAATAGAATATAATCTTTGATGACTTTAATTAATGTTAATTAATTGTATAATTTTTAGTAGCATAATTAAGCCAATAATTTTTTCGTCGAACCCACTATATCAAATCTACAATTTACACTGTGTGGGTTAATGAAAACATTGCCTTGTCTTTTGGTATATAGAGTCCTATAAAATATTACGGAAAATAAAACAAAAGATAAAAATGATGGGAAATAAATAAAATAGTGTAGTGAAATTTAGATGACCAAATTTCACTACAACAATTGGTTTCGACTGTGGTTACGTGATAGAATTGAAGAGAACTCGACAAGAGACTGGTGACTTATACCTCATTCAACTTGTAAGTGCTTTCAAAAATACTGAACTGACCAACGAACAACTAGTTTGCTTATCCCAATCGTATAAGAATGAACATGAATTGCTGGGTTAGATAAATATGTGAATTTGCCTATTCCATGCTGAAACACCCTGTTATTTTTTATCTCCCAAGAGAGTTTCCCCTAATTTTTATATATTCTGTTCTGAAACAACAAATTCTCTTTGGAACGAATAGTTCGAACTTCCCTACATATGAAACCCCTGTGCTTAACGAGTCCTCATTATATTTCGACATATCATGGTTCTGCATGCCATTGGCCTTGGTCATCTCATTTTCCAATTTACCTATATCTCTTTAAGAAGGCCACCACCAGAATCATATTGAATTGTTGGGATTTCGTCCACTATCATTTGTTGTTCTTCAATGTTAGCACCTTCAATAATGTTTGATAATGGGCTAGTTTATTATTTGACAGATCCAGTTTTTTCAGCCTTTGTAAGAAAGAGATTGACACAGGAATGCTACCTCTCAACTTTTGTCAGAGAGGGATAAGAACACTAGGGAAGTGGGGATAATTGTTCCAACGTAGTTTGCAATGTCTCTGTAGAATTCATTGTTCAATAGATCTAGAATTGTTAATTGACTTTGAAGGGAAAGAGAAGGGATAGGACCTTGGAGATGATTGCTTGAAAGGTTCAGGGTTCACAGATTATAACATATACTTCATAGCCATGAAGGCATGGATCCCATCAAATTATTCCCAAAAATATTAACATCTTCAACTTGGGTTCGATAAGATATTTATTTTGGAATGCTCCTTTCAATCTTACAGCCTCTCACCAACAATGATGATAGATGCAAAGAAGAATCTAATCTCTTCTTATGTTGAGAATCAATCCACTCTATGTCTAATAGAGGCACTACAGATTAGTTAGCTTTTAAGATAGGTAATCTGTCACTGTTCCTTCCCATTGATTTCTTACTTGACAGATCGCCTTGAAGAAATATGTTCTCCAAGTTGAGTAGAAATAGATGCAGCACCAATTATTTAACAAAATGGCTCAAAGAAATTTGTCTCATTTGAAAGCATGCAAACCATTTGGCAAAATGTCTCCAAGAGAACTCACTCAATTTGCTTTGCTTTCACCTGGGAGGATGCTTGGCAAAGTGATTAACTTGATTTACACCTGAATTCTCCCTACCTTTGGTGTACTTCAGAAGTGACATGCCAACTTGTTTGATTAAATAACCCAAATAAATGTGTCTCATCTGACCGTCTACTTGTCATAGGCTTGAAGGATGCTTGCAATGATTGTGAGTTGATTTCAAACCCATCGATTAAATTTTCTTTCTCCTTGGCAGATATCCACATGCAATGGACATGCTAGTTGGGCTACAGCCTTGGAATTTTGCAACAACTGATTCCTGAGAAGCATGACAACTTTTTAACAAAATTTATCAATGAAATTTGGGTATTTGGGAACCCTCGAACAGCTTAACAAAATGTCTTATAGAAATTTGCGATTTTCCACTTGGCCGTCGGCCTTCTCTACCTTACACCTATCGATTTAAATTACTCACATTTCACGAGGCCATAGAAAAAAATCTCCACCATATTCTGTCTCCATGTCATTCAACAATACTCTTGTTCCGTTTTAGAATCCTGCAAAGGTGCACAAATCATTTGACAAAATGAGTGCATGAAAACCTGTCTCTGGGATGCATTCGACCGTTCTTGTGCTAAGAAGTTTCCCACCATTCTTCACAATAGCTATATCCTAAATCAAAATCTTAATGAAGTCCCTCATCACTAGTCTTTACAACTTCTAATTGCATTTGTATTCTCTTTGGTAGATATCCACATGCCAAACGAACAAAAACACCAAATAATTGAATTACAAGTCTGTGACGGTTGTAAATGCAACTCCAATAGAAACTAATATCAATGTAATGGCCTTTTATAGAAAGGCTTTCTTCCCAAAGAAGAGAAGCTCATCCATTACAATAGTGGGTGTTACAATAATCTGTTGTATTTTAAACCAAGATTTTCAAGACCATTAGAAAATGCCATGACCACACCCAAGGCAGTCATAGAAGAGAACGGTGTTGTCTTGACAGGAGGTGCGATAGGAAACAGATACATTGCATTGAGGAATGCCATCAAGATCCAACTCAGGCCATAATGGATCAGTGTGAGAAATATGCGGTAGTTAAATCCCACCTTCCCAAGCAACAATTTATTTATCATAATAATTGTAATTGCAACCACAAAGTTGAATGATGATGCAACTGTTGGGACACCAAATTTATTGTTGTTGACATTGCACCCCATCTAATGCATGTAGATCATTAAATAAAGATGCCTTCAAGTATTCTAACAGCTTCTCGTGTTATCCAACATCGTTGTCTTTTCACTCGAGCACTTCGTGAAAATCCCTCTGCAGCAAATAAAATATCATTGCTTTGCCAGTGATGAACTTCGTCATCATTCCTTAAGAGCTTATTTGGGAACCAATAGAGCATGGTAAACAAATCTTGAATATCAATAAAAATAGAAATGCTTCATAGGTATTCTTCTTCTGGTATGTGCATTAATCTCACATTATCATATCCCAGCCCAATACATAATTCGTGCTCAAACAAACCATACACCCTGTTTTGCCTGCAATCCCTCTTTCTCAGAAATTCTCTCCACGGTGCTCCCAAACAATATTTGACTAATGGAATGATCTCACTTTCTGAATGCAATGATCTTAGAATAGAATATATCTAATTCCAATGAAACTTGAGAAGCCTAATCCTTACCCACTTGTCACATAAAAATTCCTTGCCTATAAATACATCAGGTGATGGAATTTATCTTGCATTGTTGGCAGTCGCAAGTGATTGTTCACTTTAAATGACCACCTTGAATAAATTCCTTCATAGTGTCCTTCGGAACCCACATAATCATCCCTTACTTCTATTACAGTACTTTCAAGTTGCTAGAAATTCATTTGCTTCATATTTATCCCATGAATAATTTCAGAATGACCAATCTCACTTAAAACTGTTAGAGCTCAAATCTGCGGAGCTCAAATGAGACAATGTTGTAGGGGAAATTTTGAGTTGTTTCTAGATCTGTAAGTGCAAAATAACATGTTATTTTTCCCCTGCATCTATAAGCACATACCTAACATATGAATAGGTAGAAAATGTGAATAAGAGGACCATGCATAGTCCCACCTCGATAGAATTTATAGGTCAGTAATCACGGAGATTGAGTGCCATACTATCTTGAGATTCCATTGCCCTATGCAAGATATCAATATTTACCACAACTCTAGAATAAGCTCCAAATTATAAAACATTTTACGGACCTATTAAAAGATTATACATAACACTTGCTATATTCTTCAAAGACACATATCCTTAATTATATTCCATAAGAATTGTATATTGCTTTGATCATAGAAGCAATATATAAAAGAGAACATATGTATCCGCTATCATCATTGCATTTCCATGTAAGAGATGAAGTTATAAAAGCCCTGCCTGTAGCTGGAAATACTTTGTTGGACTCACTACCAAATCTCTTAAAACATGCATCACTTCTGCTTCTAAATGTATAAATCTTGTTCTCTTCATTTCAGGACATACATGGTGGTCATGGAAAGATGGGACACCCAATGAACAATTCCAAACTCTTGATGTAATTTCTTCAAAACAACAGGTTCACCGGAAAATAACACAATGCCCAAACACTTTGTGGGCTCAAAACAAACATGGGGAGAAGGGGAAAACACTGCAACAAACAAGTTGCATTTTATTGAAAACACACAAACAAAACAGAAAAACGGAAGGGAAAAACAAAGATAAAATGACAATTTTTGACAATATGAGGACATCACATGCAAAGATAAAAGTAAGAGAAACAACATACTTTTTATTTTTTCCATGGGAAAGACATGAGGTATGGGAGGAAAAATAAATACTAATTCAAGCACTTCACCTTGCACAATCAGAATGTACAAAATATTTGCATTTTTCTCAAAAATGTAAGAGGTTTGCTTGGATTTGAAACTTGAAACACAATCAACATGAGACATACCTCTTGGGTGCCCTTGAGATTCTTCAAGCATGAATGGCTGAATTGAATCTCCCACAAGTGCTTCCACATATGAGTTTGGGACTAGAAACTCTTGGCACTCAAAATGATTGAAAATTTCTTGCGGATTGCTTCCTGTTTGCTCTCCAAATCTTATTATGAGCTCATGTTCAACCTCAATACACACGTTCTCTTCACTGGCATGAATCTCGATATCTTTGTGGCTCATCTCATGCTCTAGAAAGGGGGTTGAAATTTCATTTTCTATGCATTCTTCTGCTTGGGCTGAATCTTGAGATGAGAAAATTTATTTCCTCTTTCCCTGTGCAACTCCATATAAGCTTCTCAATATTCCTTTTTCAGCTAAAAATTCTTCATACCTATAACCAAAATCAGATCATGGGCAACAATAGAAAAAGAAGAAAATTAGAAGCATGGGTTGTGTTCCATCAATTCCACGAATCTTTTAAATGGAGTTGCCAATCTTCTATTTCAAGGGGAAGATTTCCTTCAAATTTCAGGAATTAAAAGACACCTTTTTGATCTCTAGTGGAGTTGCCAAAAACTATTGATGGAAAAATTGACATTTTTAGTATTTCTTGGTTTGTAACACGCCCAATGTGAAGTGACACCAATTCACCAATAGTTAGAAAATTCACCGTAAGAATGATGAATATCCTCTACTTTTGAGAGGGTAAGTTACCTCATAGGATATGAGCAATTTGAGAGGTTTTGTGTACTTTTTACTTGAAAGTACGAAAAGAAACAAAATAAAAAATAAAAGGAGAAAATGGGAGAAACCCATAGCAAGATAAAAGCAAAGAACCATCAGGATAACTCAAAATTAAACAACAAAAATAGAAATCCTTCCTTTTACACAAGAATGAACATAGGAGTAGTGAGGGTTTTGGGAACAAGCCCGATTACATACATTCTGTACAAGATTCTATTGAGATCAAATATGCAGTGTTGAGTTGTGGAGCTAACAGCTTCACTAATGAGCTAATGTTGAGGTTGCTGGGCTTACACAGTAACCGACATCGGTCAGAACCAATCGACATCGGTTAGGAGTTGACCGTCATCGCTGACATCGGTTAAGGGTCGACAGACATCGGTTAGGGTCGGCTAGCATCGGTCATCTTCAGGCCGACACCGACTTCTGTGCGTTTCTAGATTTTTTATTTTTAGGAGAACAATTAGTTTGCATGTAAAGACTAAAATTAGTATTGAGTCTATTTTTCTAATTATTGTTTGCTTTCAATTCTATTTTAGAGACCCATGGGGCAGTATTGTAATTGGGGGAACAATTCAGTAATTGAGTTGATTGTAATTGATAGAGAGAGAGAGAGAACTCTTGAGAGAAAATTACTGTACATCTGCGAGGTGTGAGGAGAGATAAATTTTTTCATTGTATTTCCTCCTGGAAGAGTTTAATATAGATTGGTTGTCTCTTGTATCTCCTATTATTTGTTGTTTCTAATTTCTAGTTACTTATTACTTCTAATTTTAATTCTGTGTTTAATTGCTTATACAAAAGTAATCAATTGTACTCTAAGATCCTGACAACTAGTATCAGAGCGTATTAGTGTTTGTTGATTACAGAATTCACTCACAGGGGTTTCTGATTGAGTGGGAGCAAAGCAATGGCAGAAGAAAGTAAACTAAGAATGGAGAAATTCAATGGCAAGAATTATCAATTATGGAGGATGCAGATTGAAGATTATCTGTATCAAAAAGATCTGTATTTACCGTTGGGTGGGGTTTCAAGGAAGCCCACAGATATGGAAGATGAAGAATGGAATGTTCTTGATAGAAAGGCTCTTGGATCTATAAGGTTGAGCCTGGCAGCTTTTGTGTTTTCCAACTTATCACAGGCAAATACAACGGTAGAGTTAATGGATACTTTGACAAATTTATATGAAAAACTCTCAGCTTCGAATAAGGTATATCTTATGAAGCAATTATTTAATTTGCAAATGCAGGAAGGTGGATCTGTATCTAGTCATCTTAATGATTTCTATACAATAGTAAATCAGTTAAATTCAGTCAAAATAGTTTTTGATGATGAAATTAAAGCTCTCTTAATCTTATGCTCTTTACCTGAAAGTTGGCATAGTTTGGTCATGGCAGTTAATAATACTGCATCTGCTTCAAATATCTTGAATGTTGATGATGTTGTTAGTGTAATCTTGAATGAAGAAATTCGCAGGAAAAGCACAAGAGAAACATCAGGTAATGCTTTAAGTGTTGAAAGCAGGGGAAGGCAAAGAGAGAAGGGCAAGCAAGGGAAATCAAGGTCAAAGATGGGAAGTAGATCCAAATCCAGAAATAAAAGAATAACCTGTTGGAATTGTGGAAAGAAAGGGCATGCAAAGAAATATTTTTGGTTGAAGGATAACAAAGAAAATCAGCATGAAGGTAATAAAGAAGCAAAATTTGCAGGTATTGTTGCACAAGATGCTCTTACATTTTCTTTGAATAATAAAGTAGAATCATGGATTTTAGATTTTGGTGCCTCTTTCCATGCAACCCCAAATAGCGAATTTTTCAATGATTATGTCCATGGAGATTTTGAAAAAGTTTATTTAGGGGATGATGAGCCTTGTAAAATTGTTGGCAAAGGAAAAGTGCAGAATGGCAACACATGGGTGTTGAAGGATGTC
Organism: Torreya grandis; assembly: GCA_037957365.1. Lineage (NCBI taxonomy): Eukaryota > Viridiplantae > Streptophyta > Pinopsida > Cupressales > Taxaceae > Torreya > Torreya grandis. The sequence goes on from JARHVA010001097.1 coordinate 3,198,520, forward strand.
ATGCATGTACCCATCCTGAAGAGGAATCTGATTTCTACAGAAAAGTTGGGTGATGAGGGTTGCACAGTAACTCTCACAGCTGAATCTTGGAAAGTTTTCAAGGGTGCACTTGTATTAGCAAAAGGTAAGAGAGTAGGTACACTTTATCTATCTACTTGTATTACTGATTATTCTCCTTCTATTTTATCTATTTCAGATGTAGATGCAAAGTTGTGGCACTGTAGGCTTGGTCACATGAGTGAGAAGGGAATGAATGTTCTTAAGTCAAAAGGTAAGCTTTCAGATTTGAAAAGCATAGATCTAGATTTCTGTGAGCATTGTATTTTTGAGAAACAGAAAAAAGTGAGGTTTCTCAAAATTGGGTCAACAAAGAAGAAGCACAAGTTGGAGCTTGTTCACACAGACATGTGGGGACCAGCTCAGGTAGCTTCTATTAGAGGATCACAGTATTATGTTTCTTTCATTGATGATGCTACAAGAAAGGTATGGGTTTATTGCATAAAGAGAAAATTTGATGTTTTTGACACATTTAAGAAATGAAAATCTTTGGTTGAGAATGAAACAGGTTTGAGATTGAAGTGCTTTAGATTTGACAATGGTGGTGAGCACTGCGTCAATAAATTCAACAGTTACTATTCTATGAGTGGAATACACAGAGAAAGGACGGTTTCAAGGACACCTCAGCAAAATAGAGTTGCTGAAAGGATGAATAGAACAATAATAGAGCGTGCACGGAGTATGAGGTTGCATGCTGGTTTGCCCTTATAGTTTTAGGCAAAAATTGTAGATACTGCAGTTTACCTGATTAATAGAGGCCCTTCTACAGCACTAGATGGTAGAATTTTAGAAGAGGCTTGGACAGGTAAAAAGGTAGATCTTTCATTTCTCAGAGTTTTTAGTTCTGAAGCTTTTATGCACATTGATAAAGAAAATAGAAAGAAGCTGGATGCTGAATCTATGCGGTGCACTTTCATTGGTTATGGTTTTGGAGATTTTGGATTCTAGTTGTGGAATTCAAAAACTAACAAAATTATTAAAATTTGTGATGTAGTTTTCAATGAAAAGGTGATGTACAGTGATTAGCTCAAGAGGTTGAATAATTTTGAGCAAGGCAATCTTGATTTGGAAGAGGTTATGATCCAAAATGAGCTCATGAGTAAAAATCATCACTCACAAAAAAACACAGAGACCGACATCGGTTAGGTGGAAATCGACGTCGATCAGGTGGAAATCAGCATCGATCAGGTGAAACCAATGTCGATCAGGTGGAGACCGACATCGATCAGAGATGACCGAGATCGGTCACTGTTAGAAAAAAATTTGGGCGGACAGCAAGCTGTAAATGAGTCTCAAACGCCCATAAGGAGGTCTGAAAGGGTAAGTAAACCTCTAATTCATTATTCTCCTTTATACTACTTGTTGCTCACTGATGGTGGAGAACCAGAAAGTTTTGATGAGACAATGCAGGTAGAATCCAAGAAACAGTGGGAGCATAGCATGAATGAGGAAATTGATTCCTTGGAAGAGAACCATATGTGAGATTTAGTTGAGTTTTCAGCTAGAAAGAAAGCACTGAAAAACAAATGGGTATATAGGTTAAAGGAAGGAGAGAATGGACAAATGAGACATAAGGACAGGTTGGTAGTAAAAGGATTTACACAGAAACCAGGTATTGATTTTGGTGAAATTTTTTCTCCTGTAGTAAAGATGACTTCTATTCGGATTGTATTGTCTTTAGTTACTATTGAGGATTTGCATCTTGAGTAGCTTGATGTTAAGACAACATTTCTTCATGGAGATTTGGATGAAGAGATATATATGGATCAGCTGAAAGGTTTTGAGGTCAAAGGTAAGGAGAAACTTGTGTGCAGGTTGAAGAAAAGCTTATATGGTCTTAAGCAAGCTCCAAGACAATGGTATTTGAGATTTGACAGGTTTATGACAGAGCATGGCTTTAGTAAATGTCAATCTGACCATTGTGTTTAATTTAACAGATTGGATAATGGTAGTTATATTATCCTGTTACTGTATGTAGATGATATGCTTGTTGCAGGTTCACACATGCATGAAATTACTAAGCTTAAGGTAAAATTAGGTCATACATTTGCCATGAAGGATTTAGAAGTAGTAAAGAAAATCCTTGGCATGAGTATTAAGAGAGACAGAAAAAATCACAGTTTGATTTTGTCTCAAGAGGATTATGTGAATAAGGTGTTGGAGAGGTTCAATATGCAGGATGCAAAACTGGTAAGCACACCTATGGCTGGACACTTCAAGTTGAGAAAAGAACAGTGTCCTAAATCACATGATGAGGTTGAGTACATGAGTAGAGTTCTATATGCTTCAGCAGTTGGGAGTTTGATGTATGCAATGGTATGTACTAGACCAGATATTGCTCAAACAGTGGGAGTTGTCAGCGAGTTTATGGCCAATCTAGGAAAGGAACACTGGAAAGCAGTTCAGTGAATTCTCAGATATCTGAGAGGGACCAGCAGTAGGCATTTATGCTATGGAGGGTCAAACACTTCTCTACATGGGTATGTAGATTCAGATATGGCAGGTGACTTGGATGGTGGGAGAAACAAGCCAGAAATGTTTAGAGGATGTTGCTGTACAGGTACAGGTGCAGCTGTTTATCTCCAAGTGGGAGATTGTTGAGTTGTGGAGCTAAAAGCTTCACTAATGAGCTAATGTTGAGGTTGCTGGGCTTACACAGTAACCAACATCAGTTAGAACCAACTGACATGGATTAGGGGTCGACCGACATCACCGACATCAGTTAGGGGTCGACTGACATCGGTTAACGGTCGACTGGCATCAGTCATCTTCAGACCAACACCGACTTTTGTTCGTTTCCAGATGTTTTCAAATTTTTTATTTTTAGGAGAACAATTAGTTTGCATGTAAAGACTAAAATTAGTCTTGAGTCTGTTTTTCTAATTATTGTTTGTGTCAGGCACCATGAACAACAAACATGCTCTGATGCCACGTGTTGGGGAATACAAAACCCAACACCGGAAGCACACAATTGATTACCAACTTCAAGCAACTTAATATGCGGAAATAACTAGAATCAACAAGTAACTAGAATTCAAAATAACATAGAATATGAGAGACAATACACAACTTGTATTAATAACTCTTACAGAAAAGAATACAATAAAGAAGATGCCACTTCTTCTCCACCACCTCTTCAGAGGTTTCCCACACCTCAAGTGAACAATAATTCTTTTCTCAAAGCTCTCTCTACTAGGTCCCAACACCCAACTCAAACACAGAGTTGGTGTTCACCTTACACCTGTGCTCCACGCACTCCACAAGTGCTCCACGCACTCCACAAGTACTCAAAGTACTTCAAGTAGATCTCTCATGAACCTGCAACAACCTGCAATTCAACAGACCATACTTATGGAAGGAACTGCCTTGCCTTCCTCTTAGCTCTCCATGTACTCCACGTACATACCAATGAGTACACACCGTACTCCAAGTAGATCTTGCCTGATACTGCTCCCTGTTGTGTTGCTATCCTATCTGATCTCCAACCTACATATCAATAAGTGGTTTTGCACACCTGTGAACCTCGCCCTTGCACACACACACACCCACAGATCAACGATCTTACTCACCATGTAGATATCCTATAAGCCATGCTCACCTGATGACTAAGATCATACATACATGAAGAATCCAGCTGACTCTCCAATCTAGCACCAACACCTCTGGTACTACTGTGGAACTAGGAGGAACACCCTTGCTCACCTCACACACAGAAGGAGCAAACTTTGCTCAACTCAAACTAGAACACAATTTCCAATACAACCATGAGTCTATTATATAGATCTCATCCAAACAATAATTAGACACTCAGTACAATAATTAGATCCGCAGCTCTTAGTCTATAATTAGCACTAAGCATGCAAACACTTGGTTCGACAACCAACTGCCCGTAATAAGCTCGCAGTTGAACTACACAGGTGACCGACGTCGGTCCCTGTCTGCCTGGAGGTGACTGACATCGGCCGATCCCTGACCGACGTCAGTTGCTTCTCCTTGCTGTCCTGCCGACGTCGGCTGATCAGACCGACCCCAGCTTCTCTGCAACTCAGCAACCCTCAGTAACCTCCTCCCCTGTTTGCATCAGTGAAGCTTTTAGCTCCACAACCTAACAATCTCCCACTTGGAGATAAATAGCTGCACTGTACCTATACCTGTACTCTGTCTAATCTATTTCTTGGTTTGTATCCCTCTTCAAGCTCCCACCTGAAAACAACCCACCACATATCCCGTGGTGTACTGCCTGTCATCTGAGTACCCTGCCACATCCGAACCTACAAATCCATGTAGTGAAGTCCTGACCCTGCATAGCATGAATCCCTACTGCTGGTTCCTCTCAACTCCCTGAGAACTCACTTCCCTGAATTGGCTTCTAACTCTCTGACAGCTCCCACTGCATGGGAATACTCAGGTCTATACCAAACCTCATGTGATTTCGGACACTGTACCTGTCCAGCCCTTAGTGTGCTCCAGCTCTCCATCTTGAGCCTCGCCAACACCTGATTCACATCAGCTCCCACTGGAGACAAAATCTACCTATGATCTCCATGCCTCCCATGTCAAAGAATTTCGCTGCTCTAAACTCCTCCTGACATGTCACTGAACTAATCTTACCCTTAGCTCAGCAAAAAACCCTGTATGTACACCCCTGCTAGCTAGCATACTATCCACATACAGCAACAAAATGATGTTGCAATCATCATCCCCCTGGTAAGTCAAACCACAGTAGTAACCCTGACATTGACTGAAGCCATGCTTCGTCCTCCACCTGTCAAAATTTGTACCACTGTCCTGCAGCTCCTCAAGACCATATGCCTGGTCTTCCGTCTCACATATCCGTTCTCTCTATTCTTCTACTAAGGAATCCATTCGTCTCTGTGCTTTCATCCAGCTGGCAAACCTACCAAATCTCTCGCTTGGTTCTGCATCATAATCCTGCCATGCTCCCACTTGTTTCCTGGATCCTTCCTGCTGTATAATCAGCAACAAGTATAAAGAAGAGGAACACGAATTTGAGGGCCTACTTACGTCTTCAGTCCTCCGTATGGGTGTTTGAGACTCTTTGACAACATGCTGTCCACCCAAAATTCGTTACAGTGACCGACCTTGGCCACCCCACAGTCTGCATCCGACCGACGTCGGTTTCCATGCATCTGTCCTTGACTACCAACCTGCCGACGTCAGTGTCTTATTGCCGACGTCGGTCCTCCTGACCGACATCGGTCTTACCTACTGCCGACGTCGGTCCCCTGACTGACGTCGGTCTTACTCTACCCGACACTGCTGGCTTCGGTCTGCACATGACCGACATCGGCACCTGTCTGTTCGATGCCGGTTCCTCCTAACCGACATCGGTATCTGTGTTCGCCTGTGAGTGATGACTTTTTACCTGCGAGCTCCTTTGAATCAAAACCCATGTCCAAACTGCTCTGCTCAGAAGTATCCAGCACCATCCACTGATTTCTGTCTGCCATCTCCTTCAAGAACACCAAGGCTTTCCAGTTCTTAAGCTTGTCAAATACATCTGTCTTCCGCTTAAGAACATGCATCTCCTTTCTGCTCATGTGACCAAGCTTACGAAGCCACGTCTCCACTACAGAAGAAGAATCAGTAATATAAACAAGTAGATAAAGAGTACTTGTTTTCTTACCACCAGCTAATTCAAGTGCACCCGCTGTGAGAGTTCTTGTGCATCTCTCATCACCCAATTTTTCTGAAGAAATTAGCCATATCTCCAAACCTGGGACCTGCATGACCTTCATCAACATCTGTGTGTTGGCTGCCTGCAATTTTAGCTTCACTTCCCCTTTGCTAATTCTTTGGCAAGGCTCACCAGCTCCTCTACCTGGGGCTACATGGAAAGAGGCAACCGAATCTTTTATCCAAGATTCAACTTTATCCAAGAAATCTGCAAACACATCATGTGCAACAACACCTGCAACATCTGTATCTTCAGTTTCTTCATGATGATCTGCTACCAACCAACAATCTTTTTTTACCTGCTCTTTCTTTCCATGGGACCTTAAGTAACCATCTGTGCTTTTCAACTCCTCCATCCTTAGCTTACCTTGATCTGCCGTTGCTCTACTCCCACTCAATCAGAAACCCCTGAGAGTGCCCTGTAACCAAAAAACACAAAACCTGCTTCCTGCAACCTTAGCTCTGATACCACTTGTCAGGCACCACGAACAACAAACATGTTCTGATGCCACGTGTTGGGGAATACAAAACCCAACACCGGAAGCACACAATTGATTACCAACTTCAAGCAACTTAATATGTAGAAATAACCAGAATCAACAAGTAACTAGAATTCAGAATAACACAGAATATGAGAGACAATACACAACTTGTATTAATAACTCTTACAGAAAAGAATACAATAAAGAAGATGCCACTTCTTCTCCACCACTTCTTCAGAGGTTTCCCACACCTCAAGTGAACAGTAATTCTTTCCTCAAAGCTCTCTCTATTAGGTCCCAACACCCAACTCAAACACAGAGTTGGTGTTCACCTTACACCTGTGCTCCACGCACTCCACAAGTGCTCCACGCACTCCACAAGTACTCAAAGTACTTCAAGTAGATCTCCCATGAACCTGCAACAACCTGCAATTCAACAGACCATACTTATGGAAGGAAATGCCTTGCCTTCCTTTTAGCTCTCCATATATTCCACATACATACCAATGAGTACACACCGTACTCCAAGTAGATCTTGCTTGATACTGCTCCCTGTTGTGTTGCTGTCCTATCTGATCTCCAACCTACAAATCAATAAGTGGTTCTGCACACCTGTGAACCTCGACCTTGCACACACACACACCTGCAAATCAACGATCTTACTCACCATGTAGATCTCCTATAAGCCATGCTCACCTGATGACTAAGATCATACATACATGAAGAATCTAGCTGACTCTCCAATCCAGCACCAACACCTCTGGTACTGCTGTGGAACTAGGAGGAACACCCTTGCTCACCTCACACACAGAAGGAGCAAACTTTGCTCAACTCAAACTAGAACACAATTTCCAATACAACCATGAGTCTATTATATAGATCTCATCCAAACAATAATTAGACACTCAGTACAATAATTAGATCCGCAGCTCTTAGTCTATAATTAGCACTAAGCATGCAAACACTTGGTTCGACAACCAACTGCCCGTAATAAGCTCGCAGTTGAACTACACAGGTGACCGACGTCGGTCCCTGTCTGCCTAGAGGTGACCGACGTCGGCTGATCCCTGACCGACGTCGGTTGCTTCTCCTTGCTGTCCTGCCGACGTCGGCTGATCAGACCGACCCCAGCTTCTCTGTAACTCAGCAACCCTCAGTAACCTCCTCCCCTGTTTGCATCAGTGAAGCTTTTAGCTCCACAACCTAACAATTTGCTTTCAATTCTATTTGAGAGACCCATGGGGCAGTATTGTAATTGGGGGAACAATTTAGTAATTGAGTTGATTATAATTGAGAGAGAGAGAGAGAGAGAGAGAGAGAGAGAGAGAGAGAGAGAACTCTTGAGGAAAAATTACTGTACATCTGCAAAGTGTGAGGAGAGAAAAATTTCTTCATTGTATTTCCTTATGGAAGAGTTTAATACAGATTGGTTGTCTCTTGTATCTCTTATTATTTGTTGTTTCTGATTTCTAGTTACTTATTACTTCTGGTTTCAATTTCGTGTTTAGTTGCTTATACAAAAGTAATCAATTGTACTCTAAGATCCTGACATGCAGGAACTCGTGGACATCAAGGAAGCTCATACATGAGACTATCAACACAAATTTTGGGAAACACCATTGCTGCATATAATCAAATGAATGTATAATGTTAATAGAGTTATTATTCACAAATAGGAAATCAAAATTCGTGAACAAAAGACACTCATATCCACAAACACCCAAAATAGTCTCACTCACTTGCTTGCATTTTATTACTCCAATTTGGAAATAAAATGGTTGCACACAAAGTTGCAGCTTGCTCTCTCAAAGTTTTTTAGAAAAGAAAGGACATGTACAAAATTTGGATTTTCCCCTTTTGTACAATCTTTCCCTTTGGAATATGAAAAACCTTCTGTTTTCCCATTATTCAAATAGAATTTTTGATTTACATTTGCACACAAATATTAATTTAAAAAAGAATTAATATGTCTAATGACTAAAAATAATAGTCATTTAATGACTTTAATTAATGATACAATAATTAATAGTGTAATTAAGCCAATAAATTTCTTGTCGAACCCACTATATCAAAACTATAATTTACACCTTGGGTTAGTCGAAAATGTTGTTTTGTCTATTGGGCTATGGAGTGTCATAATATATTATGAAAAATAAGACAAATAAAAAAATGACAAGAAATGAATAAAATGGTGTAGTGCAATTTGGATGCAACAACTAAGACATGATAATATTATCTCTGTTAGCCAAAAAATCATTAGGTCAACTTTTGAGCAATATTACAAAAATCCAAGCTTAAAAATAAATCATAACTAGTGCCAAAGCTTTGATTTTCATAATTTTGAAATTCTATGATTTAAATTACACTTTTGAAAACAAACCTTATACTTATGCATGCCAAAATCAATGTCATAGATATCTAAGGTTCATAGGACCTCAAATAAATATTTTCAAATAGTAGTGGGTCCCTATTTGAATTTAGAAAATGGGGGTGTGTGTTAGGGAACAAAAATATTATACACTTAAAAATGCCATATTTGACTAATCTTTAGTGTACTTGACTTATGCATGCATACATGACTTTTGTTCACATTCTTCCTTAGCTATTTATCCCTAATGGGCTCGACCTTCTTGAATTTCCATTAATGCTACACATGGTTTCCCTAGTCTCTACTTGAATAACTAAATATAATTTTAAAATTACATCTTGATCTCAGGTTACTGAACCTACTTTATAAATAGTTTTGTGCTTTTTTAGATAGCTCTACCAATTGTTGAGTTGTGGAGCTAAAAGCTTCACCAAATGAGCAAATGCAAGGTTGTTGTAATTACACAGTCGTCGACATCGGTTAGGATCGACCAACATCGGCAAGGGATCGACTGGAGGATGTCGACGTCAGTTATGGATCGGCCAACGTCGGTCATATGCAGGCAGACATGGACTAACATCAGTCACCTGTGCATTTCAGAAGTCTATTTTCATGGATGAATAGATTGTTTGCATGATAAGTTTAACTGTTAGTATTGAGTTCGCGTTTCTATTTTTGGCAGGACTAATTTGAACCTTTGATTAAGAGGTGTATCTAACGGTGGAGAATGCATAGCTCATGATCCCTAATTCTATATAATAGGGATAGATCTTCATAGCTTGTGTATGAGAAAAATGGTGAATTAATTCAAGCAGCTGAATTGTGTTTGTAATTGTGAGAGAGAACTCTTGAGGGAAAGAGATTTGTACATCTGAGAGGTGTGGAAGAAAGAGAGATTTTTTCAATTATATTTCTTTCTGGAAGAGTTTAATACAAGTTTTCATTGTTTCTTGTATCTCTTATTCTTTGCTGATTCTGATTTCTAGTTACTTTTTATTTTTGGTTTCAATTCTGTGTTTAGTTGTTTACACAAGAGTAATCAATTGTATCTGTAAGATCCTAACAAGTGGTATCAAAGCTTGGGTTCACTAACAGGTTGTATCAGATCGAGTTAGTGTGTGTTGATTACAGGTCACTCACAGGGGTTTTTGATTGAGTGGGAGTAAAGCAATGGCAGAAGAAAGTAAGCTAAGAATGGAGAAGTTTAACGGCAAGAATTATCAATTATGGAGGATGTAGATAGAAGATTATCTATATCATAAAGATCTGTACTTACCGTTGGGTGGGGTTTCAAGCAAGCCCACAGATATGCAAGATGAAGAATGGAATATTCTTGATAGAAAGGCTCTGGGATCTATAAGGTTGAGCCTGGCATCTTCTGTGATTTTTAACTTATCACAGGCAAAGACAATGGTAGAGTTAATGGATACTTTGGCAAATTTATATGAAAAGCCCTCAGCTTCAAATAAGGTACATCTTATGAAGCAATTATTTAATTTGCAAATGCAGAAAGGTGGATCTGTATCTAGTCATCTTAATGATTTCCATGCAATAGTAAATCAGTTAAATTCAGTGAAAATAGTTTTTGATGATGAAATTAAGGCTCTCTTAATTTTATGCTCTTTACCTGAAAGTTGGCATAGTTTGGTAATGGCAGTTAGTAATACTGCATCTGCTTCAAATATCTTGAAAGTTGTTGATGTTGTTAGTGTAATCTTGAATGAAGAAACTCACAGGAAAAACACAAGGGAAACATCAGGTAATGCTTTAAGTATTGAAAGCAGGGGAAGGCAAAAAGAGAAGGGCAAGCAAGAGAGATCAAGGTCTAAGTCAAAGATGAGAAGTAGATCCAAATCCAAAAAATGGAAGGAAAATAACCTGCTGGAGTTGTGAAAAGATAGGGCATGCAAAGAAAGATTGCTGGTTGAAAGTTAAAGAAGAAAATCAGCATGAAGGTAAAGAAGAAGCAAAAGTTGTAGGTATTGTTGCACAAGATGCTTTTACACTTTCTTTGGATAATAAAATAGAATCTTGGGTTTTAGATTTTGGTGCCTCTTTCCATGCAACCCCAAATAGCAAATTTTTCAATGATTATGTTCAGGGAGATTTTGGCAAAGTTTATTTAGGGGATGATGAGCCTTGTAAAATTGTTGGCAAAGGAAAAGTGCAGCTGAAATTGTAGAATGGCAACACATGGGTGTTGAAAAATGTCATGCATGTACCCATCCTGAAGAGGAATCTGATTTCTGTAGGAAAGTTGGGGGATGAGGGTTGCTCAGTAAGTCTCACAGCTGAATCTTGAAAGGTTTGCAAGGGTGCACTTGTATTAGCTAGAGGTAAGAGAGTATGTACTCTCTATTTATGTAATTATATTAAAAATTATTCTCCTTCTATTTTATCTACTTCAGATGTAGATGCAAAGTTGTGGCACTGTAGGCTTGGCCACATGAGTGAGAAGGGAATGACTATTCTTAAGTCAAAAGGTAAGCTTTCAGATTTGAAAAGCATAGATCTAGATTTTTGTAAGCATTGTATTTTTAGAAAATAGAAGAGAGTGAGGTTTCTCAAGACTGGGTCAACAAAGAAGAAGCGCAAGTTGGAGCTTATTCACACAGACGTGTGGGGACCAGCTCAGGTAGCTTCTATTAGAGGATCACAGTATCATATTTCTTTCATTGATGATGCTATAAGAAAGGTATGGGTTTATTGCATAAAGAAGAAATCTGATGTTTTTGACACATTTAAGAAATGAAAAGGTTTGGTTGAGAATGAAACAAGTTTGAGATTGAAGTGCCTTAGATCTAACAATGGTGGTGAGTACTACAGCAATAAGTTCAAAAGTTACTGTTCTATGAGTGGAATACGCAGGGAAAGGATGATTCCAAGGACACCTCAGCAAAATAGAGTTGCTGAAAGGATGAACAGAACAATAATGCAGCGTGCACGGAGTATGAGGTTGCATGTTGGTTTACCCTTACAGTTTTGGGCAGAAGCTATAGACACTATGGTTTACCTAATTAACAAAGGACCCTCTACTGCACTAGATGGTGGAATTCCAGAAGAGGCTTGGACAGGTAAAAAGGTAGATCTTTCATTTCTCAGAGTTTTTGGTTCTGAAGCTTTTGTGCACATTGATAAAGAAAATAGAAAGAAGCTGGATCCTAAATCTATGCGGTGCACTTTTATTGGTTATGGCTCTGAAGATTTTGGATTTCGGTTGTGGAATCTAGGAACTAACAAAATTATTAGAAGCTATGATGTTGTTTTCAATGAGAAGGTGATGTACAATGATCAGCTCAAAAAGTTGAATAATTTTGAGCAGGGCAATGGAGATTTGGATGAGGTGATGATCCAAAATGAGCTCGCAGAGAAAAATAATCACACACAGGAAAACATAGACACCGACGTCAGTCAGTCAAGAATCGACATCGGTAAGACAGTAACTGACGTCAGTCAAACAGGAATTGACGTCGATCAGACAGTAACTGACATCGGTCAGGTGGAACCGACGTCGATTAGGTACATACCAAGAGATGACCAGGATCGGTCACTGACAAAGAATTTGGGTGGACAACAAGTAGTGAATGAGTCTCAAATGCCCATGAGGAAGTCAAAAAGAGTAAGTAAACCTCCAATTCGTTATTCCCCTTCATTATACTACTTGTTACTCACTAATGGTGGAGAACTAGAAAGTTTTGATGAGGCAATGTAGGTAGAATCCCGAAAATAGTGGGAGCTTGGCATGAATAAGAAAATTACTTCCTTGAAAGAGAACCAAATGTGGGATTTAGTTGAGTTGCCAGCCAGAAAGAAAACACTGAAAAACAAATGGGTTTACAGGTTAAAGGAAGGTGAGAATGGACATATGAGACATAAGGCTAGGTTGGTAGTAAAGGGATTTGCACAGAAACTAGGTATTGATTTTGGTGAAATTTTTTCTCCTGTAGTAAAAATGACTTCTATTCGGACTGTATTGTCTTTAGTTGCTATTGAGGGTTTGCATCTTGAGCAGCTTGATGTTAAGATAGCGTTTCTTCATGGAGATTTGGATGAAGAAATATATATGGATCAGCCGGAAGGTTTTGAGGTCAAAGGTAAGGAGAAACTTATGTTCAGGTTGAAGAAAAGCTTATATGGTCTTAAGCAGGCTCCAAGACAATGGTATTTAATGTTTGACAGGTTTATGATAGAGCATGGCTTTAGTAGATGTCAATCTGACCATTGTGTTTATTTTAAAAGATTGGATAATGGTAGATATATTATCCTGTTACTATATGTAGATGATATGCTTGTTGTAGGTTCAAACATGCAAGATATTTCTGAGCTTAAGGTAAAATTAGCTCACACATTTGCCATGAAGGATTTAGGAGCAGCAAAGAAAATCATTGGCATGAGTATTAAGAGAGACAGGAAAAATCATAATTTGATTTTGTCTCAAGAGGATTATGTGAATAAGGTGTTAGAAAGGTTCAATATGTAGGATGCAAAACTGGTAAGCACACCTATGGCTAGACACTTCAAGTTAAACAAAGAACAATGTCTTAAATCACATGATGAGGTTGAGTACATGAGTAGAGTTCCATATGCTTTCATAGTTGGGAGCTTGATGTATGCAATGGTATGTACTAGACCTGATATTGCCCAAGCAGTGGGAGTTGTCAGTAAGTTTATGGCTAATCCAGGAAAGGAACACTGGAAATCAGTTTAGTGGATTCTCAGATATCTGAGAGGGACCATCAGTAGGCATTTGTGCTATGGAGGTTCAAACACTTCTCTACATGGGTATGTAGATTCGGATATGGCAGGTGACTTGAATGGCAGGAGAAGCACCACAGGTTATGTGTTCACTGTTGGTGGTACAAAAGTTAGCTGGATTTCAAAGTTACAGATTGTTGTTGCCTTGTCTACTACAGAGGTAGAATATATCTCAGTCATGGAGGCTAGCAAGGAAATGATATGGATGACATGGTTCATGGAAGAGTTGGGAAAAGAGCAAAAGAGTTGCAGATTATACAGTGATAGTCAAAGTGCAATTCTTTTGGCAAAGAATTCAGCGTTTCATTCAAGAACCAAACATATACAGCTTAGGTACCACTTCATTAGATAGGTATTGGAGGATGGTGAGTTGAAGCTGAAAAAGATCCATACAGATGAGAACCCTGCTAATATGTTAACACAGCTGATAACAAAGGAGAAGTTGAATCTTCATTCAACTTTTGTTGGTCTTCAAGATTGAGCTTGAAGATGGAGAAACAAGCTAGAGGATGTTGCTGTATAGGTACAGGTGCAACTATTTATCTCCAAGTGGGAGATTGTTGAGTTGTGGAGCTAAAAGCTTCACCAAATGAGCAAATGCAAGGTTGCTGTAATTACACAGTCATCGACATCAGTCAGGATCGATCGACATCGACAAGGGATCGATTGGAGGATGCCGACGTCAGTTATGGATCGGTCGACATCGGTCATATGCAGGCAGATAGGGACCGATGTCGATCACCTATGCATTCCAAAAGTCTATTTTTGTGGATGAACAGATTGTTTGCATGATAAGTTTAACTGTTAGTATTGAGTCCATATTTCTATTTTTGGCAGGATTGATTTGAACCTTTGATTAAGAGGTGTATCTAAAGGTGGAGAATGCATAGCTCATGATCCCTAATTCTATATAATAGGGATAGATCTTCATAGCTTGTGTATGAGAAAAAGGGTGAATCAATTCAAGTAGCTGAGTTGTGTTTGTAATTGTGAGAGAGAACTCTTGAGGGAAAGAGATTTGTACATCTGAGAGGTGTGGAAGAAAGAAAGATTTCTTCAATTGTATTTCCTTCTGGAAGAGTTTAATACAAGTTTTCATTGTTTCTTGTATCTCTTATTCTTTGCTGATTTTGATTTCTAGTTACTTTTTATTTCTAGTTTCAATTCCATGTTTAGTTGCTTACACAAGAGTAGTCAATTGTATCTGTAAGATCCTAACACCACTATGGACCTATCTACTTAGGCGAACTTGTCTTGTGCATGTTTTAAAATATATATTCCTAAATTTAAATTATTCATATGGCTTAATGCATACATTTCACATGTTTTAAATGAAATTACCCAGAGAGTCAACTATATAAACATATCAAGCCTAATCATATTAAGGATTTAAAACTTATGTATTTATCACTAGAAATCAACCTACACATTGAGAGGAATTATCCTAAACTTTATAAATCTTGAACCCCTCAAAGGGCAATGCAGTGAGCTAAATTTGAATACCTCTACAAGGTCAAATAAAATGCTATCAAGTGTTAAAATCCATACATAATATTACACTACATGATAGTATTACACATGATTGAATAGATTCAATTAGGTGGGATAATTATGTTCAAATTGACTTCTCTCTTTTGATGATTAGATATGTAGAAAATGCTTAGCCATATGGGGTGGTTGAGGTCAACTCAACTCTTCCCTTCACCCATTTTATTTATTTTAAAACTAGTATTGTAATACACACATAATGTTTGAACCAAGGATAAAGATAACATATCTATTTGCACAGGTTAAAATACATTTTTATACACACAAGTCCTTAGCAGATGCAGGCACATTAATCATACCTCTCACATACTATCATAGTTTTAAAGGATAACTTGACACACCTTAAAAAATAGTTCCAAACTACATAGGCATCTAGGAAGCCTATAATTTTCTAGGCTTTTGCATACCTTATTTCCATATTTGAGCATTCATAGGCCCATTCTAAACTCTTGTTGATGACTGCACCCTATCATAGACCTACACAGACTTGAAACAAGCCAAGTACTCAATTCATCTAAGAATTTTCTATAAATAAAAGGTTACTATATTATTATAGTTACACTAATATTTTTTGAGTTACTGTATATCTTAAGAAATATGATTTATTAGTAGTTTTATCATATTCATGTTGCATTGATAAAAAAAAGATAAAAAACATATATTCAATGAAGTCTTCTACTTCAACATTCTTCCTTATTTCATCTCTGATGTCTCATAGTTATTTAACTCATATTGGAATACTCCCATAAGTAATATGAAATGGTGTCCTTTAAGTGCTTCTATTTAGTGAGTCATAATAGGAAAATTTCACATGCACTAGATATGAATTCAATGGTCTTGGTTTCCCTCCAATCAAACACTGCAATAAATTACCAAGACATTTATTAACTACATCAAGTTGACCATTGATTTGAATATGATACATTAAATCGAAATGTAGCTTTGTATTTAGATTCTTCTACAAATTTATCTATAAATGTCCAATAAACTTTATACCCCTGTCAGATACTAAGTTGCATGAAAGTTCGTGCAATCTCACAACTTCCCTGAATTTTTTTTATATGAATAACATCATTAGTTTTATTTCATACAATTTTTTTTTCTATTTTAGATAATCTATCTACAATAAAAAAAATATAATCATGGCCAATATACATTCTAGGCAATCCTAAAACAAGTTCCATGCTAATATGTCCCCATGGTCTCTTTGTGATAGATTATCATTGATATAAACATTCATTATGACTTCTTCCTTTTTACAAATATTAAACTCTACACTCTTGAACACAATATCACACATATACACTCATCTTAGGCTAAAATTAGTTTTTAGCCACCTTTGTAAATATTGTTTCATTACCAGAATTACTTGTTAATCCTCCAATGAGATTCTCCTTAAACAAACTTTCACTCATAGAACATTTGTGTATACACAATTGTGTTCCTCTAAAAATGAAATACTTATTTCATGAAATATTCTAACCATAGTGTTCAGTCCACACTTAGTTGGTTTTCATGCTTTTTAACTCATCCTTAACATCCTCATATTTTGTGTACAACTCCTTCATGAAATCAAATCCTTTGACCTTCACTTACATCTAGTTGAAAAAATACAACTTATACTTGGTGCATATGAGATTCAGTTAGACTTCCCACTTCTATATTTCAATACAAATCAGTAACGTTGAAAAAACTCAACCCGTTTGATATGTATTTGGTTTAACTTACAGTGAATATTGAATAATTACAATATTTGATGGTCTATGTACAACATAAAATCCTTAAGCAATGAGTAATGCCTCCACTTATTGAGTGCTTTCACTATGGCATAAAAATATTGATCATAAACTAAATACTTATTCACATCATTTCTTTTCTCATTGAATTAAGTAATGGGTTTATCTTCTTAACTCATCAAAACACTTATTGTTGCACCATTTGCATCACAATAAACTTGAAATACCTTGTTTAAATTAGGTAGTGCCAATATTGACTTTCCAGTTACATTCATATTTAAAATTTGGAAGCTATATTCCAATTTTATTGTCTAAAAAAATATATTATATCACCTTGCATCACTTATGTGATAATTGTGCACATCTCACTGAAGTTGTAAATGAATTTTATGTATAAGCTTTCTAAGCCATGAATGTTACATGCTTAAAATGTGCTTATAGGTGATGTCCATTCAGTGATACCTTATAACTTCTATAGATCCATCTTCAATAATTCTTGGTGAATAAAAAAACAAAATTATACCAACTCCTCATTCATGAAAATGCATTTCTTCAAGTTTTATAATATTTTTTATTATTGCAACTACTACAATACTTGTCTCAGATGCATCAAGTGTTCCTATTTTATCCTATTAAAAATTAGTAAGTCATTTAAATACACAATGAAAAACCTATCAATAAAATATTCATCACCTTATCTAGTAGTCTCATTAATGTACTTGTTGTGTTAGTTAATCCAAATGGAATGACCAACCACTCATATAATCTTTCCTATGCCTTGAACATAGTCTTCACATATCACCTTTCCTGATGTGAATTTCATGATATCCACTCTTTAATTCAATATTTGTGAAGTATTTCACTCCACTTAAACAATCCATCAAACCATCCATGCACGGAAATGGAAATATGTATTTGATACTTATCTTATTGATGGATCTAGAATAAACCCACATCGTCCACTCTCCACCTTCGTTTGGTGACAATAATACGAGAATTGTGCATGGGTTCAAAATTCCTTTGATCAATCCTTTATCCAACAACTCATGTACTTACCTTGGTACCTCTACACTATCATTAGGTGTTAACCTATATGCCTATTTGTTTGTAAAATTGGAGATTGGAATCAGATTCATGTGAAGATTGATAAATCACATGGTGGTAACCCATTTGGTATATCATTTGAAATAATCTCTTTGAACTCATTCAACAAATGTTTCAATTCAAATGACAATGCTTTCTCTTTTCATATGCTTCCAAGTTTTGGTGTTGGAAACGAAATCATAACATGCCTTATCCTTATTCACCTCTTTCAAGAATTGTTTTCCCAAAACTGTCAAAATCCATGGACCGTTATCCACTTCTTCACTAAATTTTGTATGATCTTGTTAAAATTTGGGTTAGAAAATTACCCACAATTCAATAAAATAAAATAAATAGTTCTGATACAATAATTAAAATAAAAAAGGAAAGGTGCTTTAAGGTCACCATCTAGGGATTAATCTAGTAGCATTTTCTCATATGAGATTAAATGGACTTAAACTATACCATACATATTTAATAGTTTTATCTGAAATATGCCAAGAGATATTAATCTCAAGATTATTATCTTAATTTTTTCACATACCACATTGATTATTAATTCTATTACCTTCACCAATTTTTGAATAGAGAGTGATAAATCATGAATAAAGCTACACCATTATGTTAGGCTAAAAAACCTCTTTAGAGAAAAATAAAATGGGTTGCCAACTCCATCATATGGCTACAATATTATGATTTCTGATTGAAGTCTCCAAACAAAAATATAAAACTTCTAAGTGATGGTCAAAAGGACATCAAATTTAAGATTTAAATTACCTTGTGATGGTCAAATGGATGGAAAATTTAAGGTTAAATTTCCATATGATGGGAAAATGAATGTCAAATTTAAGGTCTGACATTATTGTGAAAAATTCACTACACTACACTTCATCCCTCATTGCCATTATAGAAAACCTTTTGGTGTAATTACTGGGTGCACATATATATCTCCATAATGTAGGTGTTGAAAAGTAATAGAAATCAATTTAAAAAATATATAGAAAATTTATATTGAACCACCTCCACCATAAATTCTAGATTGTAAATATCTATCTCCATATTTTTAGTTTGAAAAATAATCATAATTTTTAAACTCTGCATCCATTTGCATATTTATTAATCCATAATAAAGAGGTAAAGTTCAAATATGGTTTATAATAAAAAGGTGGCTAGTTGGAATTCATAGCCCAAAAAATGAGAGTTTTAAAATGCAACCATTAAGCCAAAACTGGGTACAAAAAATCAAAGAGTAATATAAAGCACAAGATGCAACACCAGTAATTTAAGGTGGGGGAAGATCTCACATAGATCATCTCATGGAGGGAGAGAGTCGAAATAAGTGGGTTCCTCTAATGTGGGGGGGAGGGGGGTGTTGTACCAACCATATCATTGTGGGGGGGGGGGGGGGTGCGGGGGATGGGGGTAGTGGTGGCGGGGGGAAGTGGGCGTTGTACCAACCACACCAAATGCTAAAGACATCCACTAAAAATGTCCAACCATATACTTTCCAAGAGTAGGAAAAATCCAACCAATCCATTGAGGGAAAGGGAAGAGAAGCTGTTATGAGAGTGGATTTGTCATGATGATCCTTATGGTAAGGTGTCTTGGGGGGAAGGAGGGGGGTCCTCATAGTACGTGGAGCACTTACCCAATGATTAAGCATGTTATACCAATGTTGGAATTCTAGAGAAAATTTTGCTGCTTAAGATTGAATTTGAAGGAACACATACGTATACATTTTTTTTTCATTTTTTCAAATTATGCTCATGTCAATATATTTTATTAATAAATTTAACACACATTTATAATTATTTATGTTCCTATTCTTTAAGGTACATATATTATCATCTTCCACTAATCTCTCAACCTATTTTCATTTTATGTGTGGGTGTAATAAGCATCCAACACACTAACCATTAACCCAAATTATTAATAAATAATAGGCTTAAATACTTATTTAAACCTATTTATCAACCTAACTAATCACTTCACAAAAAATGGTGTGATAATTTATAACATATCATTATTATAAAACTTTAAGGAGATAATCTCACTTTGTTAAGACTATAAAATTTCCTAGACTTCTAGAGTTGAAAGAGAATGGTATCTCTGAAGAGGTTTTAAATCAAATCTATATGACTTGGCCACAGAGATGTATCCCAAAAATAAAAATACTCCAAGAGATGGGCTTAGGATGGTAAGGCTGAAACATATTTTGAATCTACTACCAAGCATACTAGGCATGAGTACAAGTCTATAACATGAGATTTAAGGTCTCTGACCTATTGTAGGCATGATACTTAGAGTAATAAAAACACAATTAATGAATTTTTTTCCCCAAATAAAATAAATTGGTAGTTTAGATACTAAAATCTAGTCTTTGGTACTTGAAAAAGATAATATTGATAAACATTTACCATACATGACTTGAGCACCCAAATAAGGTGAAAATTGGGCATTCTCACACTTACATGCTATCTTACAAGTCAATCCTTCCATTATTATATTATAAACCTATGATAACTTCACTATTTATTTCAAACTTGATAAATATCCTACATAAACATTTATAGACTATCAAATCATCTCACCTATACATGAGTTAGTTTCACCACTTACGATTGCTAGTCGATAACACCCTATTTTGGTCAGAACCAACCCAATCTTGACAACAAATATTTTCTAAAATCAAACCCATCCTTAAGGTTAGTACATAATCCTAGTGTGTTGTTTGTGTGAGGAATTATTTAGATGGATCCATTTATAAAAAAATCAAGGTCTCATTTAGAAGGGATCTAACCCTTATTTGATATACTTCTATACTCTATTGCACATGGAGAAAATTTTCCCTATTCTTCTCAATTTGCATACTTATCACTAGGAGTAGTCATAATAAAATCCTAAAGCACTCACAATCCAAATCAAAGAAAGTATTTTCAAGTATTAAATTTAATCAATAGCTACATTCACATAATGAAGGAACAAAATTACAAAATCACACTAGGTGGGAGAACTACATGTAACTTGATTTCCCTCCTTGGATTATTGGATATGTAGGTATGACCAGTCATCAAGTGGGGGTGATTGGGGTGAGCTTAGCCTATTACAATTCCCCCATAGGTTTCTAGACCTCAAAATCACATCCAGGGTTTCAAAGAAAAAAAGGCTTATTTCTATATCTACACACATCAAGGTTTGGGGTCACAAACACAGATTAAGCAAATAAACTTGCATAAAACTGTATAGTCACTATGTCACACTTTAGTATAGGTCAATATTAACCAACATGTTAGTATCAGTCATCAATGCTAACCAAATACTACATAGCTAACCCACTATAGGCAAAAAATTAGTTTCATAATTGAATAACCCCGATGTGTGCTTATCTTTGATTTTCACTTCTAAAATACAGTCGCAGTCAAACAACTAACTAAAAAATCTAAGTATCATGATCTCTTTAATACTTTATATATTTATAATATGACTTATAAAATCATAAAAATAAATTATCAATCATTTACATTTAGATGTATGGTTGAATACCATATCTATTGGTCTGAATTCTATTTCAAAGTTCTGCCTTAATTAGATTAATTTAACTCATTAATCCAAATTAGGGTAAAATAGAGTGGTTGTGCAAGTGTGCTCCTTTGTTATGTCTATGAAACTAATGATTAGATTTAGTACTTGAAAATGCTTGTTTTGACTTGTTTTTTGGGTGTTTCATAAAGACTTGCCTTGTGACTACTCCTAGTGATAGATATGAAAATTGGGAAGAATAGGGTAGATTTTCTCAATGTACAATAGTGTATAGGTGTATAACATATAAGTGACAAGTCCCTTTTGAATGATACCTTAATTTTTTTATATATGAATCCAATTGAAAAATTCCTCATGCCACTAAGACACTAGGATTATGGGTTGACCCTAAGGATGGGTTTGATTTTATAAAATAATCATTATTGGGAGTGGGTTAGTTCTAACAAGTGTGGGTCATTATTGACTGGAGATAACAACCATAACTTAAAGAACTAACACATGTACATGTGGACTAAATAGGGAGTCTAGATATGTTATTGCATGATATTTAACAAGTTTAAAATAGATAGTGGAGGTCTTATGGGTGTATGAACATAAGGGTTGACTCATAAATAACATGTTAGTGTGAGAGAATGACATATCAGGACCTTGTTTGGGTGCTCAATTAATGTGTGTCAAAATCTCCATTGTCAAGTACTAAATATTATATTTTATATCTACAAATGCCCCAATTTTATTCTAATAATGAAATTGCTAGAGTAAAAGGGTAAAATATACGTCAGTGTGTACAATACACTTTTTTATTTCAGGGGATGGATCCAACTGTATAGCTTTGATTCATGTAAACCTGTGATGAAAATAAAGTAGTCAATGCCCATATGTGAAATCTAAAATCTAAAAATAGAAAGAGCCAAGGGTTAGAGTACATTAGAGGTGATGTTTATTTATTGAAGCATTAGAGAGTTGGGGTGATCATGCCCCAAAATTATGTGACTATGTAAGATCTTGATTATGAAGGAAATGTTCCCCAAACTTAATGAGCATGGAACAAATCAAATAATGTACTAACCATAATAACTATGTATGGAGAAAAGAGAGAACCATGCGACTAAGTTAAACTAAAAAATAAATCACTATGTAGGTAAATGAGAGAACCAATTAGGCAAGGTTCACTATAAAATTATTCAACCATTATCAATGGATTATAGTTTTTAATGTAGTGTTTCACTCTAATTCATTCAATTTAGATCCATTTAAAAACAAAAAATTGTGATAATAAAGGAATGAACAAGGTTCATTCCCCCATCATGTACTCAATTTTGATAAGTGTGAAGTGGAATGGCAACCATTTTCCATTCAATTTTAACTTTATTGTTGATTGTATGTGTATGCTCTAGTATCATGCCCTCTAAATTTGTACCGATAAATATAGAAATATATGCATAAATATGTTATATTTGAGAACATGTATCTAAAATGTATGTGAATATGAAAAATTTAAATCATTATCATGTAAACTATTGTGCATATGCCCATGTATATTCATCAAAGTGTGTATGAATCTGCACTTAAGTGTTTGTAAAGTGATTGCATATGTAGAAAATATGCCCCTGTAATCTACATCAATGTGCCAATGTCTGTCATTTATATGAAACAATATGATATTAGAACCATCTGAATCTTTAAAATATGTATGTTGCTATGGATTTATGCTCATGGAGGCTTATGTATCTAAGACAATTCCACTATAAGATATTAATATAATTAAGATATAAGCTTCAAATATAATTTAGAACAAAAAATATGGAATTTAAGCATATATTTAAATACAAATGATTGACAATTGATTCTTCTAATTTGATAAGTGTGTATGCTAAGTATGGAAAGTACTAAATATATCATGTTACTTAGCTTTTATGGTTGACTATTTGACTATGAGTTTATTTTAAAACTTGAAATCAGGGATAATCATGCCTATAGTTTACTCAATTCAAGAACTAATTGGCAACCAATGTTGGGTTAGTTCCACAAGATCAGGTCAATATCACCACTCGATATTGCTTAGTTGGTTATTATTGACCTACATGAAAGTGAAACAAAATGAATATATGGTCACTTGTGACTATCTTTACTTGCTCTATGTTTGCAATCCAAATCCTTGATGATATGCACAAATCCAAAAATCAACATCCTTTGCCTTGAAATCATATATGTGCTTGTGAAGGATAAAAACCTATAAATATGGGGGAAGAATGGGTTGAGCTGGCCCCAATCACCCCTGCCTAATGATTGGCCACTTCTTAGGTATCCAATACTCTAAGGAGGGAAATCAAGCCACATGTAGTTATCCCACATAGTGTGATTGTGAAATTATGTTCCTTCACCATGTGTATGTAGATAATGATTAAATTTAGTACTTGAAAATGCTTACTTGTTAGGTTATGGAGCTAAAAGCTTCACTGATGCAAACAGAGGAAGAGGTTGCAGAAGGGTTGCAGAGCATCTCAGACGCCAGCATCGGTCAGGCCAACCGACATCGGCAGGATAAGATAAGAGAGCAATCGATGTTGGTCAGAGATCGGCGGACGTCGACAGACCCCAGGCAGACAGGGACCGACGTTGGTACCTGTGTGGTTTGGACTGTGGATGTTACGGGTAGTTAGCTAACGAACGAAGTGTTTGCATGTCAAGAGCTAATTTTAGACTCAAAGCTGCGGATCTAATTATTGTATTAGGTGTCTAATTATTGTTTGGATGAGATCTATATAATAAACTCATGGTTGTATTGTAAACTCATACTAGAGAGTAAGAGAGCATTATTATAAGCTCCTTCTGTGTGTGAGGTGAGCAATGGTGTGTTCCTCCTAGTGCCACAGTACCAAGGTGGGTACTGGTTTGGAGAATCAGTAGGGTTCTTCAGGAGTGTATGATCTTGGTCATTAGGTGAGCATGGCTTCTATAAGAGATCTACATGGTAAGTAAGATCATTGATATGCAGGTGTATGTGTGTGCAAGGTCAAGGTTCATAGCTGTGTAGAACCAGATTGATTTGCAGGTGTGCAAGATCAGAGAGGACAACAACACAACAGGGAGCAGTATCAGGAGAGATCTACTTGGAGTACAGGTGTGTACTCAGAGCAAAAGAGAAAGGCAAGGAATATCCTTCCATAAGTAAGGTCTATTGAGGTGTAGGTTGTTGTAGGTTCAGGGGAGATCTACTTGAAGTACGTTTGAGTACTTGTAGAGTGCGTGGAGCACTTGTGGTGTGTGTGGAGCATAGGTATAAGGTGAACACCAACTCTGTGTTTGATTTGGGTGTTGGGACCTAAGAGAGAGAGAGCTTTGAGGAGAGAATTACTGTTCACTTGAGGTGTGGGAAGCCTTTGAAGAGGTGGTGGAGAAGAAGTGGCATCTTCTTTATTGTATTCTTTTCTGTATGAGTATTAATACAAGTTGTCTATTGTCTCTCATATCTTGTGTTATTTTTGGATTCTAGTTACTTGTTGATTCTGGTTAATTCCGCATATTAAGTTGCTTGTATTTGGTAATCGATTGTGTGCTTCTGATTATTCATATCCCAACACGTGGTATCAGAGCTAAGGTTGCAGGGAGTAGGTTTTGTGTTTGGTTACAGGTCACTCTCAGGGGTTTTTGATTGAGTGGGAGTAGAGCAATGGTAGATCAAAGTAAGCTAAGAATGGAGGAGTTGAAAAGCACAGATGGTCACTTATGGTCCTATGGAAAGAAAGAGTAGGTAAAAGAAGATTGTTGGTTTGTGGAAGATTAGCAAGAGGGAACTGAAGATGCAGATGTTGCAGGGGTTGTTGCACAGGATGCTTTGGAAGGTTTCTTGGATAAAGTTGAATCTTGGATAACAGATTCGGTTGCCTCTTTCCATGTAGCCCTAGATAGAGGAGCTGGTGAGCCTTGCCAAAGAATTGGCAAAGGGAAAGTGAAGCTGAAATTGCAGGTAGCCAACACATGGGTGTTGAAGGAGGTCATGCAGGTCCCAGGTTTGGAGATGTGGCTAATTTCTTCAGAAAGGTTGGGTGATGAGATGTGCATGAGAACTCTCGCAACGAATGCACTTGAATTAGCTGGTGGTAAAAAAATAGGTACTCTTTATCTACTTGTTTATATTACTAATTCTTCTTTTGTTGCAGAGATGTGGCTTCGTAGGCTTGGTCACATGAACAGGAAGGAGATGCATGTTCTTAAGCGGAAGATAGATATATTTGATAGGCTTAAGAATTGGAAAGCCTTGGTGTTCTTGGAGGAGATGGCAGACAGAGATCAGTGGATGGGGCTGGATACTTCTGAGCAGGAAAGTTTGGACATGGGGATTGATTTAAAAGAGCTCGTGGGTAAAAAGTCATCACTCAAAAGAAAACATAGGTACCGACATTGGTAGGAAAATTGATGTCGATAGTAGGTAAGACCGACGTCGGTCACAAGGACCGACGTCGGCAGCAGGAGGACACCGACGTCGGTAGGGTTGGTAGTCAAGACAGGTGCAGGAATCGACTGTTGGGGGATCAAACCAACAATAGATTACACTTGTGAAAGCAATAAATGCAGAAATAAATCAGATAGATAAGTAACTGAAATGATAAATAGCACAGAACAAGATATACAAGAAAACACCCTGAAAACTTGTATTGAAACTCTTTACAATAGGAATACAATTTGAAGAAACTTCGTTCTTCCACACCTCTCTCAGATGCACACAAGATCTCTCACTAGATCTCTATTCCTCAAGAGCTCTCTCTCAAGTACACTCAAATCCAACAACCTGGATTGATGCAACTCTGTACTGTCCTTCAAACATTCACAATGTTCTACTCTTACAGTTTTACACTCAACACTTACACACTACTATTCTAAGCTAAGAAGATCTTCCTACATATAGAAATAGGAAACTTGAGCATGCTCTTACAACAAACAGTTAAGCCTCTTGAACAAGGGCTCTAAAAATAATATTGCTAATAGTAGAGACGAAAGCTTGAGTCCACAACTCAAACTTATCATGCAAACACTCGCTGCTATCCACGGAAATAGATTTTTGGACACGCAGGTAACCGACGTCGGTTCCTGCCTGTTCGCCTGTGACCGTCGCTGGCTGACCTTACTGCCGACGTCGGTGCCTCTGCAACTGCTACTAACCGACGTCGGTTGCTCCTGACCGACGCCGGCGTCTGTGTAGACCCGAACTTGTTTAAGTATGCTCCTTGGTGAAGCTTTTAGCTCCACACCCTAACATCGACATCGATCGGATGCAAATTGTGTGGTGATCGAGGTCGGTCACTGTAACAGATTTTGGGTGGACAACATGCTGTCAAGGAGTCTCAAACACCCATATGGAGGACTGAAGACGTAAGTAGGCCTCAAATTTGTTGTTCTTCTTCTTTATACTAGTTGCTGACTGCAGAGTAGGAAGGATCCAGGAATTAGTGGGAGCGTGGCAGGTATATGATGCAGAACTAAGCGAAGACTTGATAGGGTTGCCAGCTAGTAAGAAAGCACAGAGATGAATGGACTCCTTAGTTGAAGAATAGAGAGAACAGACACGTGAGATGGAAGACCAGGTCATATGTTCTTGAGGAGTTGCAGGACAGTGGTATAGGTTTTGACAGGTGGAGGATGAAGCATGGCTTCATTTAATGTCAGGGTAACTACTGTGGTTTATCTTACAAGGGGGATGGTGATTGCAACATCATCCTATTGCTGTATGTGGATAGTATGCTAGCTAACAGGTTTGTATATACAGGGTTTTGCTAAGCTAAGGGTAAGATTAGTTCAGTGGTTTGCTATGAAGAATTTGGAGTAGTGAAATTCTTTGGCATGGGGGACATGGGAGATCACAGGTTGATTTTGTCTCCAGTGGGAGCTGATGTGAATCAGGTGTTGGCGAGGTTCATTACGCAGGATGCAGAATCAGAGTGCACCAAGGGCTGGATAGTTCAGTGTCCAAAATCACATGAGGTCTGGTATAGACCTAAGTTTGCCCAAGCAGTGGGAGTTGTCAGAGAGTTAGGAGCCAATTCAGAGAAGTGAGTTCTCAGGTATTTGAGAGGGACCAGTAGCAGGGATTCATGCTATTCAGGGTCAGGACTTCACTACATGGGATTATAGGTTCGGATGTGGCAGGTTACTCAGATGACAGGAGGTACACCATAGGTTGTGTGGTGAGTTGTCTTCAGGATTCATCTTGAAGAGGGATACAAACCAGGAAACAGATTAGATGGGGTACAGGTATAGGTATAGTGCAGTTATTTATCTCCAAGTGGGAGATTGTTAGGTTGTGGAGCTAAAAGCTTCACTGATGCAAACAGAGGAGGAGGTTACAGAAGGGTTGCAGAGCATCTCAAATGCTAGCATCGGTCAGGCCAACCGACATCGACAGGATAAGGCAGGAGAGCAACTGATGTCAGTCAGAGATTGGCTGACGTCGGCAGACCCCAGGCAGATAGGGACTGACATCGGTCGCCTGTGTGGTTTGGACTATGGATGTTACGGGCAGTTAGCTAACGAACCAAGTGTTTGCATGTCAAGAGTTAATTTTAGACTCAAAGCTGTAGATCTAGTTATTGTATTAGGTGTCTAATTATTGTTTGGATGAGATCTATATAATAGACTCATGGTTGTATTGTAAACTTGTGCTAGAGAGTAAGAGAGCATTATTATAAGCTCCTTCTATGTGTGAGGTGAGCAATGGTGTGTTCCTCCTAGTGCCACAGTACCAAGGTGGGTACTGGTTTGGAGAATCAGCAGGGTTCTTCAGGAGTGTATGATCTTGGTCATCAGGTGAGCATGGCTTCTATAAGAGATCTACATGGTAAGTAAGATCATTGATATGCAGGTGTATGTGTGTGTAAGGTCAAGTTTCACAGGTGTGTAGAACCAAATTGATTTGCAGGTGTGCAAGATCAGAGAGGATAACAACACAACATGGAGCAGTATCAGGAGAGATCTACTTGGAGTACAGGTGTGTACTCAGAGCAAAAGAGAAAGGAAAGGAAGATCCTTCCATAAGTAAGGTCTATTGAGGTGCAGGTTGTTGCAGGTTTAGGGGAGATCTACTTGAAGTACGTTTGAGTACTTGTGGAGTGCATTGAGCACTTGTGGTGTGCGTGGAGCACAAGTATAAGGTGAACACCAACTCTGTTTGAGTTGGGTGTTGGGACCTAAGAGAGAGAGCTTTGAGGAGAGAATTACTGTTCACTTGAGGTGTGGGAAGCCTCTGAAGAGGTGGTGGAGAAGAAGTGGCATCTTCTTTATTGTATTCTTTTCTGTATGAGTATTAATACAAGTTGTCTATTGTCTCTCATATCTTGTGTTATTTTTGGATTCTAGTTACTTGTTGATTCTAGTTAATTTCGCATATTAAGTTGCTTGTATTTGGTAATCAATTATGTGCTTCCAGTTATTCATATCCCAACACGTGGTATCAGAGCTAAGGTTGCAGGGAGCAGGTTTTATGTTTGGTTACAGGTCACTCTCAGGGGTTTCTGATTGAGTGGGAGTAGAGCAATGGCAGATCAAACTAAGCTAAGAATGGAGGAGTTGAAAAGCACAGATGGTCACTTACGGTCCTATGGAAAGAAAGAGCAGGTAAAAGAAGATTGTTGGTTTGTGGAAAATCAGCAAGAAGGAACTGAAGATGTAGATGTTGTAGGGGTTGTTGCATAGGATGCTTTGGAAGGTTTCTTGGATAAAGTTGAATCTTGGATAACAGATTCAGTTGCCTCTTTCCATGCAGCCCCAAATAGAGGAGCTGGTGAGCCTTGCCAAAGAATTGGCAAAGGAAAAGTGAAGCTGAAATTGCAGGTGGCCAACACATGGGTGTTGAAGGAGGTCATGCAGGTCCCAGGTTTGGAGATGTGGCTAATTTATTTAGAAAGGTTGGGTGATGAGAGATGCATGAGAACTCTCACAGTGGATGCACTTGAATTAACTGGTGGTAAGAAAATAGGTACTCTTTATCTACTTGTTTATATTATTGATTCTTCTTTTGTTGCGGAGACGTGGCTTCATAGGCTTGGTCACATGAGCAGGAAGGAGATGCATGTTCTTAAGCGAAAGATAGATATATTTGATAGGCTTAAGAATTGGAAAGCCTTGGTGTTCTTGGAGGAGATGGCGGATAGAGATCAGTGGATGGGGCTGGATACTTTTGAGCAGGGCAGTTTGGACATGGGGATTGATTCAAAAGAGCTCGCGGGTAAAAAGTCATCACTCATATGAAAACATAGGTACCGGCATCGGCAGGAAAACTGATGTCGGCAGTAGGTAAGACTGACGTCGGTTTTTAGTAGGTGAAGTAGTTCGCTAGGTAAATATTTAGGGCCTTCAAACATTGAAAGCGTCGTCTATTTGTCCCCTTTGAGATAAATTCAGAATAGACAATTGCATGGCTAGCAGGTGATGGAATGAGTGATTCAAGCTGAGTGGACAAAGGAGATGAACCAACACACCATAGTTAAAGCAGCCACCCTTTTCTAGCATGAAAAAATCAAGAATGCATCTAAAGCATTAATGCACCGAATGGGTCACCGCATGGAAAAAGGCGCCAGGCCTCTCTCTGCCTCTATATAATGTAACCTTTCATATCATTAAAAGGGAATTTTTCATTTTTTACAAGAGTGAAACTCTACCCATTTTGAAAGAAGAAGACTGAGACTTTGAGCTCAGATTGTAATTTCATTTCATTTTTATCTGAATGAGAAAGCAAGTTGTTTACAGACTTTGTGCTATTTTGGCTTGTATCGTTTTAGGAGATCATTCTTACATCTATCTTCTTAAGGTGCTCTTATTCTTTTAATTTGAAAAGTAGAATTAGTGAAAGTAATAGGGAAGTGTCCTGAAACTAACTATGGGAAGACTTTGTTCTTTCACAATTTTTTTCAGTATGTGTTTTTCTTTTCTTTTTGTGTTGAGGATTCTGGGATGACTTTGTGCCCCCATTATCCTTTGTGATATACTCTTTAAGTAGTTGAGGTGGAAACTTTGCGTTCTGTTTCATCCTATTGTTACTACGCCCTTTGGTTACTAGTTTCTTATCTTACCTGAAAGAACTCCTATTTTCTGCAAGAACACTTCTGAAAGAAGAGAAGCACCTTCAGCATTTCCACCAAGATTTTATCCTTTGTCTGTGAGCATCATCTCTAAAAGAAGAGAGATGAATGGTTTATTTTCCCCCCATGTGTTATTTTCTGCTTATTTATATTATATATAGCTCCTACGTATCTATAGGGAACCTCCCCTTGATGAGAGGAGAGATTTGTCCCCTATTGATGTAGTAAATATGCACACCAGGATGACCCATATCCCTATGCTGTGGTGATAGGAACTATTTTGGTCACCAGTTAGCTGGTTGACAAAATATTCACCCAATAATTTTTGGTGACTCCGCTAGGGACATAGTAATTTTGTGCAATTTGGAACCTCAAGTTTTAGATTGAAACATCACCTGTGTCTTACCCATTATCATTATAACCTTATCCATGCATTCCACTGTAGAAGAATGAACTGCTCCAGTGCTTTTCCATTGTTAATTTTTCCTCCCCAGCCTCGCGCAATAGTTTTTGGTGACTCTGTTGGGGAAGAGCATGCAATTTGAAGTCTCAAACTTCAAGCTGAAGTAGATCTTTCTCTTTTCCATTTTTTTTTCTTCAATCTAGCAACTCCACATTATACCAGAGGCCAAAAATCCCAAGGTGTTGTTGACCCTACTTTTGAGTTGGTGCAACAGAGTAATTTTGAGTTGTTTCTTCCACAACCTCACCTTAGATGAACTAGGAGTCTTCCTCCTAGCCCTACCAGGCCACCAACACAAGGTAGAGATTCTTTTTCTACTATTAGCTAAGCTTTGCCTATCCACACTCCACTTGGATTAGTGATCCCACTTTTACATAATTGAATCATGGCTTAGGGCCCCTGGGGTAACTCTTTCGGTCCACTGAATTTGACTCCACCTCTGCATGAGCTTCCATGCAGTTTAAGGAAGAATTTCCCCAAATTCTTTAGTGATGGGAAGGTTCATCTTGATGAACACATTGCATCTTTTAGCATAGATTATAGTGTAATAGGGGTGGAATTTGAAGACAAAACGGTTAGGCTATTCGTGGAGACACTACAAGGCACTGCTGCAGACTGGTTCTACCACTTATAGGCTGGATCAGTGACTAATTGAGACACTCTAAAAGATAAATTTGAAGCCAAGTTTCAAGCTTGTAGAAGATGCACATGCCTTGCTGGCCCAGCTCACTCAAATGAAGAAAGAGCCTCATGAGCCTATGAGAGATTTTATTGCCAGGTTCGATAAGCTAAGGCATAAGATTCCCATGGTTACCTAGTTGACACCTCAGAACCTCAAATGCTTCTTCATCAACTCACAACTACCTGAAGTAAGTTTCTTGCTGAGATGGGCCAGACACATAGACCCTTCTACAGCTCAAGACTTGGCTATTGAGGTAGAAGATGACCTTATCTTGGCAGGAAAGATAAGGAGAGACCCTAATAAAGGTAAATCCTCTTCATCTTCTGAGTATTCACGTATAGTCACCACTGACTCGATGGTACAAATGCTAGAAAATGAAATGTTAGCTCTCAGAAAGCAAATGGCATAAGGGATGTCATCTACTCTTACATATAAATATATGCCTAGGAGGACATTTCAAAATCAAGTGTATGTAGGCAATGCTGCCAGGAATCAGGGATAGGAAAATCGCCTTCCTCCTCCACAGAGGAACCTCACCCTTGAAGCACCTTGAAACAATTCAACAATTGGATATCTTGAAGTTGAATCAGATTTCTCATTCCAGCTTGAGTTGAATCTTGAAGATGATGCTAATCTCTTCACTGAGGAAGAAGAAAAATTAGCTGGTGACTCCCATATTGGTTTCCTGAACTATCAGGATGAACCCAGAAGTGAAGACAATGCAGATGAGGGGTCATATGCTGTATTCACCCAGTCCAAAAATCAATTAGCTCAATAAGCTAATAAGGAGAAAGTAGAGGAATGACCTCAACCAATAGTTTCAATTTCTAAGCGAGGATCCACTCTTCCTTTCTAGCCAAAGGACCTAGTGGTTTCGAGAAAGGTAAGTACCCCAAATGCCCCTATGCCTTTTACTTCAAATTCGCAGTCCAGTCCTCCCTCTTTCAAAAATCAAAAGGATGAACTCCCATCCTCTGCTCCTGGCTCATTCTAGACATTTGATATCATTAACCATATAAAGAGAACTAAAATTCAAATTTCTAAATTTGAATTTCTATAGTCCCATCTTGAGCAATTAGATAGACTGGTTCAATGTGTTAAAAACAAGAACATCCCTATTGAGCAAGTAATTCCCAAAGTGACACATGATCCTGCCAAGAATGTACCCACCATGAACAACCTTGTCACCACTCCCCCTATTGCTCCTAGTAGGACTGAGCCTTTTTATGTCTCATTGCCGATAAATTGACATTAGTTGAATAATTGCATCATTGATTCTAGAGCTTTAGACAATGTCATGCTTGCTAAAGTGGATAAATCCCTTAACCTCACATTGACCAAGACTTTTGGTAGATGCTTCTCCATGGATAACAAGCAAGTGCCTTTGTTGGGACAAATTAAAGATGCCCAATTTGCATTTGCTGCCTTTCCAAACAAAAGAATCAAGATGACTGTCTTGGTAGCAGACGTCCCAACATCATATGACATCCTTCTTAGGTAGAATTTTTTTAGGGATGTTGGAGGTGAATTGATCATGGATTTATCAGAGGTGAGGATTCCAGTCAAAGGTGTTATGAATAGGCTACTCCCTAAGAAGGAAGTGAAATATGTGGTTACCCAGACCTCATCACCTGAAGCTCAAATTCTGTTTGAGTCTTTAGACATGGGTAACTACTTTCTGTACACAGATGGAGTTCATGAGACATCTGATGAAGCTCCTGTAAATGATAGCCTAGAAATGCATTCAACTAGAATAGCAGAGGAATTGGCCGAGCACAAGGCAAGTGTGGAAGTATCTCCACCCCCAGATGAAGAAGAATCCAAAAGAAAATTAGTATCAAATGAGGTATGAATTCTTGAATTTGATGGCAGCTACTCTTCCACTAGTTCAGGAGCTGGATTTGTGTTAATATCTCTCCAAGGAGATATTTTTCCCTCATCTTATAAATTGCAATTCAATAACACAAATAACACAGCTGAATATGAGTCTCTGTTGCTTGGATTGAGAGCCACTCGAGACAAAGGCATCAAGCTCCTTCATGCTAAAAGAGATGCTAAACTAGTGGTTTATCAAGTGAAGAACCTGTATCAAACCAAGAATGAAAGATTGTGTGATTATCAAAATCTAGTCTGGGACCAGCTTGAATACTTTGACACTTTCAGCATCTCTATAGTTCCTAAAGAATTTAATGACCAGGCAAATGCACTAGTTGTTTTAGCTACTCTCTTGGTCCCCCACCCAAATTTCAAAGGAGATAGGTACACAATTGAGTTGGTATTTTGGATAAGTGTACCTGATAATGCTAGTCATTGGTAGGTGTTTAACAATGAAAACCAAATCATTGCCTTCTTAGAGTAAAAATATAGCTTTGAACGGCTACATTTTGAAGGCAGTGAACCTTAGAAGTGTGAAACAGCTCCTGAATCAAATGCAAGCATGGGTGAGGAGTTCTTACAACTCAAAGGGAATAAGATTCCCAAAGGCCTGGTTTCCCTTGAGAAGCTGTTTGATAAACATGATAGATTCATCAGATAATAGCCAATGGATTCAAGCTCATCTCAAGAGTTTGATCAAGTAAATCTGGGAACCAAGGAAGACTCTAAGATGGTGAACATTAGAAAATGTTGTACTCCTGAAGAGCATTTCAAGTTCACCTCTTTGCTCAATGAATACATGGATGTCCTAGCGTACTCCTATGCTGACCTAAAATCACTCTGGCCTGATGAAATTTGACACAACATCCCTCTCAAGGCTGATTCAACACCTTACAGGCAAAATTTTAGGCATTATAATCCAAAAATATTAGGTACTATTTTATCTGAAATATAAAAAATATTAAATGCAAAGATAATCTTCCCAATCCATCATTCCACATGGATTACCAATATAGTTCTTGTAAGGAAGAAGAATGGTGAAATTTGCCTTTGTGTGGAATTTAGGAATTTGAATCAGGCATCCTTGAAGGATAATTATCCTTTGCAAATTATGGATCAAGTGCTACAGACAGTGATGGGTTTAGAGATGTTATCAATGCTAGATGGCTTCTCAAGATATAATTAGGTTGAAGTTGGTGAAATAGACCAGCATAAGACCGCTTTCACCACACCTTTGGGCATGTTTGCGTATAAAAGGATGCCTTTTGGCTTGATAAATGCTGGTGCCACCTTCCAAAGAGCAATGGACCTTGCTTTCAAGGATGAGATGGGTAAGTTCATTGTAGTTTATCTTGATGACTTGACTGTCTTCTCTAAGCATCACCCAGATCATGTGAGCCATTTGCAACAAGTGATGGAACGTTACCGCCAGAATGGCATTTCCTTAAACCCCAACAAGTTAGTTTTCAGAGTAATGGAGGGGAAACTTCTCAGACACATTATGTCCAAAGGAGGCATAAAGATTAACTCAGACAGAGTCAAGTCTATCCAAGAATTTTCCTTGTCCACAAGCAAGACTGTTATTCACTCTTTCTTTGCAAAGGTGAATTTTTTACGGAGGTCCATCCCCAAGTTTGCTGAGAAGACTAGGCACATTGTAAACATGACGAATGGAAAAGCCACCTTCAGCTAGACTGAAGAAGGTAAGTCAGCATTTGAGGATATCAAGATTGCCATTGCCCATGCTCCAATTCTACCTTGTCCAGACTATAGCAAGGAGTTCACCATTTATAGCCTTCAGAACATACGCTTTCAACAATTCTAGTTCAATAGAATAAAGAATGTATGGAATCTCTCATTTCCTTCATGAGCTATCCTCTCAAAGCTCATGAGCTAAAGTACTCAAATATGGAGAAGCACACTTATGCAGTGGTGAAGGCCGTAAAACATTTTTGGTTCTACATCCTTAATTCTTGAGTTACTGCCTTGGTCCTTGACACCATAGTGAAATCTATACTGACTCAGCAGGAGTTTGGGATGAAAAGAGGCAATTGGGTTACAAAGATCTAGGAGTTTGATCTGATCATAAAGCCAACAAATTTGGTATGTGGAAAGGGGCTATGCCAACTAATTGCTAACAACAAGCCAAGAGGAACAAAGCATGAAGAACCAGAGGTGGATGACAAATCAACAGTCCTCTTTGTCTCCACCACAAATGAGTGGTATTCAGGTATTGCTCATTTTATTACTTATGGTGAATGTCCTACTCACCTATATTATAAAGAAAGGAGAATCATCAAGCTGAAAGCTACTAATTTTGTCCTCTAGGACAATGGCTTATACAAGAGGAGCCTTGATGGAACGTTCCTTCGCTATGTGGACGAGGAACAACAAAGCCAACTTCTGAAGTCCTTCCACAATTTAGCCTGTGGAGGACATTTTTTTTCCCCTGTGACTGCCCATAAGATCCTTTGAGCCAGGTATTATTAGCCAACTCTCTTTCAAGATGCATACAAGTGGGTCAGGGGATGTGAACTGTGCCAACAGTTTGTTGGAAGGCCCAAGTTAGCTGCCCTACCCCTCAAACCAGTGATCATAGAGGAGCCATTCCAGCAATGGGGGATTGATTTTATTGGAGCTGTAAACCCATCATCAAGTGTTGGACATGACTATGTCCTCACAGCAACAAACTACTTCACCAAATGGGTGGAAGTAGTTCCAACCAAACATGCTACTTCAAAAGTAGTCTGTATTTTCCTCAAAGAAAACATCATGTCTAGGTTTGGAGTCCCAATCAAAATTGTCATTGACAATGCCACCTATTTCACTTCCCAGGAGATTACTCAATTCTATTTCCATTATGAAATCACACTCTCCCACTCTTTCGATTACTTTCCACAAGGGAATGGACAGGCTGAATCAAGCAATAAGAACCTGGTGACTATCATCAAGAAACTGGTGGATGACAACCAAAGGACTTGGCATAAGGCATTGGTTGATGCTCTATGGGCAGAAAAAATTACACCCAAGAGGGCAATTGGTATGTCTCCCTTCCAACTCCTTTATGGTGTCAATGCTAAGATACCAATCACCTTAGAATTGCCAGCATTGAAATTGGCTAAGGTGATTGAGGATCAAACGTATGAGAGCTCACTTGAGAAGAGGATCATGTGCCTTGTTGAGTTGAATGAGCAAAGAACTATAGTGGTGGACTGAATTACTACCCATCAAAGTCTGGTGAAGAAGCTCTTTGATCAAAAAGTAAAGAATCATGATTTCTAGATTGGAGATCAAGTCCTACTGTGGGACAAGAGAAGAGAACCAAAGGGGATGCATGGAAAATTTGATTTCCTGTGGAGGGGCCCTTTTACTATTCATCAGCTCAATGGTAAAAATAGTTTCCTATTGAAGTATCAAGATGGCACTCTCTTTTCTCTGCCTCACAATGGGCAACATTTGAAGCACTTCAACTCTTGAAGTATCGGATGAGGTCCCTTGTACATATGTATATTTGTGTAGTCTTTTGTTTCTATTTTGTTCTTTTGTTTTCATTTTTTGGAGCCTTTCTTCTTGGGTAGCGTGAATCTATAGCCCAATGGCACACTTCAAGGCATTGGAGATTCTGGTTTCTACTCCCCTCAACTGTGTTTCAAGTTTCTAATTGAAGGAAGTTCCCAAACTGGAGCCAACTATTGTCTCTAAAAAATGACTCCTCATTTTTTAGACAACATATGACTATTTTGGTCCTGCATGGCCAAAATTATCCCTTACATTTCCAAAAAAATTGTTCTGAACATTCAATTTCATCATTTTCTTGAATTTTTGGTAAAAGGATTAGCAGGTTCAACCGGTTCAAAGGCTTTTATAGGTGAGTTCAATCAAAAGAACTAGTTTCCAATGCTTGGTCACCTTCAGATATGGGTCAACACTTTGGTTCAATCAAAAAGGGGTCTGTCAGCAAGCATCAAAATAAGGATTGAACCATTGAGCCATTGAACCTTGAACCTTTTTGGTTCAATGAGTTCAATGGGTTCAAAGGTTCAACGTCACGAACAAGAGATAAGCGCTTCGGCAGATATTCAAAGTTTGACTGTTTCAAGGTTCTATGGCCCCCATCACTTAAAAAGTCTCAAAAGCTTGAACCGTTGAACCTTGAACCATTTTGGTTCATCGATTCAACATTCAATCGGTTCAATGCACCGGGTTCAAAGGTCCAAAGGCTGCCTCAGTTAAGAAAAGAAGCGCACATAAAAGAAAGAGTTAGGTGGATGCTGCCAAGTGTCAATATCCATAGTCTCTTCCCTTAGCTTCACTATTTTGAGCAAAGACCATGGTGGGCCCAAAGATGAGTGACTAAATGAAGTGGAACATGCCAAGTGCCTGCATCTGCATGACTAACAAATGTATTCAGACCGCACCGCGTGTCCCTTACAGAGATTAGCAAGAGCTAACAAGCATCATCATTTGAGAGAGCCCGACTAAGCCCCAAGCATTTCTATGGTTTTGCAAAGACCTGAGAAGGTAGATGCTACCAAGTGTTAATAGCAGAAGCTGTCACGTGCCTCTAGTTAAAAGTGGTGGAAGGCACCACGTGTCATAAAAGGGGGCACTCACAATGTAGAGGCATGCATGAAGCCAAGGAAAGGATTTCCTTTAGACAAATTATTTGAAGGAATTCCTTCAGACATTTTGTTCAAAGGAAATAAAGGACCAACAACCCGTCGGAGAAATCAAAGACCTGAAAGCCACTTGGAAGATCTTGAAGGGCAGACACCTTTGCAGAGGGACACTCAATGCACATAAAATAGACCCTGTTTGAGATCCGAAAGGGCAAGTTCCCTTCAGGAAGGGTCGAGCCTAAAAAGTGTAGTAGAAGCTACCAAGTGTCACGCACCAAGACACAGTTTCAAATGAAGCTTCATAGAGCGGAGCACGCCATGTGTCCCATCCCAGTGCAGAAGAAATTGCCACATGTCTACGTCCACACCTCTAGTCTTTAATAGTTTCAAAGCTTATTTTGATAAGCTTATTTCAAAGACACAGATGCCACCACGTGTCCTTACTCGCATCACAATAGAATGATAGGCTCATGAATGTCAAATTTAGAGTGACTGGCTAGCTGTTAACCTTTAATTGAGGAAAGACCCATGAACACCGAATTGGTTGCAATAGTTTGTTGATTTTTTCAGACTCAAAGGGTGAACCCGGATGCATCTAAAGAGCCTAAGGCCGAGACATAGAGAAGGAAGAGACAAAGGGGGAAACTCAGTGGGAGTTATTTCTAGTAGGTGAAGTAGTTTGCTGGGTAAATATTTAGGGCCTCCAAACATTGAAAGTGCCATCTATTTGTCCCCTTTGAGATAAATGCAAAATAGACAATTACATAGCTAGTAGGTGATGGAATGAGTGATTCAGGCTAAGGAGTGGACAAAGGAGATGAACCAGCACACCACAGTTAAAGTAGCTACCTTTTTCCAGCATGACAAAATCAAGAATGCATCGAAGGCATTAATGCGCCGAATGGGTCACCCCATGGAAAAAGGTGCCAAGCCTCTCTCTGCCTCTATATAATATAACCTTTCATATCATTAAAAGGAAATTTTCCATTTTCTACAAGAGCGAAACTATGCCCATTTTAAAAGAAGAAGACTGATACTTTGAGCTCAGATTGTAATTTCATTTCATTTTTATTTGAATGAGAAAGCAGGTTGTTTACAGACTTTGTGTTATTTTGGCTTGTATCATTTTAGGAGATCATTCTTATGTCTATCTTTTGAAGGTGTTCTTATTCATTTAATTTGGCAAGCAGAATCAGTGAAATTAATAGGGAACTGTCTTGAAACCAACTATGGGAAGACTTTGTGCTTTCACAATTGTTTTCAGTCTGTGTTTTTCTTTTCTTTTTGTGTTAAGGATTTTGGGATGACTTTGTGCCCCCATTATCCTTTGTGATATACTCTTTGGGCAATTGAGGTGGAAACTTTGCATCTATTTCATCCTGTTGTTACTATGCCCTTTGGTTACTAGTTTCTTATCTTACCTGAAAGAACTCCTGCTATTTCTTGCAAGAACACTTCTGAAAGAAGAGAAGCACCTTCAGCATTTCCACCAGGATTTTCTCCTTTATCTGTGAGCATCATCTTTGAAAGAAGAGAGATGGATGGTTTATTCTACCCCCATGTGTTATTTTCTACTTATTTATATTGTATATAGCTCTTACGTATCTATAGGGAACCTCCCCTTGATGAGAGGAGAGATTTGTCCCCTATTGATGTAGTAAATATGCACACCAGGACGACCCATCTCCCTATGTTGTGGTGATAGGAACTATTTTGGTCACCAGTTAGCTGGATGACAAAATATTCACCCAACAATAGGAATGGTAGAATGTTTCAATGAAAAATGAAATATAATCTTAAATGTGTCATAGCTATGGACTAGGTGAGTTCATATCTACTGGGTGAGTCCATAGCAGTAGACTGTGTGAGTCCATAGCTACTAGATAAGTCCATAGCTAAGTCTAGAGAAGACTTGAATAAGCCAAAAGTGTATCAAATGAGTTTATAGCTTGTCAAATGTCAATATCTTTCATATAGATTTTCTTATAAGATCATCAAAAAGGTCTTTATTCTTTATAGCTTGTTTTATCATCTATATATACACAAAATTGAGAGATTAAATATGCAAAGAGTTAAAATTAAATAACATAATTAGTAACTTAGACTTTAGTTACATTAAATAAGATAAAACATCCATTTACTACACTAAGATTAGATACAAGCCTAAGATCCTTGCATTATTCAGTCAAGATGAAAGGTAATGAAAGGAAAATAAAGAAAATTGATAGTAATAATGAGTCATATTTTGGACTCATCATTTTCCACACACTTTACCTTGTGCAAGTCCCTTTTACAAACTCAACTACTATTTCTCCCCTCATAACTCTAAATTTTATCTTGTAAATGTTGGTTGAGATCATACATATTAAATTCATTAGCCTAATGATCATCCAAGGGACTGGTGAAACCATAATATGTTTGCACCACCTATTTTCAAATCTAAAATTGGTCATTTTTTTGATGACTCCATCTATGCCATGGTGGAATAGGATTAAGAAGTGGTGGCCTGAATCTCATGCGGACCCAAATTTGTTCATTCCTTGAATTAATGACATCAACTATCATGTCATTTATAGATTGTGCTCTTCGTAAGCTCCGTATTAAATTGGTTGGAGACATGACCTCTCTTTTCTTTAATGGAACTGTCAATGTGTCCCAATGCCTGACACTAGTTGTAAATATAACATCAAAATGTTGTCTTGTATATAGATCAATAGAGACAATACTGTTATACAAAGAATATAAATAATAATCCTTGATGTTTAGATTCATCAAATATGTAGATCCCAAGTTAATCAATAGATTGTTTGCATAGCAAAAACAGGACCAATGCATAGCCTTATAGTTTTAAATTTTGTCATATGATCCTCATGTCTGGGTTTTCAAGCTATCTAATTTTTATAAGTGGAAAGAAGATCTCTTAGCTAAAATTCTCTCACATATAGATTGACCATAAACTTATTATAGTCTCCTACAATTATATTACAAACATAGGAGGATCTAATTGTGTAATCTTTCTGCTCTAGAGTGGATTCTTAGAAAATGTTTAGAAACATAGAAGGATATTCAATTTAATAAGGTAGATCACATGATATTCTTAGTATCTTCCACCTATAAAATTGTTCATGTAATTACAGGATGTAAGAGGGAGAAGGAGCGCTGCAAATTAGAAGTTATTTCCCTATTTGGCATGTAACTTGTAGATTACCTTCAATTTTTTGGGTCTACTATTTTTCTTTCTTTAATTTTTTTTTAATGTATATTGGCTTTATTTTATTTCTTGAGTTCCCTAAACTCAAAACACACTTGATTCCATTTGTCTAAGTAGTCATAATGAGAAAAAATAATTTGACAGGCTCAATTAGCTAAAGGTTTAGAAGAAGATGAAGTTTGCACAAAAAGTTGTTGAAGTATTAGGGCT
Organism: Torreya grandis; assembly: GCA_037957365.1. Classification (NCBI taxonomy): domain Eukaryota; kingdom Viridiplantae; phylum Streptophyta; class Pinopsida; order Cupressales; family Taxaceae; genus Torreya; species Torreya grandis. Next base: position 3,239,920 of record JARHVA010001097.1, read on the forward strand.
TGTTGTTAATAATTCCAGAGTTTATGTTTTAACAACATGTTTTATTCTTCTAATCTAATGATATATATCGAATAATTTACCATTTATTCATCAAAATGATTTACTTTTTCCTCAAGCCTATTGATTTTATTTATTTGATCCAAAGCCTTAATTTTAAAACTATCTAACTTTGAGTTAAAGAAGAATTGAGGAAATAATTACATTGTAGCTGAGCTAAAAGATCAACAATATCTATAGCTTATTGCCTAATGATGACATCAATTTTAGACAATGCAAGGTTGAGATGTAATTTAGAATCTTCAGTGGAGTTAGATGATTTTTCTTCTTCAGAGACCATAATAATTTTTCCTTTGTCTAATACTAGTCTTATATCTATAATTGAAGAAGAATAAGAGGATTTTGCTTCTTTTACTAGAATTTATTATGTAGTATATTTCCTTCCTTAATAGCTTCCTCAATAGGAGCTACTTCTATTAACTCAAGATTTTTTTTTGTGGTAGGTTCTTCCTGAAGTGTTATTGTATCTACTATTATTGATGAAAAAATAATGGTGATTGTTAAAGACTGTCTTGCAGATATTTCTATCTCCTCACCATCTTGTGTCAGGGTTAATTTTCTACATTTTATTTTAATCTGTATAGGGGAAATGGGCTCCTTCAAAGAGTTATCCTCAATTTCTTGTGATGTTCTAGCTGTTTTAGATACCTATATTATTCTTATTGAATGAATATATTTAGATTCAGGTTTTAGATGAGACTGTGAAACCTTAGGCTTTAATTTATTTTTTGTTGGAATCTACTAATAACTTTATTCAATCACATGTGTTGTTTTTGATCTAGTCTATCATTTTTCATTAGATGAAACACTAACCTATAATAATAATCTTTTTCTTTTGCCTTGAGTATCGGTGTTTTTATTAAAGTTTTTCAAAGAGATGGTGAAGATTGACTGATTTTAGATTTTTAAAAGTTATTCCAAACTGATTTGCTTTGTTGAAAGAAATGATGTTGAATAATCAAATGGATAAGGTTATGATAATGAGTTGGATCTGATGTATTGGTGGCTAAAATTGAATGGCTTTATATAGGTACAATGGTAGGTTAACTCTATGTTGAATCTCTTTTTGGCCATACTTGAGGTGAAAAATGATTCTCATAGCTTTACACCCCAAAACACTACATTGACCTTCACACATAAAATATTTCATAACCTAAAAGGAAACAAATTTCTAGGGTTTAGGTAGGGTTTTCCTTTTGATTCCTTTTGCCTTTTCTTGATGATTATGTATGCATGCTATAGATAATTTTTCATTACCATTGAACTGTGTAATTAACTTAGAAAATGGAGTTCTCCCAACTATTCTCTTACCATCTCCAACAATCCAAGAAATTTCATTGATGCATCTGCTGGAGATTGTAATATTGATGCCTCTAACTATGGTGGATTCTTCTTTTATATTTGCAATAATTTCATTCATCAAAGTTTCATCATGCCCTTTAAATTTTTGCAAAAATGGAAGCCAACCACCTTCCTCAAAAATTTCTATAAAATTTTTATCATTCATCAGCTCAACTACAAACTCAAGTTCAAACCTTTTCTTTTATCCCATAGCAGCTCTAGAGATTTTTTGGATACTGTGGGTGATTTATCAGGTGAAAACAATAGTGACAATGAAAACATAGCTCACAATAAAAATGAAAAGAAGCAATCAAATGGTCATTAATTTTGTCTTGGTGGTTGTTGATGCATTCTATAGCAATCATGATACAACATAAAAGTTTGAAATGAAACTATCTTTGAAAAAGATTCAATGTACTATCACACTTATTGGACATATGCACCATCAGACATGTCATAATTATTCAAAGTAATGTGAACTAATTTAGTAGGTTGTTTGTACGTATGAATAAAGTTAACATGACACTCTTTTTACTTGCATGTATTTTTACTTATTACGTCTCCATGTCATCAAATGCTATTGTTATGGTTATTATTTTGATGTCTTACAAGACATATTTTTTTCAAACCTCCTCATTAACATGAACATGCATGAACTAAAAAGACTTATACTAACCTACTATAGATAAAGAAAATACTCTACTTACCTCATAATACTCATATCCCTTTTTATTTTCTTTCCACTTGATTCTAAATACAAAACAAATGCATGAATTAGTCTTTATGAATGTAGACAAATAAATATATCAGTGATTTTATTTCTTGAAATAAACTAATCAATTTTTATTGTTTTATGATTTTTGTATTATTATTATTATTATTATTATTATTATTATTATTATCCCCTTGACCATCCATTTATAGTTTTCAAATCAAGGTTCTTTATTCAATGCATGATTAACCAACAAGTTAGTTTTCTGATCAACATTGTCAATATCATTTTAAAAAAGATTTTCACTATTGATTTTTTTTGCTTATATATATATATATATATATAAGAAAATCAAGGAGTGGTCTGCTTATTTTGTTTTACAGAATATACCATCATGGAGTTGTTATCATGGAATAACTAGGTCTTTCTCTGAAAATCACTTCATGCCTGATGTTTTGAAAAAACTCCTCTTTATTGATAAGTTTTTGATATAATTTGAGTCTATATTCACTGACCAACAAAATCTTCTAATTTTTATCTATTGAAAACAATTGTATTGATCCATTCTCAAATATTTTTTCTATTTGATATGGGTTTAGACATCTTGTTCTCAACTTGCCTTTGAATTGTTGAAATTTAGAGTCAAACAAGAATGCCCAATCTCTTCTTGAAATATTCTTCCTTTGATGTGGGAATCATGCCATGTTTTCCTCTAATATTGTATCATTTCTATTTGTTGTAAATCTTCTATCCTCATCTCATCAAGTTCATTTAATTAGAGAATTCTATCTTATTGTGCCTTATTCAAATTAATGCTTACTTCCATTATTGTTTTCAAAGTTTTTAATTCAAATTCAATGGAAAGTAAAGGTTTCTTACCATACACTAGCTCATAAGGTGAAAAATCAGTGGTTGTCTTCGAAGTAGTGTTGTAAGCCATACTTCTTTTGGTATTTTGGTTATCCAATCTTTTCTATTATTTTTAACTATCTTGGTTAGAATCTACTTCAACTCTCTATTGGTAACTTCTACTTGGCCATTAGAATGTGGATGGTAAGGAGAATATTTCCCATGATTAACTTGATATACTTCCATTAAATGTTTGATCATATTAGACATAAATCATGGTCTCTTATCTGAGACTATCTCCCTAGGTACACCAAACCATTGCATGATCTTGAAATATAGAAAATCTAATACTACTTATTCTCTAGAAAAAAAAAGGCGTAGACATTAACCCACTTAGTGACATCATTTATACATACCAAGAGGTATTCTCTTCCTTGATATAGAGGATCTACAAGACTAACAAAGTCTCTTCCCCATTTCTCAAATGGTTTCAATACTACTTTTGGATGAAGAGGCATATCTAATGATAGTGTAGGCTATCCCATCCTTTGACATAGATCACATTATCTAATATCTTGCTTTACTTGCCTAATAAGGGAAAGCCAATAATATTCTACTCCTAAGATCTTATATATGGTTATTTTTTTTCAATAGTGACCTCAACCTGATTCATCATGACAAGTTCTAATGATGTCATAGGTTTTATTATTTGTTACACACTTACAAAACACATGATCAGGTCCATACTTAAATAACATGCCATTAACCCACTTAAAATCAGAGCTTTCTTTAATTAAATATTTTATTTTTTTATGAGTAAAATGAGAATAAAACTTATCTATATCTAAATAATTGACTATATTAGAAAACCATGAGAATTTTGCTAAAAAAACAAATAATTATTCATCTAGGAAGCTATCTTTAACTAGTTCTTCACTACTTACAATATTTATTCTAGATAAAAATTCTACAGCCACATTAAATTTTTCTAGTTTATCAATAATGATTATATCAATTTTATGCAAAAGTAACAACTATTTTATAATTTTTCCTCATATTATAAATTTATTCATGAGATACCTTATGGTTGAATGATCTATGTATATGAAGACCTTATAACCTATAATATAGTGTTTGAATTTGTTGATGGTATAAATTAAAATAAAGAATTCATTTTCTATAGTTGTATAATTTATTTTAGTTGATGTGAGATTTTTACTAATATAATAAATGGAATACATATGATCATTCTCATCTTTTTGTCTTAGAACTATCCCCATTGCATCATCAGTGTAAATGTGAAAAGGTTTTTTCCAATTGGGTCTTCTCAATACTAGTGCAAAGCTCAATTTATCTTTAATGTCTTCAAAATATTTTTGACAATAGTCAATCCATACAAATTCATTGTCTTTTGCCAAAAAACCAAACATAAGAGCAATAATTTTACTGAAGTCTTCTTTAAAAAATCTATAAAAACTAGCATGACCTAAGAAAATTTTGATATCAATTTAATTATATGGGGTAGGTAGGCTGAAAATTATTTTAGTTTTCTGAGGATACACTTGGATTCCCTTGATAGAGATGTGGTGTCCTAGTACTATGCATTGATCCATTATCATTATGCATTTCTCCTAATTTAATGATAGTTGGTGTTCTTCACATCTAGTTAAGACCTTGCCAAGATGGTGTAAGGGCTCATCAAATATATCTCCATGACTAGTGAAGTCATCCATGTAGACTTCCACACAATCATTAGTCAAATCAGATAATATGGTTAAAATTATGGTTGAAAAGTAGTTGGGGTATTACAAAGACCAAATGGTAAGACTCTATAAGCAAATGTACCCAATAGGCAGGTGAAGGTGGTCTTGTCTTGATCCTTAGCTGCCATTATTATTTGATTGTATCCACTAAATCCATCCAAGAAAGAAAAGTACTTTTTCCTACTAGATTATCAAGTTTTTGATCAATAAAAAGAAGAGAAAAATAATCCCTCATAGTGGATTTGTTTAGCTCTTGGTATTATATACACACTCTTTATTTCCCATTTTTATTTGGTACAATTATCATTAGAGAAATCCATTAGCTATTTGAGATAGGATAAATGAATCCCACATCCAACAATTTCTTAATTTTAGTCTTTACTCTATCCCTTAATGCTGATTTTATCCATCTTTATGGTTGTCTAACTAACTTATCCTAGCTTGTGTAAATGTGATGGGTATAAACACTCAGATGATGTCCTCTCATATCTATATAATCCCAAGCAATGGCTTTGGTGTGTTTTTCTAGGACATTAAAAAAATTATTTCTTAATCATGGGTTAACTAACTATTTATATTTAATATTTTTCTTGGTAATATCATAACCTGTGTAGTGTCAGAATGGACATAATCTAATTGTTTTAATTCACTCATAAATGAATTAAGAGGACATGGATGTGGTAATAACAAATAAAATTTAGTTATAGTTTTTACAAATCCATCTCCTACAAAAATGATTCTAGAAAATGGATAATGAAATATGATTATAAAATTAGTTAGTTTGTCTTCTACCTAGTTCTAAATACTTTATTGCAATGGTCTATGGTCATATGTTGAATGTCCAAAAAATGAGTCTATAATAAAAAGTCTGATGGAGTCCATATCTAATGGACTAGCAGAGTCCATAGCCAAAAATCTAACAAAGTCTAGAGCTAATGGAATGATAGAGTCCATAGCTAATAGACTGATAGAGTCCATAACAGACATACTGGATGAGTTTGTAGCTAGGTTCATGAGGCCAATGGATTCTTCTAAATCTTGTGCTAACTCATCAGTTAATTCTTGCATGTGTCCTTGTAATATTATCATGGATAAGGATGAAAGGATGTTCTTATTTTTTTTGGCTCATCCACCCAAAGTGTTTAAGTGTAATCTAATGAGGGTTTTGCAGTGGGTATATAGATATTTATTTTGATTTAAAACCATTTGAAATAGTCATATCCCTTAATTTACAATCGATTAATACTGCTACAGTAACCAACCAAGGTCTTGATAAAATGATTGGGTACCATAACTTCTTGGTTTTAAGTTGCAACACCATAAAATCTACTGGATACTTTCAGAATTCAATTGTTACAACTATATCTTCTATAGTAACTTTTGATTTAGTAACCAACTGATCAATTATTTAGAAAATGGTGGAGGAAGATTGCATCTCCATAAGAGACAATGTTTGAAAAGTATCAGTTGTCATTACATTGATTGTTACAGCTAAATCTACCAAATTTTTAGGTATTTCTTTCTTCCCTATAGTTATTGTTATGACTAGACTACCTGGGTCTACATATTTAAGTAGAAGTAATTTTCCTACTAAAAGATCAGCTAGTTTACCATCTACATGTATTGTCTTTGGGTATTGTTTATTTCTTCTAGGTGTCTTGACACATAGACTTTGAATGAATCTATTTAATTCTAGAATATCGTTGATAACTTGTAACAAGGGTACTTCAATGTTAAATTTTCTCAATTCTTGAATCAAATCAAATTATTTCTTGGTTTCAATTTACTTTAATCTATTAGGAAAAAGAATAGGTGGAGGAGTAGTAATATGTTCCTCTATCTTTTCTAACACTTTTTTTGATTCTTCTCTTTTGACTGTGGATTGAGGTCTATCTATTTTTAGTTTTTTATTGGGTAGTTCAGAGATGGTGATAGGATGCTTTTAAATTGTTCTGCCTGATCTAAGTTGAATGTTTGCAAATTTAGTAGCTCATATATTAATGGTTTTTCCTTATTCATTTACATAAATAGGAGATAATTGTTTATTCTTAGGGTTAACCACTAGTTGAGTAGGAAATTGAGTCTGATTAACTTGTTTTATAGGTTGAGATGCAGGAGGTTCCATCAAAGCTTGTTGTGGTGAAAACCTTCTTTGGAGGTTAAACTATGGATTGACATTCCATCATATATTTTCCTGTTGTTATGAATCTATTTGGAGTATCCATGGTTATTGAGGCATCATATAAGGTTGAGATATCATCCATTATTGATTGGTATATTATGGGTGTACTTTTCCCCACATAGGTTGAGGTGCTTGAGTAATCCAAGTTGTCATCCATTGATTAATTAGATTGCTTGCATTGAACTAACCTTGGGTTTGGTTTTGTGAAAATAGATTTTGTCTCTAGATGTAATTCATATCTTATACGGTCTATTCATTTTATTTCAATTGATTTTTAAAAATATAAAGATGATTGTAATGGTTTGTGTCATGATCTTTACTGTCACATATCCCACATATTTCTATTTTATCTAAAGAATAATCTCTCAAAGCATGTTTTAACTTATATTTTAGATAGTATATGGATAAAGGTTGTATTTTGGAATTATATTTGGCTTGAAGACATCTAATGTAGTATTTAACTGAACCAAAATGTTAGTTTTCAAATTGGAAAATTCCTCCATCAGTCGACTAACTTCATTAGATTTACCTAGTTTTCCTTTCTTGATGCTTGATTTTATCCTAGAATAATTAGTACACAAATCTAAAATTTGATGGAATGTTAATTTTAAAATGTCTCTTTTATCAATCATGTTCATATAATCCCTTGATTCATCATCTAGTCCCTTAAGAAATGCCATTTTCACTACTTCTTCTGTAAGTGGATAATCACTATGCTTATGGGAAAATGTGAATCTATCCAAATAATATTCTAAAATTTTATCTTCATTCTATTTTATCTTGAATAATTCCTATTTCATATCCCTTACTCTACAATAATCTTGATACTTATCTAGAAATACAGTTTCCATGTCTCTCCATGTATTAATATAATCACCTGGAAGGCCCATGAACCACCTCATGGTTGCCTTCTTAAGTGTAGAAGGAAACATATTAAGTTTATGACTATTAGTTATATAATCATAGGTTTGGTATAACACTTTAAACTCAAATAGGAATCAATCTATATATTTTTAGGACTTGCCCCTAAAAATTGGTAGAATTGAAGGTGAAATGTTTTTCATAGAGGTTTGATATGTTGGATCTATGACTATAGGAAAGGGAAAGTTTTTATCTTATTGAAATTAAATTAAATTTTATTTAATATTTTTCACATTTATTTGATTATCATCCATGGTTTCTATTTCTTCCCAACCTATATTGGAGATCTAATTTATTGCTTCCTCTTGATCTTGAAAAGATTGAGGTCTAGGACCCACTATTCTAGATAAAGGATCCTCAGGATTAATTTTTTATTGGAGAATATTTTTTTAAATGTGGGTCTTCTTACAAGGTTTCTTTGTGAGTATGATCCTAATTTTGGTGATGAATCTAAGCATGATTCAAGTGTATTTATTATACTTTTAGATCTCTGAGTCAAAAAATTTGTTCTTTCCTCCTCTATTCCTAACTCAGGATCTTTGGAGATGAACCTTCCTTTAGCATCTCTTAGTTGGTTCATAAATATGTTTTTATTGTTTTTGATTGGTTTTTAAATGTTTTTAATTTTTTTAATTATAGACTAATAAGGATTACCTTAACAACACCTAAAGGTACCTGATAATGACACCAAAAATGATGGATATGATATATCCCTTCATTTAATCAAATTTTTTATTGATGTCATTCAAACCAGAGGTGACAACCAAAGTTGTCTACAACAAGGCTTATGATTGTAGGTCTTAAAAAGATGGTTTGGGAAGTTTTTATTCTTTCTAAATGTCTAATCTAATTTATTCTAGAAAATATTTGCTTATGTAATAAATAAGCACACTTGCAAAATTAAAACACTCTGTAATCTAATTTGTTGAAATAAATACACTTACAAAAAATAAACACTCTATTGGGAAGATAAACACACTTATTGTAATTAAACACTCTATTGGAAAGATAAACACAATTGTTGAAAGTAAACACTCTGCTAAAAAGATAAATACACTTTCTATAATACTGATTTTAATCTTAGAACTTAAATATAATTTTTTATAAGTTATAAAAATGATATATATTTTTAATTACTGAGAAAATGTAAATACATATAAAATACCATATAGAAATACATTCTTGATTCCTGAAGAGTGTGTATGTAATAAAAAATACAACAGATCTATAAATCAGTCCTAGATTGAAAATGATAAATCTTACTTACACTTCTGATTGTGGATACATTAGATATTCGAGGTCATGACCAACATGGATCTGTTAAACTTAATCAAGTGAAATATTACCATAATAATATCACTAGGGAAGGCTCAAAAGCCTATAGTCAAGAAAAAATATGCAATAACCCTAACTAGGTCCTGTGTTTTCATATTCACTAAACTAATAACAAGTAAAGTCTAATCTAGTGCTCACTAAAGCTTATGTCACAAAGTGGGGGTAATAAATATTAAAACTAAAAATGCATATAAGACATATAATCACATTAATGTATACAGAATCTTAATGCATGGAAGAAAAGTGAAAATATATATCTATCTACTCTTACAAATGACGAACAAAGTTACGAATACTTACCTTTGAAGACAAAGCCACCGAGCCTCAATCTCTCCCTTGGATAAGGTGCTTCTCAAGAGGTGGTTGTGGTATGTAAGGATGACAAGGATAAATCATCTCTTGGTGACACAACTTATCAATTCATCCAAAAGACTTTTCTATAAGACAAGATCTGTATCTCTAAAGAAAGTATGAAACCTTAAGCTTGTTCCTCAAGTAGAATAATGGATAAACAAATGTACAATATATCTTATTTCTTATTCTCTTATCTTATAAATATAAAAATGAATGTGTTTATATAATTGGATCTAAACCTAATCCTTTCCATCAATTTAGGTTGATAAGGTCGACCCAATCAACCTAGTATCTTTATTGACATAAAAAATTAGCTCATAGACTAGGTCAGCCAGGGGCTGACCTAGACCCTAACAAGTTTTATCAATAAGAGTACAAGGTTGATGGGGCTGAATATGTAACATAAACCATTAAAAAGGGTTTTAGGTTAGGGAAGGCCTAAATGAATGTGGTAAATGACTAGAAGAAGGTACAAATGAGGAGGGCAAGCATACATAAATTATTTTAGGAGACAAGTGTGTAGATAGTATGTGGAAATAAGGGAAAATAATCCTATGAAGCACCAATAGTCTTCCCACCCCTTTCTCAGTGAACCCCTTAAGGCATGCAATCAGGGAGATTGAGACTCAATGGGTTCTTACAAGATAGATAACATCATTAATCGATAAAGTTTGAAAATATGATGTGTATACATATGCCCTAATCGAATCTCATTATGTGTCTTGTAGGTGCAACATGAGATGGTGCTTTAGGAAAAGAACATAAAGTCATTAACCTTGAATCTAAATAAAGTGAAAAAAGGAACAAATAAGATAAATAAAAAGACACAATGGAAAAACACATACCTTTACTTACCTTAGTACTATAGATAAATAAAGAGGTGCAAGAATGTGAAGGTGTCCAATGTGAGAAACATTAGGAAAACCTGTAGAGATTAGAAAAAAAAGCAAAAAATATTTTTTTTAGACATATACATATAATATTTGAAAATATTCTCAACGATTTTAGGATTTTAGAACATTTTACGATTTGGAAAAATATTTAGTAGAGACAAAGATATGATTAAAATAAGAAATCTAACGATAAATATTTAAAGGGTAAAATTTTTTTAATAGTAAATATAAATAGGGTGAAAAATAATTTATTTGTTATTTTTACTATTTTGAGAAAATAAAGCTCTGATAGACCTAGTGAGAGACACACTAGATGATCTTATAGTACTGTCTATCCTAGCTTAGGAAGGCTAGTTCATACTGATGGGGGAGGTCACAAGGTATCTACAAACACATGGGGATGGATTAAAACCATTGATAGGGGTGGGATCAGGAGAGAAACAATCTTGGTAGGCTCTGGTTTAAGAGATATATGCATACATGGCTACCATGATCTAGTTGGGATAGGTATATGCCCAAGTTGTCAACCTATAGGGATAGGTAGCAGGATTAAGATATTAGATGACCTCATTACAATGTACAGTACAGAGGGGAGAATTCAAGGTGTCTATGGGTAACATGGCTAGGCCACAAGATAGGCATGATGGAGCCCATTCATAAAGCTATAATTATGTATTTTGTACCATTATATAAAACACATGATATATAGAGATATATTGTTTTGACAGTTGGATTTTGGTCTCATGAGTTATATTTTGGTTGTGGTTATTGATGTATGGATATATTTATTTCTAGCACATGTATTTTGTTTTTATTATTTATTCTATAGATAATATATGTAGAGTGTTTTATTTTCTAGCATTATGTGATACACATGCATAGTTAAAAAGAAATAGACAAAAGAACTTGAAAAAGTATAATTAATAAAAAAATACAATACACACTATGTCACGATGGGAAATGTGTAATAGTAAAATATGACTAAGTATAATAAAATAAAAAGTGGTAAACAAGAGGATAAAATGTTTTTAAACCATGAAAAAGATTGGCACCAAATTAAATCAAATAAAATCACACTATATCATGTTGGGAAGTATGAAAATAATGTAATAAAATAGAAAGCATATGAAAGTCAAATGATATAAAAACAAAACAATTAAGTCAATAAATCATACTCAAACACTTTGGGAACTATAAAAGATAATTTGTTTTTGAAAAAATGAACTTAAATTGATCACACTAATTCAAACTGGGAATTATGAAAAACTTAATAAAAATGGTTTTATTCTTACATGCAGTTGGAAAATAAGAAGATAAAAGTGAAATATCAATGAAGTAAGCATAAAACATACTAAATCAAGATGGGAAACATGTCAATGACATGTAACTCACAATTAGTCGTGATTTATCTCAAATTTGACACATGTAATTTCATTTTGACTTGGGTATTAGAATATTTTGTGAGGAAGGCCAGGTCCTATCTATGGTCTTACACTTCAGCTCACAAAGGGATCACCAATGAGGTGTAAATAAAGGGAAGAATATGTTAAAATGGGATGCTTGAAATGGTAAGTTGATAATTTGGTAATTTTTTAGGAAGGCCTAGTCCTATCCAAGGTCTTACACTACAAATCACAAATGGGATCCCTAGGGGGAGTGATCAGACAATAGAACAATATTTCTCAAGGGGAAATATTAGAATTGTATTGAATGAAAGAAGGGATGTAATAAGTATAACATATGTATCTTATGATAAGACCTTACGAAACATGAGGCACACTAAGGACATAGAAAGACACTAAGTGACTAGTGACCATCAATATACAAAGGATACATGTTCACTATAGGCACAAAGCTATGTAAAAAAATAAGTGAGGTATTAAGATCAACTCATGTTGGTTGTTTTGAACAAAAAATTAAAATGGATCTACCTTCCTATAATGTGTTCTCCATTCTTTAAGACCTTTTATAGAGCCGTCGATCTACTATGAAGATTGAGTACTTGCATGAGAAAGTAGGTAACACTAAAATATTTTTTTAATTCTCCTTTTCCAATCTACTAGCCTACTGTATCCTAATGGACCTTCACTCTAGAGGCCAAATTTGGAGTTTGAAATTCAATTATAAAAATGACATGTGCTTAGAAGCATGTACTTTAGTGTGATTTAACTTTTAAATATTTTTAATGTTGCCTTTTGTATCATTGCCTTTTGTTAAAATGATTTGGCTTTTGAATTTTTATGGCTTTTAAGATTCCTCTTCATACAAACTTGTAATGACCAATTATGAGAGACAAAGTGATACACACTAATGAGAATTTAGGATTTTGTTAAAGGAAGTAGAGTATCCAAAGACATGACTAACTAAAACACTTAGGCTTAACTATGAATCAACATGTTATCTCAAGTCTCAACCATGTGCATGCATAGTTGGTGAAAGGAAATAAGGGGAATAAAGGGAGATCTAAGATGGACCATTAAAAGGAGATTATAATGAGATGAATTGTTTTTTAACTAATCACATGGTAAATAAGGAATGACAAAAGGGAGTAATGTTTGTATAACCAAGTCACAATAAAAATTATCTATGTTTATAGAGATAAGATAACAAACAATATGAAAAACAATCCATAAGAGAATGTAAGGAATAAAATGACATGATAAACAACATGTAGTGTGAAACATAAGTCATCATGTAAGATAAATAAGAAATTGACATAATGTCAAATGATATAAGATAGATAAATGTAAATTTGGAGCACATGTCCAATCCAAAATGAAGAAAGAAATGAAAAAACACCATGTTTGTGTTCATAAATACTGGTAGATTTATCCACACACATTATCCATCACATCTAATAAGTCTCTATGAACCTGAACTCAGACTGTAGATAAAGTTTCATCGATCTTTAGGGAAAGTTAAGAAAATACTTCTCATTGAATCTCCTTAATAGAAAATATAGGAATTCTTGAAGGATCATGCTGATGAGGAACACCATGTAAAGGATACTCAAGAGAAGGAATGACAATGGACTTTGTGGGAGCTGAAGGGAAAACTGGTAGAGAATGGACCACAAGTGAAGGAGTCATTGGTGGAGAAGGGGACACAGGTGAAGGAGGATCCATGGGGGAAAAGTATATAGATAGAGATAGAGTCTTCCATTTACTATGGGGGATTGAGTTTAGATATTAAATATAAATTTAGAATCCATATATGGGGTCCAAAAAAATAGACTGTGCTAATGAAACTAAACTCTATACTGTGGGGCGGGCACAATATAGATTCACCATGATAGATAGAGATAGAGGGGGTGGAATGAGGGATTTATAGGTGGAGAAACTATAGCTAGATAAATAATCATAGGTGGAGGAGCCATAGGGGAAGAAGGGGGAGTTTTCTTGTGAGGGCAACCTATGGGAGGAAGGGTAGTAGATGTAGAAATGATCATGAAGTGATCCTTGAGATGTTGCTGAAGGATGTAACAATGATCAATGTGATGAGTACCACATTAGTGATAGAGACAATATACCTATCCATATTTGGGAAGATATTTAGGTAATACTTTCAAAGGAGGGATAACCTTATTTGTGGGTTGTGGAGTAGTGGGACACAAGGTGTCTATATATTATCATATCTTATGACAATGCATGGAGGAATGATTATCTATGTACACTTATTAGTAGACTTTGCAGGTGTAATAATAGAGGGAGTAGAAATAAAATTCAAGGAAGGTTGGTGTAATGAACAATCTCTAGTCTAATTACCAGTAAATTTATGAATATCATAATATGATTGATTGACCCATTTGGTTGGAAAAGGAGCAAGTTATGATAAAGGGAGAAAATCATCACCAGAGGAAGGTGGGGCTAGTGGAGAGACTAGACAAGGCTCGACTAAAGGAGAAATAGGATCAAAAACAAGAAGAATATTAGCTATAGAGGGAGTGGGAATAGGACCTGAACTGGGCCCAACTCAGGGAGGGGTAGGATGCATGAAATCTGAAGGATAGTCGTAAGCATCTCAATGACAATTCAACTAGAGGGATCTTGATATCTAGAAAAGATATAGGTACCAATCATATCATGATCCATAAGCATACTCATATGAGTCTCTTTAGAATATAGATGTGTGTGCACCATCTCTACCCTATGAATAAGAGGAATAATGCTAAAATTAGGAATTATATAGGATGGAATATGACACGATATATAAGAAGACTGAAGCAAAGAGAAATAATAATAAATAATTTTAGCATCCGGAGCTTGAACAAGACATTTTAAAAATGGGTCATCTAAGGTATAACCATCATCATATTTAGGGGTATGAAGATAAATGGCATAGGTAGAAATGACCTTGTCATCTGATGTGGTGTGATGAATAGAGTGCTGAGTTTTAGTTAAGATAATTGGCATATCATCATTAGGTGGTTGATGGGAACATGAATTTAGAGAAGGTGGAATTTGATATATGAGATGAGGTGAGATATCTTATGTTTTGATCTTGAGATCAATCTCATCAGGTTCATCATCATCTGAATCTAAGAGGTTAGGTGGTATATTCTCGATGAGTTTAGTGTGACCATTATAACCTCATGTGGAGTTGACAGGAAAGTTAAATCATTAAAATTCATAAAATGGAATACTTGGCAAGGGTTCAAGGGTTAGAATTTTTAAAAAATCATAGTCTTGGAATTTGTTGAAATTCCAAGGGTTAGTGTCACCTTGAATCGTATAGATTGCTCTATTTTGAGGAAATTTGACACATTGGCAGGTGGAAGAGGCAACTGATCTCATGCAATGAGTCCATGGCCTACCAAGAAAAATGTTATAGGATAGAGGAAAGTTGAATATCATTACCTTCACTTGAATAGTGAAAGATGGAACAGTGATAGGGAGCCACAAACAACCGTAGGGAGGCATTTTCCTTTGATCATAGCCTTGACATGTGTTGTGTGTAGACTTAAGATTACATTCAGAATATCCAAGGGTTTTAATAAAATTGAGAGATGTAACATCAGTACGTAAAACCTCATCAATCAAGGCATATTAGACTTGAATATGACTAATTTAGACACTAATAAAAATGAGAGGATCATCCACACAAAGCATAATCTCATTAAGGATCATAGAAGCAATGGGGAATTTGAGGGAGAGAGAAGTGTCCATTATTTCATCAACATATATGGACATATCTTTAAAATTTTGTAAAATTCCATCTTCTAATATAAATAAGGTGGATTCACATCCTACTAGGGGAGGATGAGGGATGTTTATTTTGAAAAAGAGATGCATAAGATGATTATGATGATGTGGAGAAGTCTACATAAGTTTGAGAAATGGGATTTGAGATGAGAGATTAGTAAGTTATATGATAGGATCTCATTCATCATAACCCATAAGGGGAATTTTGGAAAGAGGTGCATAGTGTTGAAGGAGGTCCTTATAAGGAGGACTCGAAGTGCATGTTGATAGGATGTAGGATTTTTAATTGGATAATAAGTTTGTTGATTACCTTAATACCATGGGGTAGTTGATGAAAGTTTGATTTGAGATAAATTTGAAGAAAAATCAATACAAGGTTGAGTATCATTGGTGATGGGTAAAGATGTTTGAAGAGTCTTAAAAATGGTATGAGAAGTGTTATCCAATTGAGGTATTGGAATTGGTTCATTAAAATATATAAGGTCTTCTTGCCCCAAATCTATTAAGTGAGTTGGGGAAGAGTCCTGGATAACATGAAAAGTGTGAAACAATTGAAGAGAGTGGATGTGATGAGAATCAATGAAGTCAACTACCCTTCACAAATTATTCATATTGACCATATTTTATTTAGGGGTTAGGTCTATAAGACTATCAAAATTATTGGTAGGAGTAGGATTATCATTGTTGTCTTGGTGATTTGGAAGACGATCTTTGTAGATAGCCAAATGAGCATTATCCTAGTTCAAATCTTGAGTTTTAGTTTGTGTTTCATGGGATTGAAGGTAATTTCATAGGCTTGTTAACATTTATGAATGAAAGAATCATGGTCAAAATTAGGACCAAGGAGGAAATCCATATCCAAATTATGCAACTACCTACAAGATTCATGAGAATGCCCAACTAGCATGAAACCAATAGAATTTATTTAGATCATACTAGGATTTCATGAGATGAGTAGGATCAAGATCTCATGGAAGAGGCCTTGGGAGACACTTTTGTAATTCTACTAAGGATAAAGGTTTATGAACATCTATGTTACTTGTTGAAGAGAAATGGGGATTAGGGATGTGGTTAGGAGGGGAAGCTTGTTCCAAAACTTGGTGGGGAGCAATAGCTTGAATAGTAGGAATGGATCATAAGAATCAGTGACACCATCATTAATAACATGATTATTTTTATTTTTGATTAACATGTAAGTACCCATAGAAGGTTTGGATGGCTCAAATTGATGCATGAGTAAATCTTGGTGCTTGGCTTGGTCAATGACCACTTCCAAATTGCATGAAAAGAGAGTCCAAAGCAAATTTTGTAACTTAGGATAAAGAGCATTGGTGAATAGATGAAAGAGGTTATCATATGTCATATTGTGTTCACATTTTTTGGACTAGGTCTTTCACTATTTGATGAAAACTTGTGTGGTTTCTATTTCAAGTTGTTTACAATTGATAAAATGGGCCAAGGTATTTTCAGGTAGGTCACTAGTTTGAAACTCTTGTACTAGAGCATTAAATAAATCCTTTAAACTAGTTATGGAATGAGATTTTAGTTGGTTATACTAATATAAATCATATATATATATATATATATATATATATATATATATATAGATTTTTTGCTAATAGATTGGTAGCATCAAAAGTATTTAACTTGACTCAATCTTTGTATAGATTTCCAAATGTTTTTAAGTGTAGAGTAGGATCACTTGACCCATTATAACTAATGGTAGGGGTGATACCTCCTATATCTATGTTAGCAATTTGAGGCATATGAGGTTCATTTTTAATGTTCTTGATGTTTTTTTAACAAGAGGAGGTTGAGGGATAAGATTACCATGGGAATCTTGAAGAGGAGGTGTGGGGGAATTTTGGTTATGCATTCCCCATAGAACCTATTGAGGGTGATTTTGGAGATGGATAAGATGATTTTGCATTTTTATCATTTGGTTGACATTATTATCTTATAAAGCATTCATTTGATGAAGATTTTTCAATATAAATTGATGGGTTTGAGTGGTGTTATTTGCATTGTGTGAAGCATTCGTATTAGTGGCTTGGCTACCACTATGAGTGGTAGCATGCACATTATTAGTATATTAAGAGGAATTATTAGTAAGTGAGTCACTAATATCATGATTTGATTGTGTGTCAAAGGATACACTAAGAGAGGGATGATAATAAGTATCCCTAGATGCATGATTACCATGGGTAGCAAATGATGCACTAGTGGAATAATTAAGAAGAGTGGGTCTTAGAAGAAGCCCACTAGATGTAAAACCTACCATGTTAGTAGAGATATTTGGCATGGAGGTGGAGGAAATCAAAGAGGAAAAGGTTATAGTATGAGAAGGGTCGAAAGAGAAGGAAGAGGTTGAGAGGCAAAGAAGCTAGTATCCCCAAATCCATGGGAGAATGTGGGGCAAGGTGATTGGAGATATTCATTTTGACCATTTATCATAAGATGGTAAATAGTAGAATTACCTTTTCCTCAATATTGAGGAAATTCATTAATGAAGAAGATAATTTATGGAGTATATTCTAATTCAAGATAATTTTATAAGGAGAAAAAAGGGTTGTAGACTGAAGATGAATGGGGAGGGGTCCAATAGTTTGTAGTGTGAGTGAATACATTCACATTAATTTCATCGAGGGTAGGATCCACAAGCTATTTATGGGAAAACCTATTGGGGTTGGTAAATCTCATCATATATGTTGAGTTCAACTCAATGTTATCTTCAAATAAGAAGCTCATGATGAGAGATAAAGATTAAGGAAGACTAATATGATGCAAAGACAAAATGGAAAACATAATACAGAGTCAAATAAGATAACTATATACTATAATCTAATAGGAAAATAAGAGTATAGAGTCATAAATGTCAACTTTATATTGCATATAGGGTATGAAACAAGATAATAAAGATATAGACTTGTACAGGTCAACTTAAATCTGTAACTTGACTGGGAAAGAAGGATACAAATTTGTACAAGTTAAATTTATATTGTAGACTGTGTATGAAATAGGTTGAGAGGGACACACAGTTATACAAGTCGACTATGTACTATTGATAGGGGAAATATATAGTCTATAAGAGACTGTATTGGCCAAAATGATAATGTGCTAAAATAAGAAAAAAATTGCAATATAAGTGAAGCAAGAAATGAAATCAAACACAAACAATTGGATCAATGTGAGTGATCTAATTGGGGCACACAACACAAAACCTTACACCAATGTTGGCTAATGTAAGTTTTTGCAATACAACATATAATGATCAGAGAGTAATTAATCAACTAAAAATTAAAGTCTAAGTGGTCATCCTAAGTGTTATTAAATTATTATAACGTATTGATTTAAGTGTGATAGAAAATTTGGTTGAAAATAGAGAACTAAAAAGCAATTTATGGATGCTTTTAGGACATTTTTGCTGAAAGGGATCTATGTTGGTAATGATAATGGCTTGGTATTAGGGCTTACCCCATCAATTCACAATCATACAGTTATAAGGGTGTTGGGTGCTTTTCTAATATACACTATTCACCACATATTTATACTTGGCTAGAAAACCAAGTCAGCTTCCCCCTTAGTGATGAAATCCAAGTAAATAGCTTTGGGAAGATAAGTGTTTAAATGCATTTATAATATCATGTGATTTGGTAGTGTGTGTAAAATATTAAAATAATATAACTAAATGGTAATTTTAAAAATCACCTATTTAGACTATGTGAGTTACTTTAAACATGCCAGTAGCTGAAAATGAAGTGTGAATCAATTACTAGCAAATAGTTCTTAATTATTTGATGAATAATAGTATAGAGTCAGTTTAAGTGATACTATATATAAATAGTACATAATAGAGTTGAATAGGTCACTAATATTCTATAAAAGTAAAGTATTTAAGAATAGAGTCAAATGGGTCGACTACATATGTCAAATAGAAGACACACTACATAACTAAGTCAACTAAGTCGACTTAATTGGTTATAGGGTTACAGTTTTGAAGACTGCTAACTTGTGCAAAATCGAATTAAATAAAGTACTAAAATGATAGAGAATGGAAAGAGAGTAACCTTGGTGGGCTTAAAGATGGTTAAGATTTGTAAATTTTATGTTGAAGTGCCTTAAATGTTGTTTTCAAATTTTGAAAACCAAGTCCACTAGTTCAACCCAGTTCTACAAAACCTTGTGTGTTGAAAAATAATAAGATGACAAAGTCAACCTATTTGACTTATTTTTTTGATCTGTAAGCCATCAAAGAGAATAAGATGATGAATTCAACCTATTCAACCTTGTATGTTTATCTAAGACCAAAAATAAGTACTATGTCAACTTGTTCGATCTAGTAACCTATATTTCATGAAGACCTACACAGATAGAATAGATTCATTTTGATGCGACTGTGTGTTAAACATACACATAGAAAGTTAGAACTATATTGAATAGTTCAATATAGTACTTCAAATATATAAAAATATAAATAAGATGATAAAAATGAAAGCATGAAAGAAAACCTGCAAGGGTTAGATTCACATCAGGTTTACTAGAATGTATACAATGGGAAACATTTTAGATCTATAAATTAATCATAGTTTAGATAAGATAAATCCTACTTACACTTTTGATTATGGATATATTATATATTCTAGGTCATGACCAATATGGATCTACTAAACCTAATCAAGATATCTCTTACCACAATAATATCACTGGGGAGAGATCCAAAGCCCCCAATCAAACAAAACTACATAATAACCGTAACTAGATCCTATGTTTTCATATTCACTAAAATAATAACAAATAAAGTCTAATCTAGTGATCACCAAATATTGTGGCATAAATTAGGGGTAATAAACATGAAAATTAAACATTCATAGAATACATATACTCACATCAATCTATATGAAATCCTAATGCATAGAAGAGAAGTACAAATACATATCTATCTACTCTTACAAAGGAGGAACAAGTTAAGAATACTTACCTTTGAAGATGAACCTGTCGAGCCTCAATCTCTCCCTTGGCCAAGGTGCTTCATGACAGGTTATTGTGGTATGTAAGGATGACAAGGATAAATAATCTCTAGGCTACACAACCTATCAATTCATCTTAAATACTTCTCCATAAGACAAGATTCATATATCCAAATAAATTATGAAACCCTAAGCTTGCTCCTCAAGTAGAATGGTGGATAAGCAAATGCATAATATATCTTACTAATTCTTCTCTTCTCTTATAAATGGTGAAATGAATGTGTTTATATATGTAAATCTAACCCTAATCATTTCCAAAATTTTAGGCTAACAAGGTTGACCTAGTATTATTATTGACAAAAACAAATTAGGTCACAGACTAGGCTGGCTAGGGGCCAACCTAGACCCTAATAAGTTTTATCAATAAGAGTATAAGGTATATGGGGCTGACTATGTAATGTAAACCATCAAAAATGGTTTTAGGTTAGGGAAGGGCTAAATGAATGTGTTAAATGACTAGAGGAGAGTGTAAAAGAGGAGGCAAAGCTTATGGAAATGGTTTTAGGAGACAAGTGTGTATAATCTTGCAAAACACTAATTATCTACCCACCCCTTTCCCGGTGTACCCCTTCAGGCATGCACTCAAAGAGATTGAGATTCTATGGGTGCTTAAAAAATAAATACTATTAGTAATTGATAAATTTTGAAAATATTATGTGTATATAGAGTGAGACCTTGTTCTCGTTGGGAACATGAATGGAAATAAAACTTAGTATTTGAAAATTGGAGATATATTCATTAATTAATCAAAACAAATTACTTGAATATAACTACAACTATGTTGGAATATTAACTAAATAATATAATAATTATCTCTCTTTTATATATATTAAGACATAGAGATCCACTTATATAATTTTGTAACTGTAGATCCCTAGATCTTAGTATCTAATATTCTATTATCAAGATAAATCTCCTAATTTCAATGGTTCTTCAAAATAATGATTGATGGTTTGAAATAAGATCCATCCATTACAAAATCCATTGAATATATATACTAAGAATGACTTCCTAGATCTATTAGATCAATTTTCTTTATAAAAAACTATGTGACATATTTACACTTATATATATATATATATATATATATATATATAGAGTAAGTGACCAAAACAATATTCAAGTATGTTGACAAAGATGGAAAGTATAGATCTTTAGTTCTAAAAGATTAAAAGCTAATTTAGAAGAGTCCATAGTAGTTCTAATGGAGTTCGTATCAACTCTGATAGAGTCTAGATCTATTTCTATGAAAACCTGGTGAAGTCCATAACAACATGCTTCAAGGATCCTGAATCATGAAGAAGTCTATAAGAGGATGCTAGACTAATAGGAATGGTAGAATATTTTGGTGAAGAATGAAATCTGATCTTAAATGTGTCCATAGATAGCTACTGGGTGAGTCTATAGCAGTGGACTGTGTGAGTCTGTAGCTACTGGATAAGTCCATAGCTAATTTTGGAAAAGACTTGAATAATCCAAAAGTGTATCAAATGATTTTTTAGCTTTC
The DNA here is from genome assembly GCA_037957365.1 of Torreya grandis. Taxonomy (NCBI): domain Eukaryota; kingdom Viridiplantae; phylum Streptophyta; class Pinopsida; order Cupressales; family Taxaceae; genus Torreya; species Torreya grandis. The sequence goes on from JARHVA010001097.1 coordinate 3,262,062, forward strand.
CAAATGTTAATATGTTTCATATAGTTTGCCTTGGAATATCATCAAAAAAGTCTTTATTCTTTAAAAACTATTATATCATCTGTATATACAAAAAATTGGTAGATTAACCATGTAAAGAGTTAGAATTAAATGAAAAAATTAGTAACTCAAACTTTAGTTACATTAAATAAGATAAAGCATCTATTTACTACTCTAGGATTAGATACAAGCATAAGAACCTTGCATTGCTCAATCTAGAGGAGAGGTAATGGAGGAAAATGAATAAAAATGATAGTAATAATGAGTCATATTTTGAATTCATCATTTAGGTGGTCAAGTAATGTGTATCACGCTTTCCATTTTCAAGTACTGAATACCATATTTTAGTATCTGCAAATGGCCTAATTTTATTCTAGTAATGAAAATTCTAGAGTAAAAAGATATAATATAATTGAGTGTGTATAACACACTTTTCCTTTTAGGAGGTGGATTCAATGTACAACTTTTATCCATATAACTTATAATGAGAATGAATTAGTAAATGTCAATATGTGAAATATAAAATCTAAAAATAAAAAAGAGTAAGGGTTAGATTATAATTGTGTGTTGGTGCTAACCATGTTTTCTTCCCAACTTGTTGGAGATGATGCTTCCTTATTGAAGCATCAAAGAGTTAGGGTGATCATGCCTCAAAATTATGTAACTATGAAAGATCCGAAATTAGGACAGAAATTTGTCCCAACCCTCATAAATGTGGGGGGAAGTACACAATGTACTAACCTAAATAACCATGTATGAACATGATAGAGATAACCATGTGGCTAGGTTCAAATTAAAATTAAAATCAATGCACAGGTAAATGAGAGAATCAATCAAGTAGTGTTTGCTAAAAAATAAATCAACCATTTTATATGGATTATAGATTCCAATGTAATGTTCCACTCTATTTTAATCAATTTCAATCCATGTAAAAAAAATGTGATCATAAAGGAATGAAAAATGTTCATGTCCCTATTATATACGTAGATTTGATAAGTGTGAAGTGGAATGATGACCATTTTTAAATTGAACTAGAACTGTGTTATTATGTATACGTGAAAAAACTAGTATCATGCACCTTGAATCTATACCAATTGATATTGAATGTTGTGCCTTTATATCCTGAATTTGATAACATGTATCTCAAATGTATATGAATGTTAGAATATGAAATTGTGTTCTTATAAATTTTTATGCATATGCACCCAATTGTGTATGCATCTACACTCAATGATATATAAAGTGAATTCATATGCAAAGAATATTCACTTTCATTATATTTTGATGTGTAAATGTCTATCATGTATATGAAACAATCTAATATTTGAACCATCTAAAACTATATATATATATAACCTATACTTTGCTATTATTGTCTACTTATGGAGGCTTTATCTCTAAGACAAGTTCACTGTAATACCCCCATTTGAGATGATGGATGTATCTTAAAATTAACTCATCCAAAAATAAGAATTAATTGTACCATGTCATGTATAAATATAACACCATGTAGTATCATTTAATCATGTTGAGAATATGTCATCATAGTAATGTATTTATCAATCAAGACATGTATGTAACATATGGAAATCACGACACGTAAGTGTCACATCTATACAAATTTATAAATGAAGCATATAGTAAAAGTGTAATTGAACAAGATATGCAATAATAATGCATGATATAAATCATGTCACCCATCAACATTATCAAGATCAACAAATGTAGGTGTTAGTTTTCAAGGCCCAAAGCCACAAACTATTGGAGTTGTTGCCTCTGGATAATGCGAGTGCAATGGAGACGTGATCACACAAGTTGAAGCAAGTGCACACCACATAGATGCTAAAGCAATTTGAAAATAACACAATAAGAGAAATTGTACAAGATAAAATGGAGAAAACCAAAATTTGATTAACATGAGATGGCCAAAGTGAGGACTACAAATAGGAGAGTACGTAAGTAAATCCTCCATAAAAGGTGGACAAGGTACCCCAATAATAGACTGTAACTCCTCCATGAAAGGTGGTGACAAGGTGCTAAGAATAGAGAAGTAACTCCCATCAAGGGAGTTACTTATGACATTCTTATGACACCTATGACACATCTATGACACACACCTCCACATAAGCTAGCCTATCCCACAAATGTAGGAAAACTCCATGTATGCACAAGAAATACAATTTCTCTAATTAATAAATAGGGAAAAATAAAAACCTACACTATACCCCCCATAAGCCTAGCTTAGGTGGGCAATGTGAAAATATAAAATGGGTCTTGGCAACTAGGCCTGATGAGGTACCCATGTACAAATGCAATCTCCCATAAGATAGAGAAAAGGAGAAAACCCGTAGGAAAAAACTCCCCCCCAAAAGAGAGACATAAAAGAAAAGAAGAGGCTAGAAGGCCCCCCCAGAAGATGATGCTACTATAGATGTGGACCGCACCCCAAGAAGAGCTTGGAGATGAATGAACTTACTCTCAATGAAAGGTTTGGTGAAGATGTCTGCAACTTGCTCTAAAGACTGGCAAAATATCAAGTCAATGACCTGACTATGAATAAGCTCCCAAATGAAATGCATGTGAATCTCTATGTTTGGTCCACTAGTGCTGAACTGGATTCCTACAAATCTGAATGGTACTCTGGTTATCACAATAAATGATGGTGGGCTTCTTGATAGGAATGCCAAACTAAAAAAGAATCCTCTGAAGCCAAATAGACTTAGTAGCTACATTAACAACTCCCCTGTACTCTGCCTCTGTGGATGATATAGCAATAGCATTCTGCTTCTTGCTAGACCAATTGATAGGACCTAAACCTAGAGAGAAACTGTAACCAGAAGTGGACTTGTGAGTCTGTGAATCACCAACCCAGTCTGAATCTGTATATCCAACCAAGTCAACCTCTATGTCAAATCTGTAATGAATCCCATATCTATGTGAACCCTGTATATAGTGAAAGATTCTCTTAGCTATTTTTCAATGCAGTGCATGAGGTTCCTGCATGAATCTAGAGACAAGTCCCACTGTATATGAAATGTCGGGCCTGGTGTGAGTCAATTAGATGAGACTACCAACAAGTTGTCGATACCGAGTGGTATCAACCAATGGTGAAAAACAATCAGCCTCAAGCTTGACTCTTGATAGAAAGGGAGTCGGAGATGGCTTGCAATCAGCCATGTGAAACTGAGCCAATAAGTCAAGAGCATACTTAGGCTGTGCAAGAGAAATCCTTGAATCTGACTATGAGATCTCGATGCCAAGGAAGTAGTGCAACAAACCCAAGTCTGTCATGTCAAATCTATCCTAAAGAGATGCCTTCACCACTATAATAACCGATGAACTCCCTGTGATCAAAACATCATCAACATATAGAACCAAAATCAAGAGCAAATCATCCTACCACAAGAAATAAACATTAGGATCAGAATGGCACCTAGTGAAACCCACTGTGAGAAGGAAGGAATCCATCTTGGCATACCAAGCTTGAGGGGCCTGTTTGAGGCCATATATAGATTTTCTAAGTCTACATACTAAGGAAGAATCTTGAACAAATCCTGACGACTGCTCCATGTAGATCTCCTCCTCTAGGTCTCCATGAAGAAAGACACTCTTCACATCCATCTAATGCACATCCCAACCATGTGTTACGACAATAGCCAAGGTGAGTTAGATAGAAGTCATCTTTGCAACGGGTGTAAAGGTCTCTGAGTAGTCAATGCCTGCCACCTGTGAGAAACCCTTGGTGACCAATCACACCTTATACTTATCAACCGACCCATCTACTGCAAACTTGGTCTGATATATCCACCTACATCAAACCATATTTCTTTCCTTAGGAAGTGAAGTCAAGTCCCAAGTGTGATTTTTGACTAAGGAAGAATATTCTTCCTCCATAGCATTATCCCACTCAGGTACCCCCGATGCCTCTTTAAAGGTCTGTGGATCCAAAACTGAAGCAAAGAAGGCATGTGGATCTCTCTAAAAATCCCCTTAGTATGTCTGTCATATGTGAGATCTCTTGCCCAAGTGCCAACACTCTCAAGTGTCTGTCTGGCCCAAAGTGGCCCAAAAGTGGGCGAGTCAGGTGCTAACTCCTCATCCTCTAACTGACTAGAGGTGGATGACTCTGCATCACTATCCTCACTGTCTTAACTCGAAGAAGAAGAAGATGTCTCTAGCTCAAGAATCTACTGTGGCTGATTTGAATCTGACGAGGAATCATCATGAAGAAGTAGATCCGATGAGGGAGAAGAAGTGTCAAGTGTTGAGTCTCTAGGACTCTCTTGAAAATGGACACTTCTCTTGATGAAAAACTCATGAGTGACTAGATCTAGAAGGCGATATCCCTTAATTCCATCTAGATATCCTACAAAGATGCAAGGCTTGGACTGACGTTCCATAACTTTACATTTCTTCTTCAGAATGCGGGCCATGGCTGGGGATCTGAAAACTCTAAGGTGCTCAATATTAGGTTTCCTTTTATGCCAAGCTTCAAAGGGTGTTATCCCTTTCAAAGCTTTATGAGGAACCCTATTTTGAATGTAGAAAACACAATTGATGGCTTCAGCCCAGTACTATGGTACTAAGGATTTGGAGTGAATCATACAGCTACCCATCTCTTTCAAGAACCTATTCTTGCATTCTGTAACCGCATTTGGTGAAGGATTGTAAGTGACTGTGGACTGCAAATCAATCCCCTCTGTAGTGAAAAACTACTCAAACTTGATGCTGACATACTCCCCTCCATTATCAATTTGAAGAACCTTGATGTATTTCTCATTTTATTTCTCAACAAGAGCCTTGAAGTATAGAAAGTTTTAAAACACTTCAAACTTTTGTTTGAGAACATATATCCAAGTGTACCTAGAGAAATCATCAATGAAATTGAGGATGTACTTGGCCCTTGTGAAAGATGGTTTGGGAAAGGGTCTCGATACATCACTGTCGACTAACTCCAAAGGTTGTGAAGCCCTCCAAGCTTTGCCTTTGTCAAATTTTGCTTCGAGATGCTTCCCAAGGGAGCACCCCTCACAAAGTCCTTTTGAGAATTAGACACGAGGCAAGCCAATGACCATGTCATTTTTGCAAAGTTGCTCAAGATAACAGTAGTTAAGGTGGCCAAGCCACTCATGCCACAATTTGCTAACTCCATCTGAATGAGTCAGCAATGCTATTAGAGAAGAATCTGATGCAAAATGTGAGGTGTATAACCTTGCTTGGTGATCTGCCCTACCCACTGCCATTGTAGTATCACTATGCAACTCTCTGATGGCAACTAAATTTGGTGAAAACTCAACTCTCATGCCCTGACCAATGTGAGTGATTTGGTACACTGATAGGAGATTGGTTGAAAGAGAAGGAACACTTAGAACATTATTGAATGTTCCTCCTTCCATTTCAACTAACCCTCTCCCTACAACAGAAACTGATGTGTCATCACCCAAACTAATTGAAGTCATGCTACAAGGCTCTAAAGATGAAAACTCAACTAGTGAAGAGCCCATGTGGTGAGAAGCACCTGAGTCGATGACCCATGAAGATGTGGAAGCTACTATAGCTACAAGGGCCTTGCCCTTTTCTTTCTACTTACCCTTGCCTTTTACTTTAGCAGAATCTTGGGTAGATGAATTCTGCTTGATGGACTCTGGAACACCTATGTTGTTCTTCTCTAGAAGATGAGTTAGGTGATCTATTTGTTTCTTCATGCACTTGTGTTCATCATGTCCTGTCTTTTTACAATAGGCACACTTAACCTTCTCCTTAGGTTTAGCATTAGAGGATGAAGACTCAATGTTGTTTTTGGCAGGATTCTTGTTTTCTTTCTTCTCTTGGTCCTTGTTCTTTTTCTTCTTCTCATTTGTTGAAGTCTTATCCTTACCATTTCTAGTTATCAAGGCTTGGGGTTGAGTAGACTTCATTTTGCCCATCTGAATTAGCTTATCTTGCTCCCTAGTCAAGTCGGCAATGAATGAATCCAAATAAGGCATTTTCCATGTAGTGCGAAGGGCATTTTTTGTGGCATGGAAAGTGGAGACAAAGATTGAATAGCTTGGACATAACTTTGAAAGAATAGAAAGAATGAGTTTATCATATTTTTTCTCTATTCCACATTCTTTCAATTACAATCTAAGGGACTTAAACTTAGTGAAGAAGTCATGTAGGGTGTCAAAGTTGCTAGGACTTAGACTTATGAGTTCATTTTTGAGCTCATGACCTCTCATCTCATCAAGCTTTCCAAACAAATTTTATAAGGTGTCCCATATGTCATTAGGAGTTTGGGAGGATTCTAAGTGGAAGAGAAGTTCTGGAGACACAGACAAGCTTAGTAATCCAAAGGCTTCATCACTACGGTTGTACCACTTGACCTTTTCAACATCTTTGTTGGACTTTACTTCTGTACCCATGGTGATCCTATACAACTCTTTGCTTCTAAGAATGATTGACATTTTAACTTTCCATTCATGATATTTGAAGGGTGTTAGGGGTTTAAGTTGAAAAGAATCCATTTTTTAGCTGAATTTAGGTGAAGTTGTGTTGATTGCAAGTTATGAATGTATGCAGAAAGGAGAATGAAAACAAGTTGTGAAAAATAATCACACCCCTCTGAAATATTGAGCCCCCCCAAATATGAAAGTGCACACTCAAAATATGTTGGACTCAACCAAAAATGCATCTTAGAGCAATCAGTGCAAGACTAAAGCAAACAAGACGTCGGACTCAGTTGAAAATGCGTCTCAGGAGACCCAAATTTTTGACACTTTATAAACTAGTGCATTTTTGAAAAATAATAAGTCTACACTTTGGATAATTGAATTACAAGCACTTTTACAAAAAATGGCACCCAAAATTGAGCTACCGTTTGCAAGATATTAGAGTTACAATTTTCCCATAAACTAGTGTTTTTACCAAAAAAAGCACTAAAACATTAAAAAAATACCTGTTATGGGGAGAGAAAGTGGCCTTCCAACCACTCGTTAGATTCGACATGGAATGAGGAATCCAAAGGAGGTCTTTGTGAGGGGGAATTGGTCTCTTGCCAACCCGGGCCTCACCCTTCGTCTTCGTAGGTCAAAGATACAAGTTTTAATTGAAAATCCCCAAAATACAAAACTGTCTAAAAAATTAAATACTTAGTCAAATTGATTGATTTTTGTTTTAATAGGTCAATTTTAACTAAAAATAATGAAGCAAAGATAGTTTTGAAGGATGCCAAGTGTCCAAGGGGCACCACATGAGATGCCAAGTAAGAAGGGGTGCCAAAATAACAGTCCAGAATTTATCTTGCAAAAAAGACAAAAGTAAATAAATGCAGACCTATGCTGGACGTATGACCTAATGTAGAAAGGACTGCTGCTACTTGGCGCCTTGCTGGAAGAAAGAACTATAGAATCTTGGCGTGGCAAACAAAATTTCAACGCACAACTGCAAACTTGGACGCCGTACAACTCATTTACTTTGGCATGGCAGAATATTCCATAAAGAACAATGGCCCTCTTCTGCTGGATGGACAGTGGCGTGGTAGAGCTGAAGCAATAGGCTAGAGACTATGGCGTGGAGCAGCAGGGTTGCAGACCAGAAGCTAGGTGCAGAAGCTGGAAGAATAACAGTAGAAATTATGCTCTACTAGAGGAGTTTTCAGTACCCTCACCAAAAAAAAGAACTCAACAGGCAGCTCACAGCAGTATGAAGAGGATTGCAACAAAGTCAGCTCCTCCCTTTGTTGCTCCACACAACAAAAGACACCCAAAGGCCGAGGATTTCCAAGGAAATTAACTAGAAATGATATAGATAGTTTTTTTTTTTTAAATTTTAGATCAAATCTAGAATTAAAAAAAAGATAACTCCACTCCTCTTGATTTCAAAATAAGCTAGAAGCATAATCACACACAAGATTACCAGGTTTGCTCTGATACCATATCGGATTTGTCATAATCCGGATAATGCGAGTGCAATGGAGATGTGATCACACAAGTTGAAGCAAGTACACCCCACATAGATGCTAAAGCAATTTGAAAATAACACAATAAGAGAAATTACACAAGACAAAATGGAGAAAACCAAAATCTGATTAACATGAGATGGCCAAAGTGAGGACTAAAAATATGAGAGTCCGTAAATAACTCCTCCACAAAAGGTGGACAAGGCACACCAAGAATAAACTGTAACTCCTCCATGAAAGGTGGTGACAAGGTGCTAAGAATAGAGAAGTAACTCCCATCAAAGGAGTTAATTATGACATTCTTATGACACTTATGACACATCTATGACACACACCTCCACATAAGCTAGCCTATCCCACAAATTTAGGAAAACTCCATGTGTGCACAAGAAATACAATTTCCCTAATTAATAAATAGGGAAAAATAAAAACCTACACTAATACAAACAAGGGACATAAGATGTCACAACAAAGAAGGCCATAAGCCACACATAGGAGGACATCAAAATGTTAAAAATAAGGGAAATCAGATATGATGCAACAATAAATCCCAAGGTCCATACATAATAGTCACACAAAATGTAATCTATCATGTGAAAGAGTAACAACATAAATGGATCATTGAAAAAGGCCTAGTCTTTACCATTCATATGTATCAATGCAATATCTTAGTATAATGTCATATCATGTGTCACTATATAATAAATGAGTAACTAGTAAAACATGTGTAATAAATATAGGTGGATTAACATGGTAAAATTTTTATAGAAAGATATAACACATAATAATGGAACCTCTAGAACAAGACACCCCCAATATTGGCATGGCCATTGGGAAGAGGGGAAATAAAAATATTTATGTCCATATGTAACCTTTATGTCTTGCATAGAGCTCATATACCATGAAATGCATTTGTATGTAAATAATATCCCATATACAAAACATATGATAAATAATATAAGTAAAAATGTAAACTATCCATCATGTCACACTCAGGCCTTGATTTTGGATTTTTGGAATATCTAAATGTTTTGGTATTTTCAGACTATCTGATTTTATTTGTATTATTAAAATATTTGAAGCTTTGGAATCATGTATAATAGTATTTTATATGAATGATTTTCATAGAGTTACTCATAGGTTTCCCTTCTATGTAACTAATCGATAGGCTCCTATACCTACTTTCTTTGTAATTATGAATGGCCCCCATCAATTTGGATTAAATTTTCATTTGTTCTCTTTATCATAATTAGTGTTCTTCTGATTCTCTTTAGTATTGAATATCCAATTTTAAATTAATAGTTACAAAATTTCTTAATATATGCTCGCTTGATACAAGCTTGGTAAACTTTACAATTTTCAATAGCCTATAAGCATCTACCATCCAATGTTTCTAATTCATGAAATTATTTCTCTTGATATTAACCATCTTTAATTATGTTTCTCAAATAAATATGAAAATATAGTATCTCTAACTTTAAAGGTAATACTAATTTTGTTTTATAGACAAGAGAGTAGGGTGTGTATGCGATGAGCTAGGATTGGCCTAAAAATATCATATTTCTAGATTTAGAGAAGGTTAATAAAATAGAGCCCATGATACCCAATGTTTAGGTAGTAAATAGTGGATCCATAGACCTATAACTATGGGTACCTATATCACCAATGCCAAAGGAAATGGTTTCAAAGAATTTAGGCCTATGACACAATGAGATAACTCTAAATAAATTTTTATATAATTTATATATATGGAAATCAAGTAACGTAAGTATTTGTGTAAGTGAAGTAAATTAAAGTAAAGGGGAAGGGTTAGGATGATCAAAATGGGTAAGGTGCCATGGTTGACAAATGGGGGTCTAGGTATCCTAAAATGGGATATGGAAAGTCTAAGAAATCCTACAACCACACTAAGTATAAGTGTAGATATAACCTAGACAAGGATACACACATTCAATCACTAAAAAATAAGAAACATCTATCTACTAAATGAAATAAATAAAATAACATAAGGTTATAAATACTTACCATGGAGTGGACCCATCAAGTCTCAATATCCCCTTGGATAATGGTTCTTTGCAAGAGATTATTATGATTGTGAAGACCCAAAATGGTTGGTAGAATACCTAAGAATACACCTAATAGATTCTCTTATTGGACCTCTAAGACGTTCATAAGACAAGCTTCATTCAAGATAAGATTATATATATGACTCCTCTAAATGTGATTTAGGGACAATGTGCAAGTGAAATCAAAGTAGACGAGTGTGATATACATTTTTTATAATGAAGTATGATTTATATATATAGTGATAAACCTACTAAAACTCACCCTAAAGGTTGAAATACTGGCATCAAATTGTTTAGATATAGTTAAGAGGAGTCAACTGACATTGAATTATGTTGCTTAAGCCAAAACAATACAAGTGCTAGAAGAAAAACTTTGAATGGCATCGACCAAGTTGATATAATATGACAAGGGAAAAGGTGAAAAATAAATACTATTAGTTTGGATCGATGCCATATGAAATGAGGTAACTAACATAGTTGAGTTAGGTGGGATGGAAGAAAGTCAATAGGAATGAAAATATGAGGAATTTGAATTAGAAATATGAATGATATGATTATGACATACATATTAACATCTCTCTCAAAGTAGCAAAAGCTTGCCCACCTATTTCTCAGTGCACCTTTTAAGATGTGCCCTTAGGGAGATAGAATCCCATCATGTTTCTATAAGTGAAAGTTTCAGTAATGATTAAGTGAAAAATATTATGTGTATACATATTCTCCACCTAGATCTCATCACGTGTCATAATAATGTAACATGGGATGGTACTTTGGGGAAGAACATAACAACACAAAAATTGAGCTAATTAAAATCAAGTGCATAAATAAATTGTGAAATTAAATAAAACATAAATATGTACCTTCACTTACCTTGTAGGATAATGTTCTTGTAGCTCCAAGAATCTGAGCGGAACCATTAGTGTTTGGCAAAGGGGTACTATTGACCAAATTTGACTTTTAGGTCAAATTAGGAACCTTATACATAAAAAATTGAATTTTATGTGTTTTATGGGTCTAATACATATGTCACAAGGTGTTTTATAAGTTAATTAATGTCCTTAAATGTTATACTAGCCTTGGTCCTTAGTCATTTTAGTAATTTTGAGTCATTTTGAGGTCAAAAATGGGCATTTAATGAGTTGTAAAGATTTATTAGGACTTATGAAGGTTAAAAAAAGTGATGTAAAACCCAATGTGTCCTAAGAGGTCTTAATCAAATAACATAACTACAAAGTGGTAGGTTCTTTAGAAGAAAGGGAAGTTTTCTTGAGAAAAGGGTGAGTTTGGCACTTGTACAACCCATGGGAAATTGTGCCACATGGGATAAGGTTTTAATATGAATATTAATATTATTTTAGTTCCTTTATATGTTTGAAGTGTTTTGGAAGTGCCATTTTCAGCCTAAAACTATTCTGCTCCTTTTTCACCCTTCTTGGCAAAGAAAAATAGTCTTTAGGATTATACTTGGTAAGGCCATCAGAGGAGGTTTCAAATAAAATACCTTTGGGAGGTTAAAAAAAACTTAGATATATTAATTTACATATAAATATTTTTAATAATGATGGCATGTGCTTCATGAACCATCCTCATGAAGTTGACTGTGTTTTTCTACCTGCTAATTTGTGTAGCCTATAGGTTTTGCCTTGGTTTGATAAATTTAGTATGAATAAGTTGTTGATATTGATTAAAGATGATTTTTTATTCCTCTTCTACTGATATATATATATTTTTATCATTTAAATGTGTTTTTATATGATAATCATCTTAAGTTGTAGGAAGGAAAACTTTTCTGTGTAATAATCAGGTTTCCACCATTTTCAAGAGTTTCATGTTTTGATGGTTAATTCATTAAGTTTTATAGCTTAATAATAATGTTTATGATGTTTTATTTTTCATATTTACCATTATAAATCTTTATCCAAGTAGTCTCCATGATAATGCAGTCATAGACCACTATACAATCAATCTACTATATAACTATCATACCGGTCAGCTAGGTGCTTGAAAAGGAAAATCATGTTGAAATGAGGATATTTTGGTTTGTTTAAAATACTCACAAGTTTAATTTATTTAATTTAAAATTTTAAATATAGTACATGATCCTTGAAAATGAGACTCAATCTCGATTGCCTAAGCACACAGTTTGCATACTATAATTCAAATATTCACTTACAAGAGTATAAGAAGATGATGTCATGCCATTTTGAGAGCCCTTATAGTGGTTTAAAGTTATTTTAAGTGTGATGAGTACATTTTATGTTTTAATGTGGATATATAATTCATGAGAGGTCTAAATCAATGCATATTGTCGACATTCTACCCATTACTTGTATATACTAAAAATCAACATCTACAAGTGACTTGGCAGAGAGATTTGGTGTGGTGTGGCATGAGATGAGACCTTAATTAGAGTTATAATGAGTTGATAAAATCATATCAGGACTAATTGAAATGCATAGATGGTAAATTTCAATATTGACCACTTCCTAGAATTCATTAACTAACTTAAGGATCTTTTCTCTAAAATAGCAAAATAGTGGTCCAAAGGCATTTGTTGAGGAACATATGACATGGATACATGATATTTTGATGCATTATAATGATCTAGGCTCGTAGTCCCTACATAATACAAGTGACATGAAAGATTTGGGAAAATAATGACTAGATAAAGAATGTGATTGAGAGGCCTAAAGTTACCTATAAAGACACTATTTCTAGGTAGTAAATTCTATAGGTTTTGAACTACAAAGTGATCTTAGTAATTCAGGGTGATAAAAAAACATACTTACATGTTTTGAATGGCCTTAATGAGTGAAATTCACACTAAGGAACATAAATATCATTAGGAAAGAGATGATATAGTGTGTTTACATCTCTTACACACCTTCAATCCATACACAGGCCATGAAAACAAACACCTATAGTCAGGGGTGAAGATCCATATCACTCTTTGAAGAGGACTTAAGTATGAGGTATCAACATGGGCCAATATAATATAACTCAAAAATATCTCAAAGGTCCTCCAAGGAAGCATGATACATAGTTGAAGATGAAACTACACCTACAGGTTTCCATTTGCATCAATATAGTCTACTGTAAGTGACTATATAAGGCAATGAATAAAAGGTGATAGTTATTAGTATTCATGTAGCCAAATCATGAAATTAATGGTCCAAACCAAGATAAAATGACCTTAAGTGTTTCAAAGGAGTTCATCCAAGGTTTTATAAAGCCTAATCAGGTAGGAAACACTTATAGGTCTTGAAATTCCCATAAAGTCAGTTAGGGATGACTGAGAAAAGCAGTGAACTAAAGGTGATGATTCTAAGTGATTAGTAGTTTCCCAAACCTAAATGGATAGATATAAGTCATTGATATAATATATTTTAAGGGGTCAATAGGGCCCCATTTCAATGTAAGTAGCCCCAAGGAGATATTTTGCACCTATAGACAGTGAACACAGTCTTGACTAAAAGAAAGGGTTATCAAGGGTATGTAGTGAGTTAGAAGGATGAAAAAGTTTTAAAAAAATTCAACATGATATTTTCCCATTGAATGTGCTATCTCAATGAAAATAATGCCAATAAAGAGTTCAAAACAATCAAAACATAGTTAATCTATGACCGTCATACATGAAGTCTATCTCCTTTTTAGTTTGCCTTGGAACATGAGGTTTTTGAAAGGTCAAATGACCTAGTCAAAGAGATAAATATTTTATAGAACATAATCACCACCTAGAGAATCCTCTATAATACCTAATTTTTCTATAAAAATAGGGGAAGTTCCCTCTATTTTATCTCAAATAGAGGGCACTTCCCTAGGTGCACTAATTGATATTTTTGAGGAATGGAGGCAAAGAGATGAACCAGGTGATGTTTGAACCTTTCAAAGAAGTGTGTAGAGTTGGAAAAAATAAAGGGAAATATGTTATAACATTAAAAAATATATGAAACTCAAGAGGGTACCATATACTCCAAAGGTTGCATTCATACTTAAGGGCAAGATTTTGGCCTAGAGCCCAAACAATAGGTCATTTTCATTTCTAACTGTGGTTATGCCTTATAACCTATTAAGGCATGTTTTTTGATAATTTCATGATGTGTCTAATATATTATATATAGAGGAACCATCAAGAACTCATTTTGGGCTTTAAGGACAATTCGGGCCTACTAAGCATGACTAGGCCTAACATCAAAAAGGGGGTCAACTTTATATTTGGATTTAGATGATCACTAAAACCTATTATATCATGCATATGGGGGTACATAAGATGTTTTAAATATTTTGGAATGTAAATAAACCCCTAAGGAAGCCATTTTTATCTCAAAATTAATACTAAGCCTATAAGAAAAAGAGGAAAGGGCTTGATAAGACAAGTTTGAACACTCATATCTCTCTTGATGCTTTTCACGGGAGCCAAAAAGGTCTAGAAGAGTTAGAAGAGGTCTTGAAAAATAAATTTTTGGAATTTGTCTACAACTCCAATGTCAAAACTTTATGAGCAAACCTTAAGAATGAAAATAGGCTTAAAACCCTCCTAAACCCTTGCTAATGATTAGTTTGGAGAAATGGAGTTGGATAGATGCTATAATGGAATAGTTTTCTCAAGATGATGATTTAAACTTGAAAAGGACTCACTAAAGCTACTCCCCATGCTTTTTGGTTGTACATACAAGGTAAAAAATGGGCTTTTCTTGATATTTTTGTGCATTGTGTAGGTTCTAAGAGGATTCTGAAGATGAAACTAACTTTGGAAGAAATATTAATACTTTTGATAACTTCTTATTTTTATTTCATGCCTCAAAACAACTCCTAAGTACCTCAATAGGAGCTCTCATCTCATCTAGTCAAAACTGGCATAGTGGACATGGTGGTGAAAAGGGTGGAAAACTTCGAGTAGACTAATTTTAAAGTGTTCTTGATGCCTCTAATCCCAAGGAGGGTATTGAAACATGTCATTCACTACCTTTTATGTATTTTCATGGAAAAATTATGCCTTTTTAGAGGCCAAGTGTGAAGGGTGCATGAAGGAAGAGTTTTTTGGACTACAGATGATGATGGCTCACTTATAGATGATTTCATAGGACCAAAAATATAACCAATGCATGGATAGGCATGTATAAAATAATTCCAATTTATTCCAATCATTGGAACTATTATTATTCAATTATGCGGTGTTCAAGAAGCTCAAATCATAAAGGCAATTTTTTTGAGCCAGTTAAGAGGATTTTATGCCACTTTGTAAGAGTTTGATGACTTAGATGGAAACTTGTACTTATTTAATGTGCATGGTTCATTCCATATTCTCTTCTCATGCATAAGTAATTTATTCTCTCAGCTTGACAAGTGTCCTTGTGACCCTTGGACTTCTCTCTTCTCTTCTTTCTCAAGTTCTATAAGAGCTAGCCATTTTGGCCACTATAACCTATGCTCCACCTGAGTATGGTGAAGCCTTTCTCATTTTCATACCATTTGATCAATAAGACTAATGATTTTTACCTCTTCATGACTATTCTTAGTGTGTTTTAATTGAATGTTGGATCTTTCTTAGTGAATATTATGGATTCTTTAACATGTTATCTCATTCTTGAATCCTATTTGTAGTTTGTAAGCTTCTTCTTACAAGGAATGTGAAGTTTTATAGGAAATATCAAGGATTGAGTGAGTTAGTCTATTCATTAGTGTCATCTAAGGCCTCTTATCTAGTCCTCCTATCTTTACATATTCATCCATAACCTCATAATGTAACATTGATGTGAAAAGATGTAGATTGAAGGAGGATATGTTTGGTTAGTCCATTGTTCTCATGTGTAACATGTTTCTGGTTGGAAGTCATCATGTTATTTGGTGTATCACCTCCCTTATAATAGTTTGATTTTAGTTATCTCTCTCCATTTTCACCCCCAATGTTTAAGTTTAGGTGTACTTGTGATCTGAAGTGATACATCAAGGGAACTAGCCCTATCTAGAGATTTACCTCATCCTTAGGCTACCCACAAGCCTAGAGGTGTTTCCATTGTGCCACTTGGATGAGGAGAGCTTAGGCATCTCCTCAAAGGGTGAAAATCCAAGTTACAATTTTTTTTGGCATACTTGATGGGACTCTTAGTCTAAGAGGTTGAAAGATTTTTGGTGTTGTATTTCAATAATCAACATTTGGAGGCATCTATCCAAGCAATAATGGTGACTTTGAATATATATCATCTAGTCAAGCAGCCTAGGTTATCCTTTGAATATTTTTGGTAACATGTTGCTTTGTGTTCTTGATTTCAATGAAGTTTCATGGCTAATTCTTATGTTGAGCACTATTTTACACAAGTTGGTGAGACATTTTAAGCTTGTGGCATTCCCTATTAATATGAACAAGTTATTAATCAACCCATTCATAAAGTGTACCAAATCCAAAATGAAGTGTATTATCCCTATAGCCAGCCTCCTCAATATCTTATTTTTCCTAGTCAACTTAGCCACTTCTCAAGATAATCCATTTCCACCTTCAAACAAAAACTTTTGGGTTATGAGAGGTACATGTTATATCTTGATAATCTAAGGGGATGTGGTCAAGAGGTTTCTAGTCATCTCATTCATAAGGCAAGAGATGCATTAGAGTTTGTCAAAAGAGAGTGGGTACCTATTGAGAGAGCCAATTAACAAAGGCTCACAAGTGAGATGCTTGATGTGAGTGGCCTAGTTTCTTCCTTAGAGGATAGGCTAAGAGTTCATGAAAGATAACCTCACCAAACCTATCAACCTTCATATCCACTTCCCCAATTTTCCTATCAACCATATTTTATCCCTACTCATGATCCAAATTAAGTTTATCAAAGTCATTCTTTCCCCAATTAGTTGGAAGAGAGAATTGAAAAGAAAAACCTTGTGTTTGAAGATAATATTGATAGGCAGATTGAGTTGGCTGATATGCATATGTAACAGTCCATTTTATTATCAAAGGAATTGGAATTCAATCCCTCATTTACCTCTCCCATTACATCCCCACCTCAAGAAGAGACTTCTAGATATGCCATTCCAAGTTGAAGATAAGGTGGAGATTTTGAATTCCTTAAACACTTCACCCACTCCTAAAATTGCATCACCACCTCAAGAGAATACTTCTAATCCTAACATTCTAATCTAAAGTAAGATATTGGAATCATGGGAAAATAAAGAGGATATAAGCATTGATAAGGAGCGTGAAGTTGAGAATGAAGTTGATCCTTTACAATCCCCTTGCACCCTTCCTCAAGAAGATACCTCTTGTGTTCCATGTCTACCCTATTGTACTCCCTATCCTCATGATGATGCTTATGAACTTAAAGAAAGATTTTTCCAAGAGAACCTATCTAGGCAAATTGAAGAGTTGGATTCAAGGATGAAGTTGTTAAGTCAAGGTATGATGGAAGGTTTAGACCCAAAAGAAGATCCTATGCCTAAACACACCCCATATACCACTCCTCAAGAAAGTTTTCAAGATAAATTAAAAGTGAATTAAATGATTTTCAATGATAAGGAAGATAACCAATCTATTTTAGCCCAAGGTCTACCTCCCCTTCCTCAAGAGCTCCCAAAAGAATCCCCTACAATACATTATCAACTTGATTTTGAGCCCTATGTTCTACCTCCACCAACTATCTCCTCTTGTACTCATCCCATCACCCTTTGCCTTGATGGACCTAAAGAAGAGCCTTTATTTGAGTAAAATTTAGAACTCTTACTTGAAGAAAGTGCAACTCCTTGGTAGCCTTATTGGGCTAAATCACTAAATTTTAAAATGCCTAGTCTTGGTATCACAAAAAAGGAGAAGGAGATGGAAGATATTGAATCCATTTATAATAAATATCAGATTATGATAGTTGATACACAATTTGAGAACCCTCAAGAGGTCCTAAGTGTTGAAGAAGAGGTGAGCCCTTGTGTTGAGTCTTTTTATTTGGTTGATAGTGACGAATTTTTTTCTTGCATTGAAGAGGAAATATTGGAAGAAGTCCTTTTGGATTCTAAGAAAGAGGATGAATGATATTATATTGTTTTTCCCCTTCATGATGCTAGTAAAAAATAAGATAAGTACTTGTGGCATAAGTTTAAAAATATTTGCAATGAGTTTGAGTGTCTCAAGGGGTCTACAAATTCTTTGGAGTTGATTGCAAGTGATTGCCATAGATGAGAAATAAAAAGTTTCTAATCAACCTTGGGATGATTTTTTTATAGTAATTAGAGTATTTTATACTCCTATTCAATGAGGCTATGAGGTAATCACAAATGGAGAAGGCAGCCTTGGCACTCAAGTAAGTATGCAAAAAAAGGTAACCTTTCAAAGTTATCCTTTCAAGAGACATGCATTTGATTATGACATGTTTGAAATCATCAATATGATCTATCATCCTCTCAACTAGTTGAGAGAAACAAATCATCTATTAAAGTATGGAACAAGCTCCTATTGACCTCAATCTTCTAAGGAACAAGAAATCACTGCTCTTGAAGCCATGCCTACCAAGAAGATACAAGTTGACTATGAGATGAAGAGTGGGAAGAAATATGAGGTAAATGTACAAGTTAAATAGGAATATATCTACATTAGAGACCTATTTTAATATGATCTACTTGAGGGTAGATCAAGTGAAGTGCCAAGGGATAGGTCTAATCTACAAAGCATCCAATCCAAGGAGAAACATGCTTGGCACTACGATTCATCCCATCATGAAGATGATTAAAGGAGTTTTATTTTTGATCCTAGAAATAAGGTATGATTAGTTTCTAATTCTGTATAATAGGATATTTTTTTATTATCCTAAGTGCCTTGAGCACATGCGTGTGTGTGTGTGTGTGTCTTGTGTGTTTGTTTGTATGGTTTTGTGTGGGTCCTTTATTTTATGTAGTTGAGGTATTCAAGTGGTCTTGTCTTTATCAAATCATTGTTTTCAAGTGGTAAAATGTCTTATTTATTTGTCTTAGACTTTAGATGACTTCCTAAGACCAATGGACTAGTAAGTTTACTGGTCTATTTAGTATAGCAGGCATACTCCCCCTATGAGTCACCAATTTGTTGACCAAATTTGACTTTTAGGTTAAATTAGGATCCTTATAGGTAAAAAATTGTCTTTTAGGTATTTTAAGAGTATAATACATATGTCACAAGGTGTTTTATAGGTTAATTAATATCATTCAATGTTATACTAGCCTTGGTCCTTAGTCATTTTAGTCTTTTTGAGTCATTTTGAGGTCAAAAAGGGGCATTTAATGAGTTGTATGGATTTTTTGGGAAGTGTGAAGGTTAAAAAAGGTGATTTAATGCCCTAGGTGTCCTAATAGGTCTTAATCAACTGACATAACTAGAAAGTGGTAGGTTCTTCAGAAGAAAGGGAAGTTTTCTTAAGAAAAAAGATGAATTTGGCACTTGTACAACCCATGGGGAAGTGTGTCACATGGGGGAAGGTTGTATTATGAATCTTCATATTCCTCAGGTTCATTTATACATTTGAAGTGCTCTAGAAGTACCATTTTTGGCCCAAAACCATTCTGCTCCTTTTTCACCCTTCGTGGCAAATAAAAGCAATCTTCAGGTTTATACTTGGTATGGCCAGAAAAGGAGGTTTTAGATAAAACACCTTGGGAAGAATAAATTAAACTTAGAGACATTCATTTTCATATTAATATTTTGAATAATTATGGCCTGTGTTTCATGAACCATCCTCATGAAGCTAATTGTATTTTTATGCCTACTAATCTATGTAGCCTATAGGCTTTGCCTTGGTTTGAGGAATTTCATATGAATAAATTAATAAGGTTGATTATAGATGATTTTATCTTCCTCATACAATTATTTACATGTTTTTTTAATCAATTTAAGGTGTTTTTATATGTTAATCATCTTAAGTTGCAGGAGAGAACACTTTTCTATGCAATAGGTAAGTTTCCATCATTTTTAAGAGTTTCATGCTTTGATGGTGACTTCACTAAGTTTGATAGGTTCATAATAAATTTTATGATGTTTTATTTTTCCTCTTTACCATTCAACCTCTTTCTCCAATTAGTCTCCATGAAAATGTAGTCATAGACCACCATACAATCAATCTGATATATGACTATCATACCAGTCATCCAAGTGCTTGAAAAGGAAAATCATGTTGAAATGAGGCCATTTTGTTTTTTTAAAAATAATCACAAGTTTAATTCATTTACTTTCAACATTTAAAGAGAGTACATGATCCTTGAAAATGAGACTCAATCTCCACCGCCTAAGCACATAGTTTGCCTACTACAATTCAAATATTCACTTACAAGAGTCTTGGAGGATGATGTCATGCCATGTTTGTTGATGCTATGGATTGCACCCTTGAGAGAAGGCTGGGATTCTCTCTTCCATGTGGCACAATGGAGACTCTTCTCTTGCCTGTGGGTTTGGAAAAATTGAGGGGAGAATCTTCAGATAAGGGTTAGCTCCCTTTGATGCATCTCTGAGTTATTCCAGTAACATTTGATTATATATATATATATATATAAAATGGGGGGGAGGTTGAAAAGAGAGAAGGATTACTGAAGCAGAACCTAAGCTAAGATGGTGATGCACCAAATTTTTTGATCTACTCATTTTCTCACACTTCAAACCATAAGAACACATGCATACACTTTATCTGATAAAAGGAATAGACTATAGAGAACTTAACAGAAAGGCTTAATGAAGACACACAAAATATGAACTTACTATAGGTGTTGTAGGAAGACACACTATCTGATAACCCTCTCCTATCTCTACACTTTAGATATAGCTCTTTTTGCTACCTGTAGGAATGGTGCTTGTCTATACCAGGTGTGTTGGTATCAATCTTGTGAAAGAATCATGGAAAAATGACTGAACACAAGGTTAATACTCAAGCACACTCAGAGATATCCAACCAAATAGAGGTAAAAATATTTTTTATTGATTTAAGGTGAAAATTTGGCAGGGCTATGCCATAAAAAATGAGAGATCTCCTTCTCAAAATGAGAGTTTACAATATATATCGAGTGAGAAGAAGCAATGGTGCCCCTTTGGAAAAGACTTTGATGCCATTTTTACAAGTTGGCACATGTGCATTGAGAGCATTGGGAAGAGGAAATGTTCAAAGAGAATGTTGTGTCGGCTGCTTGTTTTGACCTTCAGTGTTTAAAATATATTAAACGTCATGTGTGAAAACATGGGTTGCACCATTTATCTAAAAACAAGACCCTTTATTCAAGACATTTATGTAGTTGTCTACCTATTAATGAAAAATGAGGAAAAATAGGTCACATCGTTCACTATTTATGCTCTTTGATGACCACTTGGCAGATACTATTTCAACCGTTGGAATAACTCCTTGTGCTGACACTTTTTTTTTCCACTTAGACTATTTTGTCTATTTCTATGCTTGGATCTTTGGGCTCCTTTCTTGGCGGGTCACTGAGGTCACTCTTAACTTTTGTCTTTTCCCAGGTTTATCTTTTCTTGGTTTTGTCTTTTGTCATCTCTTGGCTCCTTATGGCAATCTAAGCCCTTGGGGCTATCTTCTATCAATCCTTGGCTGGCTCCTTAGGCCTTTTCCTTAGTGGGCTCTTCCTTTTGGCCCTAAGGCCTTTGAATTCCTTCAAGTTCATGCTCAAGAATTTAAAGATCAACATCTATTTTATTTCTATAAATTTGACATTCACGTGGATGTCACTAGATGTTTGAACTTGAATGGCTAGTTTGCTATGCTAAATTTGACGTCTTTGGGCCCATCACCCTTTTTGGAAATTTCTTTGGCTTTCTTTCCTTCAACCTTTTCCTTTCATCTGGGCCTTTGTCTTTTGACCCTCCCAAAGGGAAGGTATCCATTCAAGCTTTGAGGAAGATCCCTTTCATGGTCACCGAGAGTCCCTCACAAGGGCACCTACCCTTCGAGGTCCTTCGGGCTGCCTCAACTTTTCAAATCCTTTAGACAAAATGTTCGAAGGAATTCCTTTGGACATTTTGCTTGAAGGAAATGTTCCCTTCATTTTGCCACTTGTTTCTTTTAGAAAAATTTTCCCTTCATAAAATTAGAAATGGTCCTATCGCTAACCATGTGCCCTTCGTAAGGGCTCTTGGCCTCCAAAATTATCTTTCAAAAAAGTTACAAAGGTCTTGCTTTTTCTCTGGGTGCCCCCTACAAGGGCACCTACCCTTTGAGTTTTTTGGAAAAGATCCTTTGGCCCTTTCTTTCTTTCAAAAAAAACCTCCAACGAATACCTTTAGACAAAAGTCTGAAGGAATTCCTTCAGACATTTTGTCCGAAGGAATTCCTTCAGAGATTTTCATCTTGTGAATTTCCTTAAGAATTCCTTAGTCTTTGTCTTGAAGGAAAACTTTGCCTCGTTTCAGCCCTTTTGACCAGTTGCCCTCCACAAGGGTGAATCAAATCCAAAGTTACCCTTTGGATCTTTTTTAATAGTCCACTTTTCTCCTCACTTGCCTTCCACAAGGGCACTCTATCTTTGGAGCCTCTTTGAACCTTCCGATTGAACCAAACACTTTGAACCAACTGATTGAACCAACTAATTGAAAGTTTAAGTTCAATGTTCTTGGAAAGATCATGCCATTGAAGGGACGTGCCTTCAAGTTTTGTTCTCTTTCCTTGTGAAATTCTTTTGAAAAAAATTCTGAAGAAGCTTTGTAAAATCCTTGCATTCTTTGAACTGGTTCATCCTTTTGCTGAAATACTTGTGCAAACCAAATTTAAGCTGGCTCAAAATAGTAGGGAAAGAAGAAGACTGATTTTGGCCTATAGGACCAAAATGGTCAACAATGTTGAGAGACATTATAGTGGTTTAAATTTATTTAAAGTGTGAGGAATACATTTGAATGTTTGGGATGGTTATACAACTCATGAGAGGTCTAAATCAATGCATATTGTCCACATTCTGCGCATTGCCTGTATATACTAAAAATCAACATCTACGGGTGACTTGGCATAGAGCTTTAGTGTCATTTTGGAGTGTTTTGGAATGAGGTGAGACCTTAATTAGATTTATAATGCATTGATAAAATCATATCAGGTGCACTTGAAAGGCAAATATGGAAAATGGCAATATTGACCACTTCTTAGAATTCATTGACTAACTCAGGGATCTTTTCTCGAAAACAATAAAATAATGGTCCAATGGCATTTTGTGAGGAGCATATGCCATGGATACATGAGATTTTGATGCATTATAATGATCTATGTTGGTAGTCTCTACATGTGAAAAGTTATATGCAATATTTGGGGAAAGAATGACTAGAGGAAGATGGTGATTAAGAGGCCTAAAGTTGCCTATAAAGACATTGTTTCTAGGCAGTAAATTCTACATGCTTTGAACTAAAAAGTGACCTTAGTAATTTAGGGTGATAAAAAAGAATAATTACATGTTTTTAATGGACTTAGTGTGTGAAATGAATACTAATGAAAATAAATAACATTAGGAAAGATATGATATTGTGTGTTTACCTCCCCTACACACCTTCAATCCGTATATAGGCCATGAAAACAAGCACCTACAACTAGGTGTCAAGATTCATATCACTATTTAAAGAGGACTTAAGCATGAGGTATCAACTTAGGCAAATATAAGATGACTCTAAAATATCTCAAAGGTCCTCTAAGGAAGCATGACACATAGTTCAAGATGAAACTACACCTACAAGTTTCTATTTGCATCAATATAGTCTACTGTAATTGACTATATAAGGCAGTGAATAAAAGGTGATAGTTATTAGTATTCATGTAGCCAAAACATGAAATTAATTTTCCAAACCAAGATAAAATTACCTTAATGGTTTCAAAGGAGTTAATCTAAGGTTTTGCAAAGCCTAAGCAAGCAGGAAACACCTACATGTCTTGAAATTCCCATACAGTTAGCTAGGGATGACTGAGAAAAGTAATGAATTGAAGGTGATGATTCTAAGTGATTGATATTTTCCAACGCCTAAATGGACAGATCCAATTCATTGATATAATATATTTCAAGGGATCAATAGGTCCCCATTTCAATGTAAGTAGCCCCAATGACATATTTTGCACCTATAGCAAGGAACACACAATCTTGACTAAAAGAAAGGGTTATCAAGGGTATGTAGTGAGTTGGAAGGATGAATACATTTATAAAAAATTAAACATTATATTTTTCCCTTAAAGTTTCTCACTCTAATGAAAATCATGCCAATAAAGATTTCAAAATAAGCAAAACATAGTCATTCTATGACTATCATACACATAGTCTATCTCCTTTTTAGTTTATCTTGGAACTTGAGGTTTTTGTAAGGTAAAATTACCTAGTCAAAGAGACAAATATTATATAGATGATAAAAACCACCTATATAATCCTCTCCAATACCTAATTTATTTGGAAAATAGGGGGAGTGCCCTTTGTTTTGTCTTAGACAAAGGGCACTTCTCTAGGTGCACTAATTGATAGTTTTGAGGAATGGAGGTAAAGAGATGAACCAGTGATGTTTTAACATTTCAAAAGAAGTGTGGTGAGTTGGAAAAAATCAAGGGAAATATTTTATAACATGAAAAAATATATGGAACTCAATAGGGTACCCTACACTCCTATGGTTGCAATTAGACTTAAGGGCAAGATTTTGGCCTAGAGCCCAAACAATAGGTCATTTTAATTTCTAACTATGGATATACCTTATAACCTATTTAGGTATGTTTTTGTGGAATTTAATGATGTGTTTATGATATTAGATATAGAGGAACCATCAATAACTCAATTTGGGCTTCAAGGACAATTCAGGCCTACTAAGCATGACTAGGCCTAACATCCCAAAAGGGGGTCAACTTTAAATTTGGATTTAGATGATCACTAAAACCAATTGGATAATGTATATGGGGGTAATTAAGATGTGTTGAATCTTTTTTAATGAAAATAAACCCATGAACAAGCTATTTTTGGCTCAAAATCAACACTAGGCCTATAAGAAAAAGAGGAAAGGGCTCAATAGGACAAGTTTGAACACTCATATCTCTCTTGATGATTTACATGGGAGATAAATAGGTTTAGATGAGTTATAAGAGGTATTGAAAAATCACTTTGTGGATTTTTTCTGAAACTCCAATGTCAAAATTTTATGAACACACCTTAAGAACGAAAATAGGCCTAAAACCCTCCTAAACCCTTGTCAGTGACTAGTTCAAAGAAATGAAGTTGGATAGCTACTCTAATTGACTAGTTTTCTCAGAATTATGATTGGAAATTATAAATGAATCCATTTATATACTCCCCATTCTTTTTGGATGTACGAAATTCTATGGATAGGGTACAAAATAGGATATTCATGATATTTTTATACATTGTATAGTTTTTAGGAGTCTAAAGATGAAACCAACTTTGGGAGAAATATTAATACTTTTGTGAACTACCCATATTAATTTAATGCCTTTTAAAAAATTATAAGTGTCTCAACAAGAGCTCTCATCTTAGCTAGTCAAAATTGGCATAGTGAACATGGTGGTGAGAAGGGTGGAAAACTTCAAGTAGATTGATTTTAAGGTGTTCCTAATTCCTATAATCCCATGGAGGGTCTTAACACATGTCATCCACTAAATTATATTGATTTTAATGGAAAATTTATGCCTTTTAGGAGGCCAAGTGTGCAAGATGAATGAAGGAAGAGTTTTTTAGATTGTAGATGATGATGGCTCACTTCCAGATGATTCCAGAATACCAAGAATATAACCAATGAATGGAGAGGCATGTTGGAAATCCTTCCCATTAATTACAATCATTTTAACTATTATTATTTAGTTATGAGGTGTTTAATAAGCTCAAATCATGAAGGTATTTTTTTTGAGCTAGTTAAGAGGATTTTATGCTTCTTTGCAAGAGTTTGATGACTTGGATGGACACTTGTACTTCTTAACCTTGCATGGATCATCCCATATTGTATTCTCATGTACAAGTAACTAATTCTCTCAACTTTACAAGTGTCCATGTGACCCTTGGACTTCTCTCTTCTCCTCTCTCTCTCTCAATTTCTATAAAAGCTATCCATTTTGGCCATTGTAACTTATGCTCCACCTGAGTATGGTGATGCCCTGCTCATTTTCATACCATTTGATCAATAAGACTATTGATTTTTACCTCTTCATGACTATTATTAGTGTGATTCACTTGAATGTTATATCTTGCTTAGTGAAGACTATGGATTGCTTAACATGTTATCTCATTATTACATCTTATTTGTAGTTAGAAAGCTTCTTCTTGTAGGGCATGTGAAGTGTTCTAAGAAATGTCAAGGATTGAGTGAGTTAATATATTCACTAGAGCTATCCAAGGCCTCTTATATAGTCCTCCTAGCTTTGCACATTCATCCATAACCTCATAATGTAACATTGATGTGAGAATATGTGGATTGAAGGAGTGTATGTTTGGTTAGTCCTTTGTTCTCATGTGTAACATGCTATTGGTTAGAAGTCATCATATCATTTGGTGTATCACATCCATTAGAATAGTTTGTTTTAATTTATCTCTCTCCCTTTTCACCCCCAAATTTTAGGTGTAGTTGTGATCTAAAGTGATACATCAAGGGAACTAGACCTATCTAGAGATTCACCTCATCCTCAAGCTACCCACATGCATAGAGGTGTTTCCATTGTGCCACTTGGATGAGGAGAGCTTAGGCATCTTCTCAAAGGGTGAAAATTTAAGTGATAATAGGTACATAGGGTATGTAAATAGACAACTAGAAAGTTAGAGGTCTTAAGGCTTTTATGGGATACAAGAGATCTATAATGTCTATCTAGTTTGCTAGTTTACACCAAGCTATAAATAGACTTGTAAACTAGGTTAGGGTTAGCATAATCAAGTGTGCAAAGGATGTAGGTATCTCTAGTGGGTATAAACATAGTAAATCAAGTAGCTAATACTATAAATTTATCTGCTTATGAATTAGAAAAATAACAATGTTGAATAAAGATAGCTAACAAGAAATATGTAAACTTAGAAGTGAAGGCACTTTTAGGCCAAATGAAAGACATTTTAAGCAATAAAGATGTTTTCAATATTTTTTTCAATATAATGCCTAATTTAAGTTTTAAGCTAACTCTTTATTTTCAACACTATTATTCCCTAATAATGTAATTTTCTGGCTTAGTAAGAAGAGAGATTGTCTATGCAAGTTGTATAAATTATTTTAAGCATGTAAGATTCTACTATGTAATGAGAAATATTTACAATGTGAGCATGACATATAATAGAAGTTATTTCAAGTAATGAAGGATTTTATTGACAGTATAAAAATTCATAAACTTTAGAAACTATCTTAGATATTGTCCTAAATAAGCTAAATCACTAAAACAATCAAAACCTCACATATATACTATTACAAACAAACAATAATTTCACTTTGCATAATAAAGTGCCCTCATATCAAACTCAAAAGAAGTGTGTAGAATTTATACCAACCAATTATCAAAGATAGGAAGCAATGAATGAGGAGGATTAGGTTATGTGTAAGTTAAGTCCAAACTAGGAGCCAAAAGTAGTGGAAAAATTGAAGGAGAATCTACCAACAAAGAGAGAGCTAATAGATAGAGCATAAGAACAGGTGAAATAGAGTCTTGAGGGATCTAAGATCAACCCAAAAGATTTAGGAATACTGTAAATAGAAATGTGAATCACCAAGATAACTTATACAATAGTAGGAAATCCCTTATCACAATGAAAGTTAAGTGTGCCAAGAATGAACCAAGTGAGATTCAAGAAGGCAACCAAGATTTGAGAGTGATGATGAAATGGGAAGATCAAAGAAAAAATGTAGGAGAAAAAGGCTAAAATGAAAGATAAATTGACGTATATCTCAACCCTAATCTACAAAAAGACCAAAAACTATTTGTATGCAATTAAAAATGCAACATGTCTATAAATCAATACTAACTCGGAGAAGATAAATCATACCATACACTTCTAATTGGGGACACATTTATTAAATAAGAACATGACCAATATGGGGATATTATAGACCCAATTAGGGGATCTCTTACCATGAAAAACCATGCTAAGGAGGGTTCCAAAACCTCTAGTCTAACATAGTCACACAATAACCCTAAGTTGGTCTTGATTTTTGATATTTCACCTATACTAATAACAAGTAAAACAAATCTAATCTAGTGCTCACCAAAGCTTTTAGAACAACATGAGGGGTTAAAAATAATAAAAACATGTATAAGTTATTCTCAGTTAATATAATTATGAGTAAGTCCCTAATACATGGAATAGGAAGAGTAATATTATTTGAAGTTAATACTTATGCTACTTCTATCTACTAAAGAGAGGAGCAAAGTTAGAGAATACTTACCTAAATGTGAACCCATCAAGACTCAATGTATCTCTTGGATAGTGCGGATTTTTAAGAGTTTTTTATGGTTTTTAAGGATCACTAAGAAAGGCCAAAGAATCCAAGGCTTATCCATAAGACTAGATTCTCCAAGTAGAAACCCTAAGCTAAGACTCCTCACATAGAATGGTTGAATAATAAATTGTAAAGAAGTATGAGAAAATAATAAATATTGATTGTATATTGAAATAATTATGAAATTATCTTATATTTATAGGCATATTTTACCCTAAACCCTTCCAAAAATCTTGGTTGATAGGGTCAACCCAGTCGAGCTAGCATAATTTTGGACAATGATTAACTAGGTCCCAAGTTAGGTTATCCAAAGGCTAACCTAATTCCTAAATTAAAATATCCCAAAACTTTACAAGGTTGACCCAGTTGAAAAAATATAGATGAATGAAAAAAGGGATGGAAAGTGGGAAAGACTAGAGGAATGTGCAAACGAGGAGTAATAGCTTAGGGAATAGTTTCAGGAGCTAGTTAGATTGGTACTAAGTGGAAATAAGGGACACAAATCCTAAGAATCACCAATGGTCTACCCAACCCTTTCTTGGTGCACCCTTTTAGGCATTCACTCAAAGGTATTGAGTCTCAATGGGTTCTTGAAATATGTAATGCATTAGTTATTACTAAAAGTTAAAAATATTGTGTATACACTATCCATTTCTATCCATTTAGGCCCAAACAAGGACATTTTTTATGCATTATACATAGGCCATGGCCTAAGTCATGTCTTTCATGAATGAAATATGTGTCCTAGGCCATGGGTGTCCTCCCTAAGCCATGGCCTGGGTCAAATAGCCACTTCAAGTGCTCAATAGGCGTTGGAAAGGCCCTGAGAGGTCTCTAGAGAGCCTATCTAACACATAAAAGTTCAAGATTTGCTAAGGATGTATATGGGATGAAATCATTATATGAGAAAGGTTAAAGCAAGTGGAGGATGCCTCAAATTAAGATAACTAGGGTTGGTATTCTATATGTGAACTGATGTGTAATCATAAGGAGGAATAGGGTGGTGGGAATTATGATTACATATGCCCTTGAGGTACAAGAAGTTGGTGTTTGAATGAACAAAGAGTGTTGTGCAATACCTACAAACCACACACAATAAATGAAAAGAAATAATTTAAAATATAAAGCAAGACATTACTTGCACTTACCAGATAAGGATGGCAATGGAAAAATTTGACAATGTGATCTATGAGTGAGAGTGCAAATGCTACATAATCTAAATCCAACTCTAGATCCAACTTTAGATCTAGATCCTACAAAGAAGGGACATAAGTGATATAAAATCAAATCATAAAATACAAAATGACATTCACTAAGGCATCAATCCTAGTGTTCTCCCTATGAAGGATATGGGTGAACTGGACATCTTTGAAGAGGGAGAACAAATTGTGTGCTACCTCAAATAAGGGGATTAATTCAAAGCTAAGGATTGCCCAAAAAATGATGAGTTGAGACATGACTAAGAGTGACTTATAGAATAAATACACATATCATGTGCCTAACTCACAAGCATTAGTCAAGGTGTTAATGATTTCATGATACTCAACTACATTATTTATTTCACTAGTAAGGAAGAAACTAGTTACAACAAGATCATGGCCCCATATATCATCAATAACCCAAGCTACAATAGTAAGTTTTGGGTTGCCCTGACTACCACCATCATTGTGGATCACCACTGAGAGGTATAACATGATGGGGGTCAAGGATGCAAGACTAATAACTATAGAAAGACAATATCAAATTAAGGTAAGACAAGAGATTTGTATGAGGGAAAAAAATAATGAAATTTGGTCACAAACACAATGGTTGACCAACATCGACCGTGGGAAGAGGTAACAAGGGAAAGTGGGGGGAAGTTTGGAGAAAATGAAGACTAGAGCAAGTCTTAAACCACCATAGCTAGCTAAAAATGTTACCTAAA
Organism: Torreya grandis; assembly: GCA_037957365.1. NCBI lineage: Eukaryota > Viridiplantae > Streptophyta > Pinopsida > Cupressales > Taxaceae > Torreya > Torreya grandis. The sequence continues at coordinate 3,292,379 of JARHVA010001097.1, forward strand.
ATAATGACAAAAAAGGTAAAGAAGGAGTTAAAATAGATCAACTACATAAAAATAGAGAAATGGCTAACTAAAAGAAGCACAACAAGTAACTTCTATCCCCAGGTGCCCACGAGGTGGGGCATAGTATTGGGAGGTTAATGGGGACCTAAAAGGGATCCCAAAAACCAAAATGGGGATAGAGAAGGCCCAAGGAAGCCTCAAATTAAAAAATAGAGGCCATTAATGTTCTCAGAATATGCAAAAACCCCTAATATGGAGGTTTTGCAATCTAGAATACAAAAAGGGTAAAACACCTAGAAAAGGGCCCACAGAAAGTAAGAAAAAGGGCTAAAAAGAGCGGAGAAAGAAAAAATTGATTAATTTTAACTCTCATTTTCACTCTAAGAGATACAAAGGAGATTCCACAAGCCACCAAATCCCAAGCAAAGCAAAAGAGGACATTGGAGCATGCCATAGATGCACAAGATGGTTCGGGTAAGTCCTTTGATCAAATTTTTTGCAAATTTTATTCATTTATGGGGTTTTAGAGGCCTAAAAATATTTTTGACTAATTCAAAATGATTTGGTGGAAAAATCAGATGAATTAATTAGTTATAATGATAGGTAGGCTGAGGGGGACACACCAAAAAATATGGTAAGTCTTATGTGGTCTTGAGAGGGAGAACTGAGGAGCCTTAAGGCTCCCCAAGGGGCCACACCCTAGGTCATGGCCTTGCTAGGAAAATCCATAGCTTGGGGCATTACCAGGCCATGGAGACCATGGCCTAGACCACTATGAGTCTATAACTTTGCCCAAAAAGCCATGACCTAGGGTAGAGAGGCCAAAAAGGCCTGAAGGGGTCAAAATAGGGAATAGAGCAAGGTAAAATGAATAAATAATGAAAAATAGTTATTTTTTACTTTCTTTTCTTATTTCCCAACTAGGAATGCTAATCCATTTGCCTATTTATTAGTTGTGTAGACATATGGAGGAGTTAGCATACCAGAGGAGGGGGAGCCTTCATAGGCAAGGGAGCAACTAACACAAAGAGATATATTGTGTGAGGTGACCAACTAAGAGAGAGTCCCATCATGGCCAAATAAGGAGGTAGATGCTCTACCTATGGAGGACCAAGATTGCCTATGGAGTGTAGGAATTTTGATATTGGTACATTGACTTCATTATGTTACTTTAGGGATCTAAAAAATGCATTGGTGACCACATGGCTACTTGAGAGACATGTATTCCAACTGGGGCTCAAGATAGGGGTCATATTGAGTATTAAGGACGTCTACTAGCTCTATAAGGGTGATCTTACAAGGAGAGAGATAGAGATACTAAAGTGTAGGATACATCTATAGCTAAGCTTTACCTAGTGGGACCCAATTGAGAGAATAATAGCCATGGAGTATAGATCACATAGCTATCGAAAAGGGTACCACCATTATAGATAGTGATAACAAGCACCATGGTCAGGAGGATCTATGCCAATCTAAGTATGGGAATACTACCACTATCTTGGATAGGATTTATCTAATGAGTTGAAGGAGGATAGAGATATGTATGGGTCTAGTATATCCTAGGTGGACTATACTAGCAGCTAGATCACATCCAGTGTATAAAGCCAACTAGACTGGCATAAATTAACCTACTCATGTCATGGGATTATGAGAGACTCCCATTAACACAAAAAAAGATACCATAGGGTAGTGATGCATACCCTACACTAGAAGAGGGCACTACATGGGATGTGCAATTTGTAGATAGGGTTAAGCCTGTATAAACCACTTTAGACTAGGATGTAATGGGTAGCTAAGTCTATGATCTATACTGATCTATGGTATGGATGAAATATGCCAAGGTGGAGATCCATGTGGCACATGAGGATTTCTAAGGTCCATAGGGGCCATACCAACATCTAGGGAGACAAGGTCTAACATCAAGGGAGAGACAGGCACAACCTCAAATAGTTGAGGTTGAGAATGGAGGGCATCCAAGATAGAGTGAGAGGGAGTGACAAAGAGAGACAACCATGACAAGGACCACCACCACCCAGAGGATCATGCCATACCAGAGTGATATAGAGGCCATTAGTATAACTAGATAAGACAAGTGTATTTAATTGATAACACTTTATATTTTGTACTCATCTTTTAGTGAGATCTGATATATGACTAACATATGTAATCTATGTGTGTTTATGTAGGAGACCAACCTAGTTGGAATAGACCCCAACTGGACCTATAGTTGAGGTATCTATTCCCTAATGTGGTGATGAAACCACTCATAGAGTAGGTGTTGTATCAACTAGTGGGGGCATAGTCACATACTCACTTATAAAGGGTGGGTGTATGAGCCTCACTTGAGATGGTAAAGGCATGACACTAGATACCATGTCTAGAGGCAGATCCAACATAGCATGAGGTAGTTATGGCATAGCATAAGACATCTATAGTATGAGCTGAGGCACAAATGGCTAGAGCAGAGGCCAAGATCGATTGACTATGGGATGCGCTAGTCTGAGAGTAGATCAAAGGAGTGAAGGCACTTGAGGAGAGCGTATATTGATTGACTACCCTATAGGAGACCATGGCTTGACTGATCGAGAGGAAAAGATCGATATCTCTACCTAGAGTAGGGATAACATAGATTCTATTCATAGGCTGATTGGGATAGTATCATATGTATAGCCATGCATGTGATAGTTTTGGGGATTATGAACCTAGGCTCAGAAGAAGCCATGTGATGTACTTAGAGAAAAAAACATATATTTTTTATGATATATATATATATAGTTTTTTTCTCCTTATTAGCACATGTGTGTATATGATTTTGTGTGTGATGTGTATGCTTCATCTGATCTAGACTACTAGATATATGTGATTAAATAGTAAGAACTACTAATAAAGAACCTACATGCACACACATATATAAGCAACACAAGGATTAGTGGTGCAATAAGAGAGGAAAGGTTCTCCCTACCACTATATGTGACTTTCCTAAAGGATCGTATAGGACCTATACATGAAATGTCTTGAGGTAGGACCCTTTGATTGGGTGCCACATGGGATTGCCTTTGAGGGTTGAAATATGATAAGCCCCATTCTATAGAGAGGCAGTGATAATAGAGGGGCTAAACCATTTGTGTGTGAGTTTTCCCTTCTTATGGTGCCCCTTGTCAAAAATGAGGCCTGTATCATTGACTTTTAATGAATCAAGTGCACCAATTTATTGAATTGGATGATGATAGTGCTGGTAAGCATGGTTGTGCAAAAGAGCATTAATGAATCACTCATCTAGTTGTTCAAGCTTAGTGAGTTGAGTGGCACATTTTTCCTCATCCAAGAGAGATCCAAATGTCTTAACCTATAGTGAAGGGATTAATACCTCTAGGGGAAGGACAACCTTGGACCCATACATGAGCGAGTATGGAGTTGCCCCCATGGCCATTTGAAAGCTATTCTAATAATCCCAAAAGGAAGGATATATTAGGAGATGTTAGTCCCACTTGGACTAGGCAACGATATGTAGAAGCATCTTCTTCAAATTTTTATTTGAAGATCCATCTTGCCCATTTCCCTAAGAGTAATAGGTGGAGGATAAATGGATCTTGAACCTAAAACATTTAGTGTGCTCATGCATCTTAAAGCTTTATAAGCTTAGTGTAATATTGGCCATAATCACTGTAGAGACCTTGAACCTATAAATAAGATAATTTAGGAAAAAATTGGTGATGGTCTTCCCACACAAGTCTCTAAGAGGCATGGCCTCAACCCACTTCATGAAATAGATAGTGACAATGATAAACCAATGATGGCCATCAAAAGAGGTAGGTTTGAACTCACCAAAAAATTTGAGATCCCAAACTAAGTAGGGTTAAGGGGCTAAAATGGAATGCAAGAGGTCTATATGGGCATTGATGGCTTCCCCAATGACTTGGCACATCTTGCACTTTTTGGCATTTTGGATGTCATCCTTAACAAGAGTGGGCCAGTAGTAGCCCATCCTAATAATACACTGATAAGTAGGTTTCCCTCCCAAGTGTCCACCAAAAACACTCCCATGAGACTCCTCCAATGTGAGATGGGTATCCTTTAGGGCTAAGCATTACATCGACATGCCATTTAGACCTCTCTTGAACAATATGCCACCTATGATAACATAGTAAATGGTAAGCTTATGAATCTGATAACATTCTTGTGAATGAGCATCGATGGGATAAGATTTAGTCTCAAGGTAATAGATAATTTCTCGATACTAATCACACTTAGAGACCTTAATCTAATTGATCAAGTAGACCATCTCATTAGGGAAGGCATCATCAAGCAATTCCATGTTATGATTGGGTAGTGGGAACTCAATAGGTTTCTCAACTATAAATAAGCCCTTATTGGATTTTTAGTTAATAATGTAGAGGTCTAACTCTTGAAGAAGCATGATCCTCCTCATAGTCTTATTGACAAGGTGCATCTTGTCAAATAAATAGCAAAGTGGATCAGATTGGATATTCACATTGGTGGTTTGGCCCAACATGTAATGTCTCAAGTTTATTATGGAAAATATGATAGAGAGGCATTGCCACTCAACAAGAAAGTAGTTGAGTTCAAGGCAAACAAGCAGGTGAAAGATGTAGTAAACAACTCTCTCTATGTCTATGTCATCCTTTTGACATAGCATGCCCTTGATGGAAAGATCAATGATAGAGGTGTATAAGATGAACTCATGACCCTCAATAGGAGTCATTAGAATGAGAGGATTGTGAATCATGTGCTTTAATTCCTTAAAATCCACTCATACTTTAGTATACCATAAGAACAAAGTATTCTTGCATAATAAACATGTAAGGGGTATGGATTTATGAGTATACTCTTCAAGGAAATATCTAAATAAGTTAAATATTCCAAGGAAAGACTACAACAGAATGAGATTGCATGGGGGGAATCTCAAGGATCACCTTGATCTTCTTAGGATACACTTTAATACCCCTCTATGAAATGAGGAAGCCAATAAGCTTTCCATTAGAAATGCCAAAAATACACTTCTCAAGGTTAAAGCTAATGTGATACTCCCTAAGATGCTCAAAGATGATCTTGAGGTCTTACACATGCTCAACCCATTTACAAGATTTTTTGATGAGTCCATTGACATAACATTCAAAAATCTTGTGGATGAGGTTATGAAAAACCTAGGTCATGGCACACTAATACATAGCCCCAACATTATTCAAAACAAAAACATGATGACATAATAGAAGTACCCCAAGGGGTAGTGATTTTTGTCTTATGATGGTCTTTGGGTGCAATCCAGATTTGGTTGTATCCCAAGAATTCATCCATAAGGGACATGATCTCAAAACTAGCTATGGCGTCAATAATATGGTTGATTAAAGGAGTGGAAAATTATCCTTTGGATAAACCACATTGAGATCCCAAAATTTGATGCATATTTGAATGGATCTATTCTTCTTGATAATAGGAACAATGTTAGAAACCCATTGGGGGTAGTCAATAGCTTGGATAAAACCAACTTGGATGATTTTTTCAATCTCAACTTTGCCTAATTGGGAGACTTTAACTGCCATTGGTCATTTTTATTAGTGAATAGGATGGGCCCCATTATCCATAACGAGGTTGTGGATAATGATGTTAGGATCCATGCCATTCATATCAATGTATTCCCAAGTGAATAAATCCAAAAATTCATATAAGAAGGCAACCAAGACATCTCATTCCTCTAGAGAAAGGCTAACACTGATCTTAATCTTTAGCCTCATTAAAGTGCCAAGGTTGACATATATGGACCCTTTGACATCCATAACATTTCCTTCCTTGAAAAACTTAGGCATAAGAGGAAGCGATTAATCTAACACCTCAAGCTCAACCACCAAGACAATTACTATGGGGATGATATAAGTTAGGCCATCAGAGAGAAATCTCCAAAACTTAATAATCAAGGGGATAATGGTACTTATGGCAAGCTTGCATGATCTTGATATATGATTTTCTCTACTTGATTATGTTGTATTTCATAACATGAATGAAATAACACTCGATATTAGACTTAGCTACTCTAGTGATCTTAGTGAGAGATGCATTGAGAGAGATTATACCTCAATGGGAAAAGAACAATGTAAGGGGAAGCTCAAATTTTGTGAAATCATCTTAAAATAGGTCACCAAGAAGAGAATATTTGACTTGGCATTATGGAGTGGAAGAGGGAGTTAGCTGACGTGTGCCAGACTTTGAAGGAATGAATGTTGATTGATGCACAACTAGATCACAATGTTCATCCTTCATAAAATAAGACTCATAATTAGGGGGTGTGTGAGAGTCCATAGATCCCCATGAGGACACAACCAAAGCTTCACATAAGGGCTTTGTCTTTACGTATAGTAATGCCTAGGGATCTAGGTTAGCCTCCATAGTATTAACCTCACATTCATGCATAAATTAAACAATGAAAAATGTGGTTGATACGATGGTATACATGGTAGTAGTCCAAGGATGGGCAAGAATCAAATTGCATGAAATATCCAAGTCTAACACAAAAAAACTAAATCCTAGCTATCTTAGGGCCAAACTTGACCTAGAGCTTCATGTTTCCCATCGACATAATCATGTCATCATTGAAACCAACACAGTTATGGATAACATTAGAGCGCTTCTTCCGATTAATCCAAAGCTATTTTAACACATGCAAGGTCATGATATTCAATGTAACTCCATAAATGATGAATCTCTTAACATGATAGTCATTGATAGAGGTCTCAATATAAAGAGGTAATCAAACCCTCTTTATATGAATCGAAGTGTCTAGAAAAGAGGTAAGGTCAAAAGATAAGATGGGAGGATGAGGGTGCTTGGGTGCATTGGATTTGAATAAAAATTCAACATCATCCTATAGTGGACCCTCATGAGAGAGACCCAACTCATAAAATATGAGGCCCCTTTTCTTAGGGCAAAGGCAAAGAAGGTCCCAAATGGAAATCTCAATTAATAGGCCCTATAACTCCTCTATGATGGAGTCACAGTGTTGTGTATCCTAGGGAGGGATGTTACATTGAAAGTCAAATTTGACTTTGTAGTTCTTACCCCTTTAGGCTAGACAAGAGGCCCAACACCACTAACCCAACCTAAGCACATGTTGAAAAAACACTCATACCTAGTAGAGGCTACGTTAATAGAAATAATTACCTTACTACTCTCATGATTGGCTTTTCCTCTTGGGCCAACTTGAGAAGACGAGTTATAAGAGTTAGAAGAGAAACAAGGGGAATGAGGGGACTTAGCCTTTGATTTTTTCTTTTTATTCTTCTTCTTCTCCTTGTCATGGTTAATTAGAGGTTCTTTGAACACATTAAATTTGTGGTTAGGTTCCACAAGTGGAGAGATCTAAGATGGAGGTGAGGCTTGCACACCAGAATTTTGGGCAGCATAATTAGCATCATCGTGCCCCTTCATTCAATGGAAATTTAAAAACTTGGTGGAGTTATAAGGAAACACTATTCATTATTTTATCATTCTTCATTTGGAATCCTTCTTTTTATTTGGATTCTTTATCAAATAATTCAACTCATGGCTATACTTCTTGTCCTTATTCTCAAGAGGAGAATTAGTGACACCATCATCAGTCACATTATGGTTATGATCATGCAAAGAAGATGACTTAAGGGTTTCCATAAGCCACATGCATACATGCACCTCAAAGACTTCAATCTTCAGACACTCATTAATAGCTTCATCATATGAGGTGGGCTCGTGCTTGAGGATGTCAGGTTGAACCTCCTTCCTCAATGTTTGTATGAACATGTCATATAGTTGATCATCTAAGAACCTTGCTCTACATGTATGGATGGTTGAATGCCACCTACATATAAAATCAAAGTTTGAATCACCTTTGGCTTATGCCATAGAGGTGAGTGATTGGATGTTGAGGTTAAAAGGTTTGGAGATTTATATTGGAGAAAGTCATTCAAAAGGATCTAGAAACTAGAGAAAGAATTTAGAGGTAGTTTATGAAACCAAACAAGAGCTTCAGCTCATAGAGAATGAGTGAATAGCTTCAACATCATGCCTTCATCCTATTCCTAATCCATACATGCCATCATGAATTCTATAATATGCTTCATGGGACTAGAGTCCGAAGTCCCATTGAACTTAGATAGTTTAGGGATAGGAGTATGAAGGGGAATAACACATACCCAAGGGGCTAAAGGATTCCTATAAATATCCTCATAGGCATGGTTGATACTAGGATAATGATGAGATATAGGAAGGGGATCATGATGGTGATGATGTTGACTATGCCAATACACATCATCATAACCTTGATCATGGAGAGGATGATGTCAAGGTAACTCTAAATATGGGAGACACTCATGCTAGAAATCATCTCTATCATGGGGTGGGGAAAAACCAAGGGAAGGGTAGCGTTCCCTAAAGGGATGATATGATGATGTGACATACTCATGGAAATGGTTATGGTGACCTAGATCTCCATGATGATAGTCACATGCCATCATATGAGGGTCAACCTGAGGGTGTTGATACTCGAGATAGGCATCCTATAGATATCTAGTTTGTAGATGGTGATCAAAATCAACACACTCATTTGAAACTCTAAAGGATGGATTAGGAGGATGGGAGGAATCCTCATGATGAAGATACCTCACCAAGTTGGAATGCCTATGACCTATAACATGAACATGAAGGTGTCCTTTCTATATATTTTATTACCAAGAGAGAGGTGGGGAAATAACATGAGAACTAACTGAGGCACTTGTAACTGAATGGGTGCGAGCTCTGTCTCCAAAAGAAGCAGGCCATTTAATCCTAAGGGAGAATGGTTCACTTAATTTACCTGAAGGCATATATGACAATTATTAATGATTTCATGTAGCTCATTAGGTCTTAGTTACACAAGGGGATCCTCATCACCTTGAATGGGTGAATGAGTCATACATGAGGCCAAAGGGAAACATCCTTAAATAAATGATTTTTGGACTAGTGAAATGGGGATTAAGTCCATTGGTTGTAGACCTACTATTGTTATTCCCATTGGAATATGAGAATGTCTAGATCACCATGCTTGGTCAAGGGAACCTCCTAGATCCTATAGTGTCTATGGCATCCATTGTAGTTATGGCTTAATGATGGGTGAGGTCAAGAATAAGGCCCTAAATCTAACATGATTGTCATCCCAAGGATGGGAGTTTGGCCATAGATGCAATGAAATAAGAGAAACATGAGAGACAAAATAAAAGGCAAACTAATGGAGAGCCACTAGGGATAATGGCACAAAACCAAATCAAGAGAAAATAATCAAGGTAAGAGCCAAAACATAACTAAAATCATATCCCAATAGCTAACAAAGGGGAGTTGGCTAAGATATCTCTAAATGGGATACAACTAGCATGAAACTATATGTGGGGTCCCATAAGGTGTGTCAAAATGTAGGTCCAAGAATATAAATGGAACCACTAGTGTTTGGTAGGGGGTTACATAGGGTACTTAAATAAATAACTAGAATGCTAGAGGGCTCAAGGATTCTATGGGATATAGGAGATCTATAGTGGCTATATGGTTTGTCTTCTTACACCAAGCTATAGATAGACTTGTAAACTAGGTTAGGGATAACATGATCAAGTGCACAAAGTATGCAGGTATCTCTAGTGCGTATAACTACAATAAATCAAGTTACTAAGACTAGAAAACTATTTGCATACAAATCATAGAAATAACAATGCTGAATAAAGAGAGCTAACAAGTAATATGTAAACTTAGAAGAAAAGGAACTTTTATGCCAAATAAAATATGTTTTAATCAATATATACATTTTCAATCAAGGGAGTAAGATCATGCCTAATATAAGTTTGAGCTAACTCTTTATTTTCAACACTATTATTCCCTAATAATGTATTTTCCTAGTTTATCAAGAAGAGAGATTGTTTATGCAAGTTGTAAAGATTATTTTGAGCATGTAAGATTCTACTATGTAATGAGAAATGTTTCCAATGTGATCATGACATATAATGGAATATATTTCAAGTAATGAAATATGCTATTTACCACATACATATGCATAAACTTTAGAAACTATCCTAGATAATGCCCTAAACAAGCTAAATCACTAAAAAAATCAAAACCTACCATATATACTATTGAAAACAAACAAGAATTTCAATTTGCATAGCTAAGTTCCCTCATATCAAAATCAAAATAATTTTTTAGACTTACTACCAACTTATTATCCAAGATAGGAAGTAATGAAGGAAGAGGATTAGGCTATGTGTAAGCTAAGTCTAAACTAGGAGCCAAAAATAATGGAAGAGTTAAAGGAAAATCTACCAAATGAGAGAGAGATAATAGATGGAGCAAAATAATAGGTGAAATGGAGTCTTGAGAGAGATAGAAAGAACCCCAAGCTTCAATAACACTGTAGAGAGTAATGTGAATCACCAATATAAGCTACAGAATAGTATGGCATCCCCTATCACAATGAAAGTTAAGTGTGCCAAGAATGAACCATGTGAGATTCAAGAAGGCATCCCAAATTTGAGTGTGATGATCAAGTGGGAAGATCAGATCAAAAATATAAAAGAGAGAGGCTCAAATTAATGATAAAGTGACATATATCTCAACCCTAATCCACCAAAAGACTAAAAACTAGTTGTTTCTAGTTGTTTGGGCCTAAATAGGGACCTTTTTTATGCATTATGCCTGGGTTGTGGCCTAGGATATGGATTTAATGAAGGAAACATGTAACCTAGGAAATGGGTTTCCTCCCTAATCTATAGACTAGGTCAAATGGACACTTTGGGTGGTCAACATGCCTTCAAAAGGGCCCTAAGAGGTATCTAGAGAGTCTGTCTAGCATGCAAAAGGTTTGAGATGTGCTAAGGATGTATAAGGGATGAAAGAATGATGCAAGAAAAGTCAAATTGAGTGATGAATGCCTTGAATTGGGATAAATAGGGTTGGTAATATGCACATGAGCTGATGTCTAATCATAGGGAGGAGTAGGGTCATGGGAAGTATGATTACAGTTCTATGTGTAGTAGATGATGTAAGGTGCCCAATGTGTAGAACAAGAGGCAGTCCTAAAAAATAAGATAAACTTCTAAATTTTTAGAAAAAATATTGTTAACACCTAAAAATTATCTATCTCATCAACATTATAAGGCTTCTTCCAGTTCATAGAAAGGACCTACATAAACAAAGATATGAGAAATAATGGAATCTATTGGTAAATAACTAAAGGGTAATAATTTAAATTTTCTACTATTAAAGGGTGAAAACATATTCATTTTCTCATTTTATACTCTTGAAAACTAGATATCTATTTCCAAATTTAGTGATTTGATAGATCATGGCTTATAGACAAGGAGGTAGGCATGCTGATGGACACATTGCCATTATGACCAGAGTCGTACACGTATGATATACATTAAAAGAATATATTTAGAATAAATTGAACTAGATTAAGAAATATAGGTAACAGAGAAAATACATGTAACAAATATTTCCCTAACAAGCATGTAAATATATCTAAAAATAAGACAACTAATGGGTAGGTGATGAAAATTCAAAAAAATAGGCTGAGGGAATTTATTAGGGCTTAAGGAAGAATCATCACATTTTTAAATTGTATCAGCCAGGCTGATGTAGTTTGGTAATAGGGTGTAATTTTCTCAGCTGGTGTTGTATGAATTTATTTCTTTAGCTGTATAGAAATTTGGCTAATTTAGTTGGATAGAGATTTGGATGATGCCATTTGGCATGGATGATGAACTAGGAAATTAGCCTAGTTGGCATATGTGATATGACATATCCAATGGTGCTATGAATAAAACTAGGCCAATGCAAGTTTTTAAATGGTTTATGGCATAGTAAGGGAGCTAATCATGACCAATATAGTAGTGTTTGGCCAATGTAGTAGGATATATAGTTGACCAATGCCATCTAGCATGGTTGATGTAGTCTGATACAGTAGAAAATGATGAAAAATAATTCTAATTTAACATTTTGTAATGATTTTAAGCATTTATTTCATATTTTGGGATAAGAAAAACTTGATTTGTGCTTTATTGTTTGATATTTTGGAAATATGATAGAGATTATGGAGACTACTAAATGTGATATAGCTACTTGATCTATTATAAATATTTTCAGCATTAGATCAGGCATAATTGACTAGTATTGGAATTTTGTGGGAGCATGGAAAGTTATATTCATTTGAGCATATATTTAGTCACCATGTTCTTAGAAGTATGGGAAAGGCTGATCAACACATTCAGATGGGTAGTGGATGCAAACACCATATAGGTGTCCATTACTGTATATGATATACATGCAATACCAGGGTTACCTATCATAGGATAGTACCCTAGATAGTGTAGATGAGAGGAGAACCTTAGCTCAGTGAGCTACTAACTCTGACATATATGATTATCATGAGTTACAAATATGATTGTTTGATGTGTACATACCAAGTGTTTTAGACATCTATAAGGCTTTGATCAGACTTATGATATCATGTGTGATCTATCATAAGTCAAATGGGGTTGTTCCATTATACATTATTGATCTATGTTGCATGATGATAGAGCATGGCACATTATATGATCTAGGGTTAGTAATATGGTATACTTGGTTCATGACTTCCACATAATTCTAAGTAGATGTTAGTAGATGATGGGGATGAGCATCATTTTAGGTAGTTAGATATATGATATGTTTTCCATGTATAGGATTGCATGCTTACCTCATGTGATAGATGATGCCCTCCTATTGTTGAGGATATGGGCACAAGATCATGTGTTGTGAGTAGTTTCACACACACTAATGTTATAGATTGTGTGGAGGGACCAAATCATATGGATACCATATTAAGGTATTGTAAATGTGTGGCTATCACAACCAACTAAAATACAAACATAAAGGTAGAGGTGGTTCATAGGGCACTACACGTAATGGGTGGATCCTCATCCATATGATCACATTCCTAGATATTTTAGACTTGCACACCCAATAAAACCTTTGGTGGTCCCACCATTTTGGGCTTTCCATGATAGAGATTAGTGTGATATGGGAGCGAGAGGAGTACCAACTAGGGAACTTACATTGTAGCCTTATCAACCTAAGGTAATGAGATAATGATGGATATGATAATTGGTATCATAGGTAGATGAAAGAGGTGGAAAACCAGTAGTGGTGTTTCAATAGTAGTAGAGGGATCTTACTGTGTGACTAGATGATAGTTAGACTATAGAGAAATGATCACATATGGTTTCATGCCAAAATAGATTCATTCATCTAGGGAGATATAAGGGATTTTAATCACCTTGTAGCCACAACAACCTTCAAGTGATAAGTAATTATGGATATGAAATTCTATGGGTAAGTAAATGTGTTAATTTTATTGCTTTCATTTCCTAGAGGTGGCTATATACATGTTAGGTACTCATGATAGATATACTATTAATTATGATTTATATTTGAGATCTAATATTGTATTGGTTTAAATTTTACAAGTGTGACAATAGAATAATAAACATAATGGAAGACTCTAGTGGAGGCTACCCACCATGATATTTTGGTCCCTATGTTTCCTTAGCATGCCACCTTGGGGATGTAAGGTCCTATGGAATTGATAGTTGGAACACATTTAGGTTGGTTTATATTAGTTGGAGATGTTGTTTATGATCTATGCAAATGAGATCAAGTGATGGATTAGGCTTCCCTACCACTTAGGATCAAATAAGGAGAGGTGGAGGCATGGCAAGAGTTATCCCAGGAGAGGGTTGTGCACATGGTCATAACAGGACATGTGGAGAGGCTATAGGTGCAGGTGGCCAACCTATAGGGATAGGTCCAAAGATTGAAATCATGTACATATAATCTAAAACATAGTCTACATAGGGGATAGTTTGGACATGTGTTTGGAACAAACATGGCATGCCCCCCTCCTAATGGATAGGGTGGAACACAACCTTAGAGTTGAATATGTATCATTTTGATGTATCATGATGTATATAATGTTTATCCTTATGCATACATACATAAATCCATGCATGCATGCATACATGTATACATACATATGCCTCATTGGTGTTATTTATGGATTTATTTTCTTTCTAGTGCTTATTCAGTGTTTATCATGCTATGAGAAAATGTTATAATAAATGTATGTATGTTTTATTAATTTCTAGAGAATATAAACAAATACATAGTCAAAAAGAACAAAAATAAGAAATGATAATGGAAAATTAAAAAACTTAAGTATGTAGATATAAAATCAACAAATAAAAGATGTGAACAAATAATGAAGTGAAAAAAATGAATATAAAAAACATCACAAAAAATGAGATATGTAAATCATTGTAAATAAATGAAGTATCAATGAATGAAAAACTCAAAAAATATATATTAATCAAATGAAATATCAATGAATGAAAAACTCAAACAAACATACGTAAGTAAATAAAATGTCATCTCATGTCAAACAAATAAAAAAAACATAAAGGACTGAAATTTTTAACGTAATTCAAAATGTAAGAAAAACATGTCAAGTCAAACAAAAATGAAAGTGTGTAAGTTTGTGGAAATGTAAAATTTCCAATGAAAACAAAATACAATCATGAAATGAAAATAAAAAAATCTCTGAATAATGATAACTCAATCTTTAGTGCTTGATTTATAATGGAATGTAGGAAAACACAACCACATAAATACATGACAAGGATGATAAAGAGATGGTGCAGAAAGTAATAATGTAAGTGGTGTTTAGAGGAAGACTTGGTCCTATCAAAGGTTTTACAGTGTAATTAAATAACTAAGCCAACTGGTATAATTAAGGACTCAAAAAATGCATAAACAATGAAGACAAACCAATGAACTAGTAGAGGAAACAATGGTTGGATAAAAAATGGTATGGATGGGTGTTTGTGAGGAAGGCCTAGTCCTAGCTGAGGACTTACATTACAACTCACAAATAAGAAACCAAGAGGCATAAGTGACAAGTGTGATTAAGGATGTGATCAACTAAAATAAATATCCATCAAAAGGATAGTATGAAGGATATGATGTAGATAATGAATATGAGGCACCATATGGGTGATGTAAAAATCCTTAGCAAGAATGAGACACACTAAACAAGTGGTTAAGGATAAAAACTGTCAATATCAAGAACCTAGGACACTCCAACTAGTGAACACAAAGCTTGGGATAAAAATTGAAGTACATAGATCATCCCAAGAAGTCTATATTCATGAAAATTAAAATGATCTTACCTTCCCATAACATGTTCCCTATGCCTCAGGGCCCCTTACAAATCCATCAGTCTACTATGAAGATCAAGTTCTTGTGTGAGAAGATAAGTGGCACTAAAATGTAGAAATATATAATGTGACCTCCTACCCCAGTCTATTGTCCTACTCATCCCAAAGGACCTCAGATCTATTGTGAAGCCAACTATGAAGTTTAAGCTTTGACTAGAGTAGAATATGTAACAAATAAAGATCACATCTTTTGGTATGATCTAACTTTTAAGATATATTTATCTTTTAATATTGCATTTTTTTACGATATGTATTTTAACTTTTTTGGATTTTTCTATTCCTCCTCCATATAGATTTGGAAGACCAAACATGATTAAAATAGGTAGCTAACACAAGATATCTTACACTTGGACAATAGAGAGAAGGACCTAAAGACTAGGGTGTATAAAGACTCATATACTTGCCCATAAATAAGTGTGCAATCTCAAAACCAACCTATGTGTACCTTAAATGAAAGGAAAGGAGAGAAAGATGGGGATAATAGAATATCAATCCATGTAGGTAGAGATGATATAATGATAAATATGCTCATAAGTGATCACAAGGATGGAAAATAATGTTCCAAAAGGATTGGGGCTATGTTATGATAGTCATGTCACTAAATAATTTGTAATAACCTATAGGGGATCTATCACAAGCACCAATGAAAGTATTAGTCATCCAAAAGGGTGGGAAATTAAATGGTTATCCCAAAATAAGGGGAATATAAATGGTCATCTCAAAATAGGGGGAAAGCAAATGGAGGCTAAAGAATCTCAAAGATACTAAGTCAAAATATGATAAAATCAAACCCAAAAGTGTTATCAAAGTTCTATAAAATAAACAAAGGACAAAATTAAATGATACCTAGAAAGAAATAATGGTGTAAATAAAGTGATATAAATGTGAAATAAATGTTGAAATGTAAAGTGCTCAAAAATGAAAGAGAACCATGATATACAAGATATGTACAACAAGGCATAAAAAATGTTAGATACAATATAAACATGAAATCCAATCATATGATAATGTGATATGATGAATATATGTGCTTATATATGATAATATAATTATATACATACATTATCAATAAAATATGATAAATCTCATAGTAACCGGTGGAGAGTCATACAAAGATTGTCTAGTAAACAAGCTATGTGGATAAAGTAGGAATACTAGACAAAGGAGTATATCATGGTTCCCCTATAAAGGATACCAAATTAAAGGAATATAGAGCACATAATGATTGATGTCTTCTAATATATTAGATTTTTTTGGTTAAGGAAAAGGATACCCTTTCGTTTGATAATGACCTTGGGAGTGATACTGAGAAATATGATGTGTAGGAATTGATAAGTCATGAAAGTTTTTTTGAAGTACCATACATCTATCTAATTTATGTGTAGTTAAATGATGCTAAATACATTATAATTACCCATGTTAAGGATGTAGTTTAAATATATCTTTGGTGGTATAAAATTTGGGGTGCTGGAAAACTAGGTTGCTTCAGGATGAAACACATCTAGGTACTGACAAAGAGTTTAGACTTGGGTTGAGGAATCTGTGTTCATAAAATGCAAATAAAAAAATCACCTAATAGGAAATGATTATGGTGATCTAATATTTATGGTGGTAATTGAACCTTACAAAATTTTATATGCTAAAAAACTCTGGTATGCTCAATAATATTAATCCCAATGAATGTTGTCTTATGAAACTTAAAATATTGATATTTCATCATAGGTAGAGAGTTATACTGGGATCTATTTGAAACATCATAAAATAGGTAATCATTATTGAAACATATAAGGGTAGGTTATAAAACTAATGATGCAACTACTTCTTGGGGAGAATACTCGGTGCAAGTTGGATCAACATATCCAATATCTCAAGAAGAAGTGTACTTAAAAGCTCTAAAAGTTTGGAAAATTGGTATCGTATCATCATGGAATGATCAAAGAGCATGCTATGAATAGGCTTAAAATTAACTAGGTCAGTACAAGAATAATCAAGAATGTGCTCCATCTCTGAATTATGAATATCAACTAAGGGAGGGATACCATCAAGTAAAGTATAAGAAGAACAAATGATTTCAACTAAAATAATGCAACAAGAAGATGAAGAAAAATTATAAGAGATAAGAAGAGATGATCAATAACATAGGATTTTTACATCCTTATCTTGAGTATATCCAACAAATTATGGGTCAATAAGGGAGTAAACATTATTTTAATTAGGTTTATGAAGATATATATAAAGGGCATCAACCACTCTATCACTAGAGGAAAAGCGGGGAGATGAATTCTTAGAAATGACCAAAAAATTGGGAAACTCATTTGCTAACTTATTTTAAGAATGAGGTTGCAAAGAAGAGGGTAACTAAGCTACAATGATAGAAGGGAGGTTCAAGGTTTTGATAGTAAGGCTAATCTCATTGGGTTCATCATCATTAGAATCTAAGAGGTTAGGTGGTATGTTTTCAAAAGCTTGAGGTGGCCACTATAACCTTGGTTGGAGTTAATGGGATAGTTAAATAATTAATAATTACAAAAAGGATAGGTATTTTAAAGATGCCACATTCTTAGAATTATCTAAAATTCTAAGGGTTGGTGTCACCTTGAATCTTATATATAAATCTTTTATGGGAATATTTGGCACACTGTCATTCAAAATAAGTGACTACCCTCATGTTATGAGTCCAAGGTATACCAATCAAAATGTTATAATATAATGAGAAGTTAAATATCCTAACCTTAACTCTAATAATAAAGAGAGGGATGGTGATAAGAATCCAAACAAAACTGAGAAGAGGCATTTTTATTTTATCATATCCTTGACAAGTAATTTGGGTATACTTAAGGTTGCATTTAGATTATCCAAGGGTTTTTGTGAACTCAAGGGAGGTGACAAAGTTTACATACCCTTCATCAGTCAAGGAATGTTTGTCTTGAATTTCATAAACTTGGACACTAATGAAAAGAGGATGGTCATCCACATGAAGTAATATTTCATTGGGGATCATGGAAGTTAGAGAAAACTTAGGTGAGAGAGAATAATCCATAGTATCATAAACTTGAATGGGCATTTGTTCATACTATTTCTATCCTTAGACCTGGGCAAGTTAGTTTCTTTCCCCATAGGTGGATGTTGAGGGATATTAATTTTGAGTAAGAACTTATCAAGCAATTGCAATGAAATGGAGAAGTCCTCATGAGCTCAAGGAAAGGAATTTGAGAAGGTAACTTAGAAATTTTATCCATGGGATCTCACTCATCAAATCCTAATGGAACTACATATAACCAATATAAGGTTACATATTTTTGAATCAAATCAACCAAGTGAGGGCCTAAATTGCACTTAAATTGATGAGGAAATAAACTATGTGGTCTCATCCTAACTAATGTAGTTTAGTTAGGGAAAACATACTGCATTGAGTTAGTTGATGTAGTTTGTTGCATATAATAACTAGAAGTAGATTGTATCGAGATGGTCTATGCAGTGGAATAGGAAAGAGTGATAATATTAGACTATATCAAGTTGGATGATGGAGTAGGGACAAATATGGGAATTAAAATTGATTATTTTAGACTAGATGATATAGTTGGTTCTAATATGGAAATAATTCAATATATGAGGTTGGTTGGTGAAATATCAATAAAGAACTGAGTAATAGTAGACTATATCATTCTATTTGATACAATAAAAACATAAATATGAGGACTAAGAGACTATAGTAGGCTGGTTGATATAATGAGAATAGTTATAAAAAAATATGGCTACATCAAGTAGGCTTATATAGTAGGAATATCTAGATTGGCGATGATTTCCTCATACTCTATCCATAAAATGAGGCAGAGAAGTATCGTGAACTATTATATACATAGGATAGTGAGTATGAGTATAATGAGGATAAGTGTTAATGTAAGAGATTGCATGCCTCATTTTATTCATGTTAACCAAGTTTTATTCATTGGTAGAAGAGTGAGGGTTAACTATGGTTTTAATAATATTGGCAAAAATACACTGATTGGGATTAGGTTCATGATTTTGGTTATGATTAGGGAGTGGGTCTTTATAGATGCAAGGTGAGAATTATCTTGATTAATATATTCATGATTTATTTTGGATTCATGGGCTTTAGCTACTTTTTCATAGGCTTGTTTACATTCTCAAATCATAGCTTCATGATCGAAGATGGAACCAATAATAAAATCAAAATCAAGGTTATTAAGTTGTCTAGAAGTTTCATGGGAGTATCCCCAACTTACATGATACCAAAAAAACATTTGGGATCATACCAATGCTTGGTATGGTGAGAAGGATCAAACTCTTTAGCTAAGGGTTTAATAATACATTTCTTAATTTCAGATAAGGAAAGAGGCTTGTGAACTACCACATTGTTAACATAATCCAAAGAAGAAGGAGGAGGTTGGAATGGAATTATTGTGAGGGATTTGGAAAGTGTCACTTCATCAAATCCACTAGGGAAGATAACATGGATGGTATGTGTGGAATAATATTTATTAGTGACACTATCATTAGTAGCATGTTTTTTTCCAACTTCATAAGTATGCGAGTGCTAGACATGGGTTAGGAAGGCTTGAAATGTCTTATGATAAATTCTTGACATTTAGCTTGATGAAATGATTCTTCCGATGATTTTGGAGAGAGATTCCTAACTCAATATTAGAGTTTGGGATGGAGAGCATTTCAAAACAAGTGGAAAAGGTTGTCTTCTAATATATTATGTTCTATCTTGTTAAATAAGGCTTTCTAATGCTTGAGAAAGGCTTTGGAATTTTTAGATTCCACATTTTTTCAATTAATAAAATGGACAAAATATTTTCAATAAGATCATTGGTCTAAAATTCTTTAACTAATACATAACTAAGTATTCTAAACTAGACATAGTGTTAGACTTGAGTTGATTGTACCAATCTAGGGCACCACCTTAAAAGGTTTTGGATATAATTATGGTATTAGAAAAGGTGTTTGTCTTAATCCAATATTTGTAAAGGTTTTCAAAAGCTTTCAAATGCAAATCAGGATTGGTGGATATATTATAGGTGATAGTAGGAATGACACCACTTATTCTTATGTTTGAAATTTGAGGAATTAATGGTTCACATTTTGCCGATGGGTATACAAAAGTGATGAAGTTGTACTAAGTACTAAATCATGGCATGCACTCAAATGCCCATAGGTATAATATGAATATTGAACCCACTACAATTCCATATCATTTTAAATATGATTAATTACTTTATTAAGAAGTGAAGGTTATAGAATTAAATTACCATGTGCATCTATAGGGGGTGTGGGGGAAATTTTGGATTTTACACTCCCTAATGAGGTTGTTGAGGATAATTTTTTAATTGTAAAAGTTGATTTTATATTTTAATTATTTTATTAAAATTAGTGGTTAGGAAATTATCCATTTGGTCCATTGCTTACAACAAGATTAGATGAGTATCAAGAGCTTGTTGTCTAGAAGAGGAAGATTGAAATACAGTAGTGGTAGTAGTAATGTGGGTGTTAATATGAGTAATTTGAATAGGTCTACTAGATAAAAGACCCATCAAGTTATTATAAATACTAGGCATGGTGGAGGGAGAAAGGAAAGAAGAATACATGTGATGACTTACCCTAATTTTGGTAAAAAAGTTAGGCATAGGGGAAGGAGGAAAATCCATAGGAAGTGCCATCATGAGATGATATATCACCATAGGATCCTTTCCCCTATGCTCAGGATGACCATTAATGTAAATGGTCATTTATAGATTATACTCAATTTCATACTCATCCTCTATAATAGGCATGTGTGGAGGAGAGTTAAGTAGATCAAGGGGATTAAATTTACTAAATGCCTCATAGTTTGTATTCATAATGGTCACAAGGAAAGTGATTGTGTATTGATTATCTAAGGTAGTATAGGGGAAACAATATATACACATCTTGCGAGAATTGGTCAAATCCATCATATCTTGCTAGTTTTTCTATTTAAAATCAGTAAAAATGTATTGTATGATGGAAGGAAATAGTTTTAAAATAGACTGTATCAACCAAGCTAATGTTGTTAGGAACTAAATTAGACTAAATCAAGATGGATGATGCATTCAGATAGGAAGAGAGTGAGTCTAAAAAATTGTATCGATATAGGAGATGTATTTAGGTAGATAAATAATGTGAAAAGTATATTGTACTAAGTTAGTTAATGTAGTCAGGCAAGAAAATAATCATATTATATTGAATTGACAAATGGAATTAAATAGAAATAAGTTAAGTCAAATAGAGTGTATTACATTTAGCAATGTAGTCATGCATAAATGAGCCAAATCTAACATGTGTCAAGTTAGTTAAAAAAATATGAAATACAAAAACTTGAAGTGGAAAGTTGTATCGAAATGAACAATGTAGTCAAGTAAAGGATGGATAAATAGATTATGTAAAGTTAGTTGATACAATAAGGTTGAAAGGAATAAAATTATAAAGGTATTATCCAATACAACTATCTAAAGGATGGTAATAATGAGACTAAATTGGAGTGGCCAATAAAATCAGGGAAACACACACATGAAACTATATCATGATGAATGATGTAGTTCACATGCACACATAGTTGTATTAGGGTGTCTAATATAGTTATAACAAATGAGCTAGCCTATATAATCTATAATACACCAAGAAATTAATGTAATAAATTGAATCTAAAACACTTTTTCAAAACAATATTAAGTAGATGTACTAAAAAGACATGATTGATAGTGTGGGCTCTCAAACATACTCATTTGTTAATTAATGTCAGGTCAATTTTTCAAAGCACTAACTACATAGGCTAAACCATGATTATAATATAATAAGACCATTTTAGAGGATATGGTGAGATTAACTTCCCTGGGTGATACACTCCTCTCAAGTGCACTATAAAATCAAAAAAATGGTTAGTTTTCTAAAGTTAAATAAAAATATGATCCTTGGTGTTTACAATATACTGTGACATGCATGGAAAATAAATTTTGTGTTTAGTGTTATACTATGTGTATGAAACCAAAATAATATATATCTAGAACATATCCTACTTATTAATATCCAAGCTCAAATAAGGTAATCAACTAATAGTCCACTTAACAATACTTTATTATATCAAGGTCATGACCAATTATGGATCTGCTAAACCTAAATAAGGGATATCTTATTAAAAAATGGAAAATGAGAGGTTTACAAGGCCTCTAATCAAAATCCATCATGTAATAACCCTATTTAGGTATTATAATTTTATAAAGGTAAATTATCTAATCTACTAAAGAAACGTACAAGATAATCTAGTAAATAAACATACAAGCTAATCTAGTGCACACCAAATCTTTTGGCACAAATGGGAAGATAATAAATAAGCAAAGATAATTCTATTCAAGACAATATATAATTAATCTAAGAAAGGAGAGATACAATTCAAACCATTAGTTTCTACAACATCTACTTATCAAAATATGAAGGGCTAGGAATATAATTACCTTGTTGAATTGAACATGTTGTGCCTCAATCTTTCCCTTGGCCAATAGTGCTCTTAAAGAGGTTATTATGGATTGTAAGGATCACAAGGATATATAAACTCTAGGATAAAATAATTATCCTATGCATCTAATACCTACACAAGATAAGTATTACTACTCCAAAGCAAAAACCTAAGTAATGAAACTTCCAAATGATAGTTGAAGTAGATTTATGAGTTATAATGATGTACAATTGAATAAAACACTCTTTTAAAAATGAAATGAAGGGGGGATTATACCCAAGGATTGACCCTAAACCCTCTTGATAATTTAGATGATAAGGTCAATCAAGTCAACCTTTTTTGGTAGGAAATAGAGTTGTTAGGCCTTAAATTAGTTTATCAAGGTCGACGAAGTTCCTTAACATGTAGTAAGTCCCAAAAAGGTAGACAAGGATGATGTAATAGGAAAATGAATAAAGTGGTGTTGCTTAGGCAGGGGATATTTTGGATAATTAATTTATTAGGGGAGTGTATAAGTGGGTTTTCATTGCTTAGTCAATTGAATAAGGGTAGCTTGTAGTGGTTTTAGGTAATAATATAAGGGCCAAAATTATCAAAACACCAAAGGTCTGCCAACCCCTTTCCCAATGCACCCTTTAAGGCATGTATTCAAAGAGTTTGAGTCTCAATAGGTTCCTTTAGGAGATAAAACATCAATAATTGATAAAATTCAAAAATATTATGTGTATAAACCATGGCTAAGAGTATTGAGGCAATCCCCTCACACCATGCCATTTGTAAATAGAACACAACATAACCCTACACAATAATCACTAAGTAGTTTGAAAATTTTCATAATATATTTACTATGAAAAACCTAAAAAATAAAAAATATGGTTCAAAAACTAATTTGCATCATTCAATGAATGGAAATAAACAGGTAGTTAATGGTATTAGGTAGTTTGATATAGTTATAAGTTATATTACATTAAAAATTAGACACATAGAGCTATATCAGGTTTGGATGATACAATTACAAACATAGAATAAAACCATATTAGGTTGGTAAATATTGTATATGAAAATGTAGAGTAGGCTAGTGCTAGCTGATACCACTCACAGATATGGATGAAACTATATTAGGCTAGCAAATGTAGTTTTATGGAAAAATAAGATTGAGATAAAACTTTATCAAATGAGCTGATACAATTGGATGAAGGATAAAACTGATACATAATTTTATGAGGTTGGCTAATATAACTAGATGAAAGGGTGAAGGAAAGGTTAGTATTCATGTCAGGTTCACTAGAATGCAAATGTATGAAAAGGGTTAGGATTAGCCTAATACTATAATAAATCTAAATATTTAGACTCAGAGTAGGTTAATCAAATAGATCCTATGATACCTAATGTTTAGGTAGTGACTAAAAAATTTGAAGACCTAGAAAAAGGGGTACCTATATCACCAAGCCAAAGGAAATGGTTACAAAGCCTTTAGGCTTAATACATAATGAGATATATCTAACTAGACCTTTATGTAAATAATATTTATTATCAACAAGAAATGTAAGTAGTTGTGCAAGTAAAGTAAACTAAAGGGGAAGGGTTAGAATGATCAAAATGGTTAAGGTGCCATAGTTGACAAATGGGGATCTAATCAACCTAAAGTGGAATATGGAAAGTTCAAACAATCCTATATCCACACCAAGTATAAGTTTAGATAGAACCTATACAATGATAAAAAAACATTCATTCACTAAGAAGCAAATAATATCTATCTCTAAATGAAAAAAATGAAAGATAAGGTTAGAAATATTTATCTTGGAGTGGACCTATCAAGACTCAATATCCCATTTGGCTAATGGTGCTTTTAATTATATTATTGTGGTTGTGAAGACGTCAAATGATTGGTATAATATGTAAGAATACTCCTAATGACTTCTCCTATTGGAACTCCAAGACTTTCACAAGACAAGCTTATTTCAAGACAAGATTCTACTTATGACTCCTCCAAATGTGTTTTAGGGTATAAGTGTGAGAAAAAGTAGAGAATATGCATGTGATATATATTTTTTTGAATGAAATATGACTTGTATATATAGTGATCAAATACACAAACCTAGCCTAAAGGCTGAGCTGACAACATTGGCCTATTTTGATGTAGTTAAGAGGAGTTAGCTGAGATTGAATTGTGTTAACTAGGCCAAAATATTATGAATGCTAGAATACAAAATTAGAATTCTATTGACCAAGTTAACATGGGTATAGTAAAGGAAAATGTGTAAAATAAATGGTATTAGCCTGGGTCGATGTTATAAGAAATGAGGGAACTTACACAATTGAGTGAGGTAGGATGGAAGGAGGTAGGTAGGAAGATAAATATAAATTAGTTTAACTATAAATAATAATTATATGATCATGACATTGATAACCACATCTCTCACAAAAAACCAAAGACTGTCCCATCCCTTTCTTGGTGCACCCTCTAAGGCATGTAATCAAGGATATTGAATCTTTATAGTTTATTATAAGAGAAAGCATCAATAAATGATAAAGTTAAAATATTATGTGTATATAAATTATAGAATTGATTAGTGTGTTGACACATGTGCATTAGGCCTAAAGTGCCAACACCTCTTTTGGTGATCATTTTTCTCAATATCTTTGCAAGTGTTATATTTCTTACATCTTCTTCTCCATTACCATATGGATAATATGATGTATAAAATGTGTGATAGATATATTTTTTAGCACAAAATATCTTAAAATTTTTATTATTTAATGAGGACCCATTATCTGTGACAACAGTTGAAGGTAGTCCAAATCATGAGATAATGTTCATCATTAAAATTTTACATATATTAGTCCCTATAGTTGAAGAGAACAGTAAGAATTATACCCATTTTGTGAAGTATTCTATAGATGTAAGTATGAATTTATGGCCATTTGATGATTATGTATTTATTTTTATAATCAAGTCTAGGCCCCAAAGGGAAAGTGGCCACAGTGAAACAATAGGCTGTAATTATTATGAAGGATCATGATTCATATTACCATGCTTCAGATATTATTGACATAACTTAACATTCTCTTGGCATTCTATCTCTACTATAGGCCAATAATATCCTTGTCATAAGAGTCTATAAGACATTGATTTTCCACTAAAGTGGCCCCCACATTCACTATCATGAACTTAAAATAA
Source organism: Torreya grandis (assembly GCA_037957365.1). Lineage (NCBI taxonomy): Eukaryota > Viridiplantae > Streptophyta > Pinopsida > Cupressales > Taxaceae > Torreya > Torreya grandis. Next base: position 3,318,372 of record JARHVA010001097.1, read on the forward strand.
ATCCATTTTACCTTCATCATGGCTAAGTCACTAAATTAATTCTATCTCCAATTATATTTTGAGCTTATATCCTCCAATTAACGCATAATGCATTTCTTCCACTTGTAATTTGAATTTATCATTATGTGTGGCATTTAACGAGATAAAATATATGTATAAAATTTATATATATCACTATACCATTATAAATTCATTGCAATACAAGTAAATGATAGGACCTTGAGAGACTCTACTTTTACTAAAGAAATGGATGGATTTTGTGACTGTCAAATACTAAATATTACTTAATCATCATTAATGTCACTAAGAATCAAGGAAGGCATGATAACTATGGCATAAACATGATGATTATATTTTGGTGTGATTTGTATTTAAAATAATCAAAACGTATCCATAATCTATGTAATATTTATTTTTATGGGATTAGTATAATTCATTACAATGGGCTTGACTTTGTAGATGATATTATGTGATTATGTAACACCTAAATATTGTACACTTGGTAAACTCATGACATTAGTTTTTATTATTAGTTGTGTTATAAGTAGCTACTAAGAGTATCAGGGGGGTGAGTCACTTTCGTAACAATAACTTATTCCATTTCTTTTGTCATTTCAAGAAGCATTCATTCACATAAAGATCAAAGCATACATAAACAACCACATAAACATATCATAAGATAACACAGGAGATATGTGGGAAAAATTCTTGGGGGATAAAACCCACTAAACCAAGAATATGGAATATAGTTATATAATGTCAATATCTAAATTTTAGTGAATCACCAACTTCACAAGGAGCTCTAACCCCTACCTAGTTAAGCACCGACTCAACTAGTCTTCTACAAGCTCAATCTTACAAGGAGGTTACAACCCCCCTAGGTACCTTAGCACCAAATAAGTAACCTATGATATCTAATTATCTTAGAATACCTTTTTATAATCTTTAATTTATGATTACCTTCTTTGTTTTCACTCTTTTCCTTTCAACTCACTCAAATAGCCTCTCAGGCTTCTTGCTTAACATGCCTTTTCTAGGATCATTAGGTCCATTGACTTGGCCATCCACCTAAAAAAACTATGTTAGATAAACATGTTTTCTCATATTATCACTCTTATGTCCCTCAATGACATACTCCTATTTAAAAGGCTCTCTCCTTTGCTTGTATCCTCTCTTCTCTAACTGGTTAAAATAGGCCAATTAGGCCTTGCTCTTATACTCAACTCTTAGTCTCACCCATCTTAGTTGGAAAATATCCTTACCATACTTAATTTAACCTCGAAATAGGTTCTCATACATGTTTCATATAATAAAAAATCACTCCTTTGGTCGTCCATTACCTCTTAAGTAAAAAAACCCTATTATGCCTAATAAACACCTAAAAGAATTAAGCCTTTTTTAAGGCACACATTACCACTCAAACCCATTAGACCTCCTTGAGTCTCTTAAAATTATTCAAACACTTCAAATATAATTTTAATATACCCCTCTTGAGCTATCCTTTGGTCCCCAACACCATTTACTTCATTTCACACCTTGAACCAATCTATCAGTCCTACTCGGTATTAACCCTTCACATACCCAAAAAATTGGTCTTACAAAAACTAAAGTATATAGTTAACTTTATAAAAAAATCAACTAAAAAAAAATATTAATAGATCATTCATGGCTTCAAAAACCTCTCCATGTCCATAGAACATCATCAAACATGCCAAAGGTGTTGGATGGTGAACCCTGATATTATTTTAATGCCTAGTTCTCGATTAGGGGGGGTGTGGGGGGGAATGCCACCCCACTAGGTCTTCCATCCTAGTGGGGGTTCATGGGTAGCATCCCTAAAGTAAAATTTTGTTAAAAATGCATTATAAAAGATTGTAATTTCATAGTAAATATAGAGCATTCACTATTAGGTTGCATATCTCATGGTATAAATTATGTTTGTGCATTTTTGACTTATGTAACCCTCCTTTTGGTATGAGGGTATTTTAATCATGTCATCACACTATCTGTGACTGAAGAGGATATTGAATTAGATGTATTGTAGGTTTTCGCTTCATTTGTTGGATTAAATAATAAGAAAGACTAGCTATTTCTTTGTGGTTGTAGCCCATATTAGGTGAACCACATTAAATATCTATCTCTATTGTGTTGTGATTTTTGAATTTTATTTACATATTTAATTCATTAATATTTCTCTTATTAGTGTAGGTTTTTATTTTTCCCTATTTATTAATTAGGGAATATTATATATTTGTGCATACATGGAGTTTTCCTACATTCGTGGGATAGGCTAGCTTATGTGGAGATTGTGTGTCATACTTGTGTCATAAGGTGTCATAAGAATGTCATAAGATACTCCTATTCCGGGTATGGGAGTTACTTCTCTATTCTTGGCACCTTGTCACCACCTTTTTTGGAGGAGTCTATTCTTGGAGTGCTTTGACCACTTTTTGTGGAGGAGTCTATTCTTGGGGTGCTTTGACCACCATTTGTGAAGGAGTTACTTGCTAGCTCTCCTATATGTATTCTTCATTTTGGCCATTTCATGTTAATAATCAGATTTTGGTTTTCTCTATTTTTGTCTTGTGAAATTTATCTTTTTATTTTCAAATTGCTTTAACATCTTGTGGTGTGTACTTGTTCATCTTGTGTGATCACGTCTCCATTGCACTCGCGTTATCTGGATTCTGGCAATAACTCCGATATGATATCAAAGCAAATCTAGTAATCTTGTGTCTGGGTATGCTAGTAATTTATTTTGAAATTCTCACTTTGCTTTCTTAGTTTTTTTTTTTTTTTTTAAATCCGTTACATTTGAGAGCTTTGGTAGAGTTTTTTGAAAACTCATGCAAATCCATACGGATCTTGTTTAAAAATTTACTTCTGAGTTAGCATTTGCCAAGACATTTTGTCTAGATTTGTGGTTTTCTTTAGCAAGGTGGAGGAATTCTGGTTTTGTCATTTTGCAAAACAAAAAAAAAGGAATCTCTACATTCTGTTTGCTTTCTGCCTGTGTGATGCCACCTTGTGGTAGAAAGAAGTGAAGGTTTCCAGCCTAAGGGCTGCCCAGACCAGGCGCCTACCACTCCAGGGGCTGCCCACTCACAACACAAGCAAACAACACTTCAGTTTTGTGCCAAGCTTCTGTCCTTCCAGCAGCAGCAGTGTTTTTTGCAGACCCACACGTCCTTTCCAATAGCCAACTAGGCCATACGGCATCCAGGCTGCTTTTTTTTTTAATTTTTTGCAAAAAATCAAAACTTGCCTTTCTTTTGGGATGCCACCTGTTGGATTTGTTGTTTACTGATCAGAAATCAGCTTCTGCGCCTCATTTTTGGTGAAGTCTTCTGTCCAACAGCAGTTCCAGCCAAGCCTTCAACTGTACGGCGCCTTTCAACAGGTGCATTTAGTTTTTGTCTTTTCTAAGTTAAAATTCTGGACTGTGCATTTTTGGACACCTCTGCGTTACTTGGCATCCTATTTGGCACCTTTGGACACGTGGCATCTATCCAAACTATCTTTGATTTATTTTTTTTAGTGTAAAATTGACTTGATAAAACAAAAATCAGTCAATTTGACTAAATATTAAGGATTTTAGATAGTTTTGTAATTTGAGGTTTTTCAATTAAAACTTGTATTTTCGCTCGTCGAAGACGAAGGGTGAGGCCCGAGTTGGTAAGAGGCCAATTCTCCCTCACACAAATTTCATTTGGATTTCTCATTCTGTGCCGAATCCAACGAGTGGTTGGAAGGCCACTTTCTCTCCCTATAACTGGCATTTTTTTTAATGTTTTAGTGTTTTTTTTGCAAAAACACTAGTTTACGGGAAAATTGTAACCTTAATATCTTGCAAACGGTAGCTCGGTTTTGGGTGCTATTTTTTGCAAAAGTGCTTGTAATTCAATTCTCTACAGTGTAAACTTGTTATTTTTCAAAAATGCACTAATTTATAAAGTGTCAAAATTTGGGTCTCCCAGGTCGCATTTTCGACTGAGTCCGACGTCCTGTTTGCTTTAGTCTTGCACTGATTGCTCTAATACGCATTTTCGGCTGAGTCTGACGTTTTTTGAGCGTGAACTTACATATTTGGGGGGGGCTCAATATTTCGGGGGGGATGTGATTGCTTTTCACAACTTGCTTTCATTCTCCTTTCTGCATAAATTCACAACTTGCAATCAACTCAACTTCACCTAAATTCAGCTAAAAATAGATTCTTTTCAACTTAAACCCCTAACACCCTTAAACTATCATGAATGGAAAGTCATAATGTCAATCATTCTTAGAAGCAAAGGGTTGTATAGGATCACCATGGGTACAGAAGTAGAACCCAACACAGATGCTGAAAAAATTAAGTGGTACAATCATAGTGATGAAGCCTTTGGGTTACTGAGTTTGTCTGTGTCTCCAGAACTTCTCTTCCACTTAGAATCCTCTCAAACTCCTGATGACATATGGGACACCTTAGAAAAGTTGTTTGGGAAGCTTCATGAGATGAGAGGTCATGAGCTCAAAAACGAACTCATAAGTCTAAGGCCTAGCAACTTTGACACCCTACATGACTTATTCCCTAAGTTTAAAGCCCTTAGATTGCAATTGAAAGAATGTGGGATAGAGAAGAAAGATGATCAATTCATTCTTTCTATTCTCGCAAATTTAGGTCCAAGCTATTCAGTGTTTGTCTCCACTTTTCATGCCATTAAAAGTGCCATTGGCATTACATGGAAAATGCCTTCTTTGGATTCATTCATTGCCAACTTAACTAGGGAGCAAGATAAGCTAATTCATATGGGCACAATGAAGTCTACTCGACCCCAAGCTTTGATAGCTAGAAATGGTAAGGATAAGACTTCAACAAAGGAGAAGAAGAAAAAGAATAAGGACCAAGAGAAGAAGAAAGAAAAAAATAATCCTACCAAAAATAACACTGAGTCTTCATCCTCCAATGCTAAACTGAAGAAGGAGAAGGTTAAGTGTGCCTATTGTAAAAAGACAAAGCATTATGAACATAAGTGCATGAAGAAACAAATAGATCACCTAACTCATCTTTTAGAGAAGAACAACATAGGTGTTCCTGAGTCCATCAAGCATAATTCATCAACCCAAGATTCTACTAAGGCAAAAGGCAAGGGTAAGGAGAAAGAAAAGGGCAAGGCCCTTGTAGCAACTTCAGCTTCTACATCTTCATGGGTCATAGACTTAGGTGCTTCTCACCACATGCGCTCTTCACTAGTTGAGTTTTCATCTTTAGAGCCTTGTAACATGACTTCAATTAGTTTGGGTGATGACACATCAATTTCTATTGCAAGGAGAGGGTCAATTGAAATGGAAAGAGGAACATTCAATAATTTTCTAAGTGTTCCTTCTCTTTCAACCAATCTCCTATCAGTGTACCAAATCACTCACATTGGTTGGGGCATGAGAGTTGAATTTTCACCAAATTCAGTGTCTATCAGGGAGTTGCATAGTGATACTATAGTGGCAGTGGGTAGGGAAAATCACCAAGCTAGGTTATACACCTCACATTTTTGCATCAGATTCTTCTCTGACAGCATTGTTGACTCATTTAGATGGAGTTAGCAAATTATGGCATGAGCGGTTCAACCGCCTTAAATACCGCTACCTTGAGCACCTTAGAGTTTTCAGATCCTCAGCCATGGCCCGCATTTCGAAAAAGAAACACAAAGCTATGGAACATCAGTCCAAGCCTTGCATTTTTGTAGGATATCCGGATGGTATTAAGGGATATCACCTTCTAGATCCAGTCACTCATGAGTTGTTCATCGAGAGAAGTGTCTATTTTCAAGAGAGTCCTAGAGACTCAACACTTGACACTTCTTCTCCCTCATCGGATCTACTTCTTCATGATAATTCCTCATTAGATTTAGATCAATCACAACAGGTTCTCAAGCCAGAGACATCTTCTTATTCTTTGAGTTTAGACAGTGAGGATAGTGATGCAGAGTCATCCACCTCTAGTCAGTCAGAGGATGAGGAGTTAGCACCTGACTTGCCCACTTTCGGGCCACTTTGGGAAAGATAGACACTTGAGAGTGCTGGCACATAGGCAGGAGACCCCGCAGATGACAAACGTACTAGGGGAAACTTTCAGAGAGATCCACATGCCTTCTTTGCTACAATTTTGGATCCACAGACTTTTAGAGAGGCATCGGGGGTACCTGAGTGGGATAGTGCTATGGAGGAAGAATATTCTTCCTTAATCAAAAATCACACTTGGGATTTGACATCACTTCCTAAGGGAAGAAAGATGGTTTGATGTAGGTGGATATATTGGAACAAGTTTGCAGTAGATGGGTCAGTTGATAAGTATAAGGCGCGATTGGTTGCCAAAAGTTTTTCACAAGTGGCAGGCATTGACTACTCAGAGACCTTTGCACCCGTTGCAAAGATGACTTCTATCCGACTCACCTTGGCTATTACCACAACACATGGTTGGACTGTGCATCAGATGGATGTGAAGAGTGTCTTTCTTCATGGAGACCTAGAGGAGGAGATCTACATGGAGCAGCCGCCAAGATTTGTCCAGGATTCTTCCTTAGTATGTAGACTTAAGAAATCTATCTATGGCCTCAAATAGGCCCCTCAGGGTTGGTATGCCAAGATGGATTCCTTCCTTCTCACAACGGGTTTCACTAGGTGCCATTCTGATCCCAATGTCTACTTCTTGCGGTAGGATGATTCGCTCTTGATTTTGATTCTATATGTTGATGACCTTTTGATCACCGTGAGTTCTTCATCAGCTATTGCAGCGGTGAAGGCATCTCTCTAGGATAGATTTGACATGACAGACTTAAGTTTTTTGCACTACTTCTTTGGCATCGAGATCTCACATTCAGATCCAAAAATTTCTCTTGCACAGCCTAAGTATGCTCTTGACTTATTGGCTCAGTTTCACATGGCTGATTGTAAGCCATCTCTGACTCCCTTTCTATTACGATTCAAGCTTGAAGCTGATTATTCTTCACCATTGGTTGATGTGACTCGGTATCGACAACTTGTTGGTAGTCTCATCTACTTGACTCACACCAGGCCCGACATATCATATGCAGTGGGACTTGTCTCCAGATTCATGTAGGAACCCCATGAGCTGCATTGGAAAACAGCTAAGAGAATTTTACATTACATACAAGGTTCACATAGATATGGGATTCATTACAGATTTGGCACAGAGGTTGACTTGGTTGGATATACAGATTCAGACTAGGCTGGTGATTCACAGACTCACAAGTCCTCTTCTAGTTACAATTTCTCTCTAGGTTCAGGTCTTGTCAGTTGGTCTAGCAAGAAGCAGAATGCTATTGCTATATCATCCACAGAGGCAGAGTACAGGGGAGTTGTTAATGCAGCTACTGAGGCTATTTGGCTTTAGGGGATTCTTTCTGAGTTTGGCATTCCCATCAGGTAGCCCACCATCATTTATTGTGACAACCAGAGTACTATTCAGATTTGCAAAAATCTAGTTCAGCACTAGTGGACCAAGCACATAGAGATTCACATGCATTTCATTCGGGAGCTTATTCATAGTCAGGTCATTGACTTAATATTTTGCCAGTCTAAGAAGCAGGTTGCAGACATCTTCACCAAACCTTTCACCGAGAGCAAGTTCATTCATTTACGAGATCTTCTTGGGGTGCAGTCTACATCTACAGCAGCATCATCTTCAGGGGGGGCCTTCTAGACTCTTATTTTCTTTTATGTCTCTCTTTTGGGGGGGAGTTTTTTCCTATGGATTTTCTCCTTTTCTCTATCTTATAGGAGATTGCATTTGTACATGGGTACCTCATCAGGCCTAGTTTCCAGGACCCATTTTATATTTCCACACTTCCCACCTAAGCTGCGCTTATGGGGGTATTAGTGTAGGTTTTCATTTTTCCCTATTTATTAATTAGGGAATATTATATATTTGTGCATACATGGAGTTTTCCTACATTCGTGGGATAGGCTAGCTTATGTAGAGATTGTGTGTCATATTTTTGTCATAAGGTGTCATAAGGATGTCATAAGATACTCATATTTCGGGTATGGGAGTTACTTCTCTATTCTTGGCACCTTGTCAACACCTTTTTTGGAGGAGTCTATTCTTGGGGTGCTTTGACCAATTTTTGTGGAGGAGTCTATTCTTGGGGTGCTTTGACCACTATTTGTGGAGGAGTTACTTACTAGCTCTCATATATGTATTCTTCATTTTGGCCATTTCATGTTAATAATCAGATTTTGGTTTTCTCTATTTTTGTTTTGTGCAATTTATCTTTTTATTTTCAAATTGCTTTAGCATCTTGAGTTGTCAACTTGTTCATCTTGTGTGATCACGTCTCCATTGCACTTGCGTTATCCGGATTCTGACAACAACTCCCATATCTCTATGTTCTATATTCATAAAAAAAGGGACTCAAACCAACTCTTTCAAAATGACCACTCATAATGGTCAAACATAGTTAAAGTATAGTCAAGAACTCTTGACTCTCCAAACTATTTTGAGCACTTTTAATTACTATAATTGCATTAAAATGAGACTTAAGGATCTTAATAAAATCTTAATATTCATTTTATTCTTTAGCTCAAGTCAGAGGATCTCAAACTCATCACTCCTAGATGACTACTCAAAGTACCTATAGCCTCCAAAAACATAGTCATGTAGAATTTCTTTTTTAGAACTTGTAAGGAAACATTAATGACACATATAGCTCATTTATATTTTATGAGTCTTATAGATCATTCCAAAATGGATGTATCACATGTTCTAATAACATTCATTGGCCTTACAAACCAATATCTTAGCTCTCTCTCTTACACTATGCATACATAATATGCTAAGCCATTTTGGATTCCACACATCAACACCTTAACCTATCTATCCACTTTACATAGAGAATTAAAGGTAAATTACATGTCAAAAACCATAAACAAGTACATTGGATGCATTGACTCTTGTCATAGAGTGTCAAACACTTCCCTTCCCCTAGCACGTTAAGAACTGTCAAATACTATAATTAACACCTAAGAAATCATAATCATGATATTAAAATACATTTAAAAAATAATAAAACCTAATTATATCAACCTACAACATAAAAACATATGTTCCAATGGCAACTCATCTCCTGCAAACCATTCTCACTATCCTAGGTTTCACTATCTTGACTCATACAGACAAGTCACTTTAAGAGCAACTTATAGCTTATATTTGAGCATAAAAACCAATTATAAACCAAGGTAAATATATTTATATGTATAAAAAAAATACCCCAAATAAATGGATTCATCCCCAGTCACCTAAAACTCATCCCTAAACACATTCTCACACTTGCTTAGTTATTCTCATTGTTTTCACTCTTTGTCATTTTAGCAATAGGTCAACTTGGGTGACAAAAATAATTGAAAAATAGGATATAAAAAAAATACATAACACCATGGACATCAATAAAAATTCATGACCTTCAACTTATAACCATTTTCATGCGTTGACTTGGTCAAATCTGCCTATAACATCAAATTATTTAGAAATAAACAATGTTATGTATCTTCCACTCATATTAATTTCACACCAATACCACTTGGATATGATTTGAGGAGTAATATACCACATAAAATCATAAAAATTTACAAAAAAAACCATTCTAGTCACTTTATATCAAAATCTTCACCATCGAGTTAATATGAGGGTTTAGAGAGGGTTTTAGACCAATTAACCTCCTTAATGATTGTTCATACACCTCTATCCCTCAAATTAAAAAATAATGCATGGAAATAATTATTATGACCCTTTTCCATCTTTCCCAAAAGGATAAATTTCCCATGCAACTGTCACCTGTGCTAATGAGCACCTAAACTTCCTTCTTGGGTTTAGAAACCTTTAATTTACATGCACAAGAGACCTAAAAACATGTTTTATTTATTTCCATTTTGATAAATGACCTCAGACTTGATCATCATGCTTGAATAAAATTATAAAACCTCATTCTATTCTCACATGAGCACTCTAACCTTGGAATCTGATCCTCATCCTCCCTTTAGCCTCACTAGGTGTCTTGGCACACTAGGCCTTCAATTGCAAGTCACTTTAGGTAAGGAGTATGACCCTCTCAATATTTTATATGATATAAATATCTAATATACACTCTTATAAAAAATATCATGTGATCATAAGCTAATTTTCACTATTCATAAACCTTGGAAACATCTTATAGCACTTCATTGGGTTAGGCATAGTCAAGAGCATGGTCTAACTGTAGACCTTCAATAAAGACTTTCCCTCTTAGGCTCACTTTGTAACTTTCTTGAGTGTATCAAAACCTATCACTCATTATTTTATATTAAATTACACACCTTAAATCTTATATACATTCATCTCATCATTATCATGCCTCTAAAATCCATGTTCATGCATAGGAACTAGGCCAACAAATAGGCCTACTAGGTATTTTACCCTTGGAGAGCTTTCTACCACTGTAGATGTATACTAAGAACACATTATCATGATGAAAATCATATATATCATGCTCAACTAATAATTCACACCTTCTCACAATAATCAATGCATTCACTTCAACATATTCACTATACATGTCTTCATCAAGACAAGACATTCTAATGGATCACTTCAGATATCACATTAGAAATCTTCTTTTGACATCAATGACCATATAAAACCTATGACATCAATGATAATTTGAAAAAATATCTTCCTTTTTCATTTATGGAAAACCATATTGATGGCATATCACAAATGAACTGAACCAAACAACTTCTCCATCAATCTGATATCTCTCCCCCTTTGACATTAATTATAAAGGTTATATACACTCTCACAAGGTCATCTACACAGTCCATTAATCCTAGGACCTAATCATTAATATAGATATCAATATCCCCCTTTATCCATTCATACTTTGAAACTATAAATAAACTATTTATGATAGATACAAATCTCATTTGCTTACCTTCAAATAGGCTCCTTAGATCAAGCTTCCTCTTTTTTTTTCATGATTACTAATTTTTTGTGGTCTACAAACTCAGGCTTGTATGTCTTCCTTAGATTAGTGAGAGATATTATCAGGACACACTCAACATGTATAATCAACCATCAATATTCCTCATTCTTCAAGTTACTTCATGCATTCACTTGGACTCTTTGTAACCCTCTTGAAGACTCCATTAGCCCTCATGTTACCAATAGGTCTCATGGAGATAGTCAATATCATGATATGATTACTCAAAACTTGTCTTTTTTAGAACACTATGAACATCTTCATGTCATTTGAAACATGAAGCCACATCCCATCATGACCTTATGAGGTCACCAAGACATCAAGAGACCATTTTAATCCATGACACAACTTCAATGATCACCTTAGTAATCTTATTCAAGCTTACTAACTTCTTATCATGCTACAAGGCATGACCATCTTCATTAATTCTATGAATACTCTCTAGACACCAATAAATTTTAATTTTACACTTTTATCACCATAAAACCATGGATATTCATGAGCAAATTTCTCTACCTCTAATGGCATTGGTCATATAGACAAATCTACAACTCTTTTGATCAATAATTTTGAGTCTTGCTTCTTAGTTCTCACCATGAGCTCAAACATGCATTACAAGCATGCCATCAACTAAAGGAAACATTGAAACCAACTTATTAAAATCATAGTAAGTCAAAAATCCATAACATAGTTAATATCATTATGAAAACACACCTTAGGGTTTGAAGACACTAGAATACTTAAAACTCTCATCTCACTATCCTATGAGTCTTAAGCTCATTCATCACTTTTGAGGTCAAAATTGATCAAAAACATTTATCCTAAAAGAACAAAATGACATAAATAATTCCTCAATTCACTTATATCAATCACCTTAATGGACCAAAAATCAATACACAACTCAAATAAGTCACCCATGTTTTCCATTCACAAATATTTTAAGAATACAATCACTTTATTGAATTTCTCAAGCTCAAACCTCTGTGGTCTTAAGAATACCTTCAAGATCTCTCCCTATTGTCTTCATTAAACATGTTTACAAGATATAGTCACCTTTTTAGATCATTAAAAACTTAGATTCATTATGTAAATATGAAACTTCTTAATCTAGCACAATCAACCACCTTCTCTTCTTGGGCCTAGAACATCTTCATGTCAATCTACATGAATGATCATCTTCAACACACTGTTATGGTCCTTGCATCATGTCATCATGACCTTGCGAGGTCACCAAAACATCAATATCATGCCTATTTATACAACTCTATCATGTATTCTATCTATACATAGTTAAGACCTTTTTTCAATCCTTCTAAGCAAACAATCTCTAATTTTAATAGTATTGGTATTACAGACTAATCTATGATCATGTGCACTCTTGAGACTCATGATCAATGAAATATTATATTATATTTTGTTACATCAAATCATATAATATTATCCACCATAAAAATACAAATAATTACATATTTTCATATCATATGAAGGCTCAAACATACCTCAAATAGGTCTCAACAACATACTTAGACTTCTAATCAAACCACTACTCATCTATGATAGCTTCAAAAAATCAACTCAATTTCTCTAACTTGATGACCAACTCATCCTTTACTTGCATATCTCTTTGTGATGATATATATATATATATATATATATATATATATATATATATATATATATATATATATATATATATATATATATATATCATCACAAAGAGATATGCAAGTAAAGGATGAGTTGGTCATCAAGTTAGAGAAATTGAGTTGATTTTTTGAAGCTATCATAGATGAGTTATATATATATATATATATATATATATATATATAACTTCATATAATATTATATTAGGTCCAAAATAAGATTATGCAACATTAATTTGAATGAAATCCTAAACCAAGTAACATATTCCTTCTATCATACTAGTTGACCAAGTAGACCACCATCGAGTGCTTTGACATGTACCTTTATCTCAATATGTCTTCAGAGTCCTTCAATATTTTCAATCTTGGGTTTGATCTTTGAATTATATTATATATAGTCATTATGATCTACCAAATGGTACCTTTGATATTCTTTCAATTCTTTAGATAACTCTACAAGCACCATCACTGTAAATAAGATGAACATAGTCCACATCACACTTTATGCTACTTAAGATTACTTGTAGGCTATCAAGCCTCCTCCAAAAGGTCTAGATCTGATACCAATTGTTTTAAATATCTATTGAGATGGGGGTGAATCAATTTCATAACAATAACTTATTTCACTTCATTCATCATTCCAAGAAGCATTCATTCACATAAAGATCAAAGCTTACATAAACAACCACATAAGCATATCATAAAAGAACACAAGAGATATGTGGTAAACCCTATTGGGGGATAAAACCCACTAAACTAAGCACATGGAATATAGGCATATAATGTTATTATCCAAAGTTTAGTGAAGCACCAACTTCACAAGGAGATCCAACCCCTACCTAGTTAAGCCCCCACTCAACTAGTCTTCTACAAGCTCAATCTTGTAAGGAGGCTCCAACACCCTAGGTAGATTATAAAAATGTAAGTAATATATGATATATTATCATATTATAACACCTATTTATAAAATTAAACTAATGATGACCTCCTTTTTTTACACTCTTTCCCCTTCAACTCATTCAAACAGCTTCTTAGGCCTTCTTGCTCAAGATGCCTCTTCTAGGCTCATTAGGTCCATTAACTTGGTCATCCAGCTATAAAAAATATGTTATATAAACATTTATTTTCCTATTATCCTTTTTATTATCCTAAATTACCTTATCCTCCTCTTTTAAAGGCTCTCTCCTTCGCTTGTATCCTCTCTTCTCTAACTAGCTCAAATATGCCAATTAGGCCTTGCTTTTATACTCAACTCTTGGTCTCACCCATCTTGGTCGATCAAGATCCTTACCATACTTGAATTACCATTTAAATAGGTTATCATACAAGTTTAAAATAATAAACAATCACTCCTTTTATTGGCCATTTCCTCTTAAGGACCAAAACCCTATTAGGCCTAATAGAGACCTAAAGGAATTAGGCCTTCTCTAAGGCACAATTTACCACTTAGACCCATTGAAAATCCTTGAGTCTCTTCCAACACTTGAAAAAATTAAAATATTAATTTAATATACTAATAATAATCTATCCTTGGGTATCCAACACCATTTTATTCATTTCACACCTTGAACCAAACTATTAGGCCTACTCATCATTGGCCTCTCACATAGCCAAAAAAATTACTTTACAAAAATTGAAGCATAAAATTAAATTTATCAAAAAAACCACTTAAAAAATTTAATAGATAAATAATGACTTAAAAAACCTCTCCATTTTTATTGGACATCATCAAACAAGCCAAAGGGCCTCAAACCAACTCTTGCAAAATGATGACTCGAAACAGTCAAAAATAGTCAAAGTATAGTCAAGAAATCTTGACTCTCCAAACTATTTTGATCACTTTAAATGAATCTAATTTCATTCACATGAGAATTAGGGATCTTAATAATATTTTGATTCTTTAACTTAGGTTAGAGGATCTCAAAATCATATCTCCTAGTGTTTTAGTATTTTTTTCACTTTTTTCAATGTGGTCTAATTAGCGACTAAAAATAAAGTAAATGCAGGGTTTGAAAGATTACCTAGAGATGGAGATAATTTGTGCACCATTGATCAAGCTTGTGTAAAATCCTCTTTGTCTAGGGAGGAATGACCTAAAAATCACACTAACTCATAAAAAAAATAGAGTAATAGAAAGATGAATGGGTTGCCTGGTAAGAAACCAGTCCCAAGAAGCGATATGCTTAGGTGGATGTCAGTCCATGTTTAACATTAACGTTTATAAATAAACATGAAATTAAATATATATATATATATATATATATATATATATATATATATATATATTTGTGTGTGTGTGTGTGTGTGTGGATAAGATGTAGATAGACAACACCAAAGATATCTAATCATCTACATCTTATCCACACACACACACACACACACACACACACACACACACACACACACACATATATATTTGGATAAGATGTAGATAGACAACACCAAATATATCTAATATATAACAATATTGATGTGATCAAAGTAATCATCCTAGAATTATGTGACTATATTGACATCCTCTTAAATTACAACCAATTATTCATTAATGCTTTCTTGATTAGGTGTGAAAACTATAATAAAAATACCTAATTCAAATGCAATTTCACTTTGATCAATGAATAGAGTTTTTTGGACAATGGGGAGATTAAATATGCTAACAATATCATGCACTAATATGGGCAGAGTCATCTACATGTAAAAGATAGATTTTCAAAAAATAGAATGTAGATTTTAACAAGTTTTGAGGATTGTGAATCTTGTGAAAATAAACTTTAGGGATATTTTAATATTTAATCAAGGATCGATGGTGATCTTATAAGATCGACGTCGATTCTAAGTAAAATGCTAAACTAGGAAAATAAAAGATAATAATGACTTAAAATATTGATAAAATGATGAAAACTAAATGTAAATGATGACAAAGAGGTGAAAAAAACTGTAAAGTTTAAATGTGAGTAAATTGACATATAATACTAACCTTGGATGTCTAAAATCACACAGATAAAGAATACTACAAAATTAGGATTAGAAACCTTCAAAATCTTTTTGTGATCTTAGGAACAGAGGTTCCAAAAGGTAGTAGAATGTTGATAAGGTTTGTACACAGGTTCCAACATAACTCCAGTAGAGTTTTGAAGTCCAAAAATGTCATCCCAAGCCATGGAGGATCATTTTATATTTATGGACTGATGTCATTCCTATTAGATCATCATTGATCTTAGAGAATCGATGTAATATTACTGAAATGGGTGAAGTTAATCCTTAGGCCATTCAAAAAGGTTGCTTATGAGGGTAAAAAATGGTTTTAATCAACTTCAAAGTTGTTGAGTTGTTTTAACAGTGGGATGATTTTGTTTATAGGTTGGATGGGTTTTGTTTTTATTTATTTTTTATGAATTTGTGGTTAGGGATGGTAAATAGGATTAATTACTATTTGACTGTAGTAATATTTTAATAAACTCATATGGTAAAATTAAATGGGCGAGGTAAATGTTATTATTTCAAATAATTATGAATGGGGGCCATTATGTTAGAGATGAAATGATAACATGATGATGCACCACGTTAATACACAAGGGTGTATAAAACTAACATCTACATTTTTCCCTTTTTTGTGGAGTGGTATGCAATAGTGTGCCATGAGACAAAAACTATAAGGTGCCTAATGCCCCAAGTTTATTGTGAGGTATAAGTGGATGGGTTTGAAAAAGATGGAAGTTAAAAACAAATTTGGGTGACTTAAAATGGATAAGTGGAAGGTATCAAAGGACAATCAAAAGTGTAGATGGTTTAAATAAGTTCCAAGGTTAAACTTAATGGGATAAAAAGTGATGCAGGTAGTGATGCACCAAAGACCTAATCAAGTAACAACATGCCATAGCTGAAATAGGTTGGCTTAATTATAGGCTAGCAAGAAAGCAAAGGATAGGAATGGTGGACCATAGCATTCGGTGTGCATATGGTGTATGCGTTACCTATAGATTAATGTTCTTGGGAAAAAATATACCCTCAAGATCTTACAATGGTAAGATACTAAAAAAAAGGTACACTTTAAAGAGATTGGGGAACTGACAAAGGTCAAAATCCTCAAATATAAAGGATAATATGACATAAAAATGGGATAGATTTAGCAAAGGAAACAAGACATGGCTTTGGATCTAGACTAAGAGCATGTAAAATAGTCTGCAAGTGTAAAAATATAAACAAGCCATGGTAATTGACATCGATCTAAAATAATTGATGCCAATTTGTAGTAATCAACATTGATTAAACTAATCAATGTCAATCACTGAAAAGGAATAAATAAGCATCCGAGGTGGAATATAGCTCATTTGGCTATCAACTGAACAAAAATTTAGGAGAAAAACTTGATGTGTTTTAACCTTTCAAGCATATGTGAGATAGGATGGAGGCAAGTGGGAGTAGATGATGATGACTCCACTATGAGGTAGGCATAATGCATTTTTAGAGAAATTTCATGTTTTTAATTTTGCTTAAGATATTTGTTTTTTGAAATTTATGGGAAGGAAGGAGGGTAGGTTAAAAATGTTCAACCCAAGGGGGAATTTTTTAGGGGAGGGAATCGACAACAATCCATTAGGATCGATGTGTTTCATGTAGATTGATCGCCATTCATAAGGATCATTGTTGAATTGTTTAAATCATCATCAATCCTTAGAGGATCGATAGAAATATACAATGAAGGTTTGGTAAAAAAAAACTTAGGATTTTGATTAACTAAAAAAGATGTTTCTGATAGTCATGAGAGCTATTGACAATGAAGGGTAGGGTCCCTCCATTGTTGGAGTAGTTGTAGGAGTTTATGAGTGACAAGGATTGGGCCCATCTAGAGGCTAAGGATTTGGAGGGATTTTACATTATCAACAAGTCTATCAAGACATTGGTATGATAGTGGATTTACTAGAGCAGTGGGATTATACCACCAACACTTTTTGGTTATCAATCAGTGAAATGACTATTACGATAGAGGACATCTATTAGATTTTATGACTACCAATTCTGGGAGCCCTTGTGTAACTATTAATGAGGTTGGGTGAGTGACAATGTTGGTATGACTATATGTGAGGATGCATTAGATATGGATTCTTTGTTGGTGGGTTCTCATTCTAGCCATTGTATAACTAAGACCTTGAGGAGAGACAATACTTATGATGATGAGTGCTGAGATTGACCTGCTATGTGTTACTTAATTCTATGGGAGGGTGACTACCATAGATTTTCACTAGCATTATAGTAGACATGGTTGAGTTTAAGACTATTTTTGCTGGGGTTCCCACACTATTAGGGTGGATATACTAGAGTTATAGGTCTAGTGCATTAAACACCAGTCAAGTCTTGATATCACATTTATATTACATTTCTAGGCATAGGATCATATTCATGTGATTCACCCTATAGGGATGCCATAAATCAGATTCAAAGATATGGTCTATAGCATAGTCTTCCTTTGATGGAAGGAAGACCTAGTTATTCTTTATACAAATAGGGTAGTGCATGATCTAATGCACTATAGATAGGTTTTTAGTAGCTTGCAGATGGGGGATGTTATTTGGAGGCCTTATGTATGCTTCTTAGCATGGCCTGGTTTAGATCTAGAGATAGGGGATGTTTCTTAGGAGATATGGGTATATGGATGATGGCTTGAGCACATTGAGATATTCTATTTTGATAGGGTCCGTCATCAACTTGGGTTATTACTAGATGTTCCATTATCCCTATTCTTGTATAGGCAGGATTATAAGAGCTAGACTGGCCTGTCCCTGATACTATAGTGGTTTTGATGGGGCCACAAAAGGAGCCTACGGCTATTGACCTAGATGACATTGGATACATTGATGACTATGTAGCTTGGTTTACAGTTGAGATAATGAGGACATAGGAGAGAGTAGTGAGAACTCGATAGGAGGTAGTCATTGAGGAGTTAAGGGAGGAGGGTGAGGATAGAAGAGAGGATGAGTAGGATGTCCCTGGTGCATACATGGAGGAGGTACCATTATAGGATGCCCCCACACATGATCTTATAGATATTTTTATAGTTGTCACCAAGAGAGACACATTGAGGGTCGAGTGTACTACTTTGAGGGTAGAGCTCTAGGAGGCATAGACAACCCATGATATTTTATAGGATTATATTGCTATATTACAGGGTAATTTCAACATTTTGAAAGATTAGTGTGAGCAGGTTATATAGGAGTGAGACAGGTACCTAGCAAAGATAGAGCAGATGATATCTACTTTGGTAGTGAGACCAACCCCATATATTGTAGGATTTAGTGCTACTCCTATAGATATGGTACCACTATAGAGGTATAGGGATTTGATAGTTGAGATGAGATATTATGTGAAGATAGTTTAGAGGTGGCTATTAGATATTTCTTACTTTACTTCATACGTGGTTAGCCACAATAGATCATGGAGGACCCCTGGGGGGACTACTAGTACATGGAGTGTAGCAAGCCAAGGAGGGGATGATGGGGGAGGTGATAATATTCACCTTAGCAAGATTGATTTTATTGAGTAGATTGTATTGTATGGACTGAGATCCCCACCTCATTCATGTTATGACATTTGTATAGACACTTGATGTATATATATACAGACATTGCTTATGTTTATGGGTGGATTATACATGTTTATTTTTAGATTTACTAATATCTATGGATATGTAGTGCTCTTATGGATTATAGATTTAGATGTTATGTATTTTAATTCTAATCATTGCTATTATATATGTCATGTATGATTATGGAATATGGATTTTGCATGTTATTTCAAATGTTATATCATGAGATGGGTTTTTAATAATGGATTATGATTATGGATTATGCTACTTTTTGATATACACCATTATTAACCTTATGGATGTTTATGGTTTCTTAAAGGATTGAATGCAAATAGATTATGGATTTATACTTAATAATGATTATGGATTATAGATAGATTTTAATTATTTATGGCTATGGATTTATGGATTTTAGTGAATGGAGATTATGGATTTGCTCAGCATTGACTTGGACCATAACCACAAGAGAGTCTCTCATACACATGGCCTATGCATCCTTAGCTAGATGATAATAGATATTGACACAACCTTGGTTAGCTAGAGCTTTGACCTTAGTCATTTATTAGGATTATATGCTTTTGGTGGGATAGGGGATAGATTTATTTAGAGATAAACTTCTTCACACCATATTTTGAAATTAGGATTTATCTTTCAGGGATCATTTTAATTCCAATAGGTAGACTGATCAATATGATAACCCTACAATTAGAAAGCGGATCGATATAGGAAGCTTTCTTGGGATATTGATTTTGATAATTTATTTTATTGCTTTGTTGATTTTTAACACTTTTAAGCAGTATAATTTAAAAATTGATCAATGTGGGAAGTTTTTTATTGGTAGCCATCGTTTAAGGGAGTGGTTTACATTCTGAAGTTTTTGCACAACTATCCTTCAAGGGATTAGTCTATTGTTTTCCTTTATATATTTGATTACAACTATCCTTCAAGGGATCAATTTGTTTATTTAGTCCATTTTGATACTTTTGATTTTCATTGCTTACTTGATTTTGGATCCCAAAGATAGTAATGTGAGTTCGTATAGAAAGATACCTTAGATAGTTTCCATGAGTTCATTACATGAGATGATTATGTTATCTTGGAAAATTAACGGCCTTTAAGAAATAAGGGAAATAATGATTTGGGGTTTCTCCCATTACAGGTGAAACTTATCCATGATAGAATGTTATGTATAGAACCGAGGTATTCATATTCAAGGTTAAGGTTATAGTGGCTACCAGTTAACCACATAACTCTCATATCATTATTTGGTATTTTGGGATAAGGGGATATGATATAATTTTAGATAACATAACCAAGATGATCCAAGATATATTAATTATAGAAAAGACATAGATGCAATGCATTAAGAGGTTCTCATTTTGGTTTACCATTAAGACAGTCCAAATGATATGCCCTAGATCTGTATTTATGGGTTATGACGTATGGTCCAAGCCAATGAGGAGAAAATTTACCCCTTTTATTTCATTTCATATCAGTGACATGTTGAATTTATTTAAGTACAAGGTCTCTAATGTTAAATTCTCATTCTCTTATATGTTGATTATATGCTCATTTTAGCCATTCTTGACATATATGAAGGTGATCGAGGGCTATCGTACAATGCTCATCTAAGAGTTCAAGCTAGGATAAATGATTTTGATGAAAATCCTCATTATAAATGATGTCTTTAATAGAGACATGAAGAGGGGGAATTTTGACTTCTAAAGGAAGTACAACTTCTGTACCATAGACTAGATAAAAGGGAGTAGCACCTATAGGGGTTTAAATACTAGTTTGATATGCCCATAAGGTGAAAGGGATACGAAGATGCCAATCCTTCCTAGCTTCATTGATGAATTTGGTTAGGATTTTGACTATGGTTTTATCAGATGCTTCTTCTTGACCATTGACCTGAGGATAGTAAGGCAAGGAAAAACTTAATTTGATTTTAAATGAGTCACATAGTACCTAGACTTTCTTATTCTTGAAAGATTTTCCATTATTTATGATTATTTTATATGGAATTCCAAAATGATAGAAAATGTGATGATAGATAAAATCCATAATCTTTTCTAACTTGGTCAAGATAAGTGACATAGCTTCCACCCACTTAGTGAAGTATTATGTAGCGGTAATGTTGAAGTCATGACACTAAGAGGACTTAAGGTTGATTTGACCTATAAGATCAATCCCCCATTGGGAGAATGGTTATAAGTCCCTTGATACGTATAAGTATTTACTAGGGATATGGGATAAGTTTGCATGCTACTAAAATTTTACACACCTCTTAATGTATGCAAAACAATCTTGATTTAGAGTGGGCCAATAATAACCTAGACATAAGATTTTTTTAACAATTGCACAACCACTAAAGTGTCTACCAAATGACCCATTATGTACTTCCTAGATAGCTAAGGTAGCTTCATGATTTTGAAGATAATGAATAAGAATGCCATCAAAACCATGCTTATAGAGAACACCCCCAGTATAGTATAGTGAGCAACTTTCTATTGGAAGACACACCTAACACCTTTGGATAGATGGGGAAAAGATAGTCCTATAAAAAAATAGGTAAATATATGTGCATACCATGGCTCCTTTGGGTTTTCCTTGATATTATTGATAGATAGAAGATCATTTCTCATATAGGAAGGATAGTTAACTCGATGGATAAGGACAAATAGCTTGGACTCCTAAGATGAGGATGGGATAAAAGAGGTAAGAGATGCCATAGTATCAACAAACTTATTAGTTGATCTAGGAGTATTTTGGATGGAATAAAATTTGAAAGTAGATAAGATCTGATCAACTAAGGTCTTATATCTTTAGAGGATATCATTCTTGCATTGATATATACCAGTAATTTGACTGACCACTAGCTGAAAATCACCATAGATATTAAGGGATATGAGTCCTAGTGTAAGGGTAGTTTGGAGGCCTATGATCAACACTTCATATTCATACATGTTATTAGTGGAATATAAGTCTAATTTAAAAGATAAAGGCATGTAAATACCTTGAGGAGGGATTAATATAATTCTTGTGCTGCCTCCATGCTCACATTTGGACCCATCAAGAAATTTTGGGACTAATTGAGAAGTGGATGTGATAGATTCATCAAGAAATTCATAATTGATTGGTTAGTTGTCACTAATAGCTACTTAAACTAGCTTATCAACAATAATATTTCCTTTAATATAATTTTGATGGAGAAATTTCAAATCAAACTAAGCTAGAAGCATAATCCATCTAGCCATTCAGTGATTTTGATAAGGCTTAGAATGCATGAACTTAAAGGGGTTTTTAGTTGTAATTACATATGTTTTGTGGTTAGGTATGTAATGATGAAGTTTAGAGGATACAAATACCAATGCTAGGCATAGTTTTTTGATATGTAGATAATGTGTTTCATATTCTATGAGGGTATGACTTATATAATAAACAACTTGTTCCTTGTGGTGCTTGTCTCGATGGGCAAGCATAACACCTAAAGCATGGTCTATAGCTAAGATATAAAGGAAGAAAGGTTACCCGTCCTTAGGTGGATTGAAGAATGGAGGTGATAGAAGATAGTATTTGAGTACATTAAATGCTTCTTAATAGTTATAATCCCATACAAAGTGACTATCCTTCTTTAATAAATGGTGGAAAGGTTGACACCGGTTGGAGAGTTGGGAGATAAAATGATGGATAAAATAGAGCTTGCCTTGTAAACTATGAAGCTACTTAAGGTTGGATAGAGGAGGAATTTTTATAATAGCCTTGATTTTAGTGGGATCCACTTCTATTCTTTGAGTAAAAATAATGAAGCCTATAAGTTTACCCATCAAGATACCAAAAATGTACTTTTTCAAATTTAGATGCACATGATATTGGAGAAAACAATTGAAGATAACCTTAATTATGGATAGGTGATCTTTTCAAAAATTTAACTTCCTAAAGAGGTCATCTACATAGTTTTTGACAATTTTGTGGATTATGTCATGAAATATATAAGTCATGACCCATTGATAGGTGGCTCTTACATTATTTAGGCCAAAGGGCATAACACGGTAGTAGAAGGTCCCCCAAGGAGTAATAAATGTAGTCTTATGTTGATATTTTGGTGCAATAAGTATTTGATTGTAACCAAAAAAAACCATCCATAAGGGATAACATTTCATGGCCAGCTATTAGGTCTACTTATTGGTCGATGTAAGGGAGAGGGAAATCATCTTTTAGACAAGCAAGATTTAAATCATGAAAGGCAGTATAGATGTAAAGTCCCCCTTTAGGCTTAGTGATTAGAACAATGTTGGACATCCATTGAGGATAATCAATGGGTTGAATAAAGTTAGCAGATAAGAGGCACTGTAGTTCCTCTTTTACCAAGAGTGTAATGCAGGGATGTATTTTACAGAGCTTTTATATTATCTACTTAGTATCAGGAAAGGTGATGATATTATGGATAATGATTACGAGGTCAATACCATTCATATCGCTATAAGACCAGGCAAAGACCTCACTATGATCTAAAAAAAAGTGGTAAAATCATGACTTTTTTTAGGGATCTAAGTATTTGCTAACTTTAATAATATTCAAGGTTTCTTAAGACCCAATATTAATATCAAAAGTGGATTCATTTAATAAGCTAGATGTTTCAAATGGAATAAAGTTACATAGATAAGAGTTTTCAGTGCCCAAATGAGTTAAAATTGACTCATCATCTTGACATTGAAGAGTAGGGATGGTTAGCATATCATGTCCTATTAAGTTAGGATATGCTAAAGGGATGGTTCAAGTATCACAACCATGATGAAAGATGAGGGGTTCTATGGGGATTGAATTGAATAAAAAAAAGTTAGAAGGGATGGATACAGTGCCACTAGTCAAGGAAGAGGTATCAGATGATGAATATTACACTTCTTCCAAAAGTGGTATAAGAATGGATGCATGAGAGGATTTAGAATCTTTCTCAAAGCCTAAGCCATGCTTTTCATGTGGTTTTATAAAATCTCCTAATATGATGTCATAGGGACCTTGCTCATATCTACCCATACCAAAGCCCTTCTAAGCACAGTGATAAAGGTAGGTTTGTGCAAACTAGGGGTTATTGAGAAATGAGAAATTAGATGTAAAGTATTTAACATAGGTACCATTGTCAGGCCTTGGGGTGGTTTGATTTATTCTTCCATATATCAAGTGGGTACATAAGAAAGGTCGCTCAAATGAGATGAGCTCACATAGGTTGGGTAGATA
This sequence comes from Torreya grandis, assembly GCA_037957365.1. Taxonomy (NCBI): domain Eukaryota; kingdom Viridiplantae; phylum Streptophyta; class Pinopsida; order Cupressales; family Taxaceae; genus Torreya; species Torreya grandis. Next base: position 3,342,842 of record JARHVA010001097.1, read on the forward strand.
CATGGGTTTTTTATTGAGATAATTATATTCCCTAGGAGTGGGTAACGTGTTAAGGGTCAATAGCTAGTATTCCCCTATTGAAATATGCTGCATCATGGAATCAATGGACTCTTGAGCTGGTAGTTTCAAAGCAAGAATAGTCATGCTAGTCAAGGCTTGATTAGAGGATGAAGATGGGATTATGTTAGGTGAGGGTATTATGACTTTGCTTGGTCAAAAAGTAAAGTTGCATGATTTGAAGGGTTGAGGACCAGTGGGGGTGATGTGGACCTGGCCTTCTTGTTCAACCTTAAGGCATCAATCGATGGTGGAGGGGATACATCACATTGAATGAATCCATGGACATCCTAATAAAATGTTATATTTGAATTTCCCTTATATAATATAAAAGAGTTTGTGAAGGGTGTGAGAACTTATACAAATTGGGAGGATGACCATTCCTACTGTGGGTGGTATCATATCATTGAATGCATGGATAATTGATGGGGATTAGGAAACAATGGTTTTTGATATCCATATCTATGAGAAAGTGTGTGAATAAATAATATTGATACTATCCCCATTATTAATCATAACTATTTTAATCTAAGCTTGATTAGTTTGAGCTATGATGAAAAGTAGGGGATCTTGATTTTCAGGTGATAAGGAAATGACCTTGAAATTAGTGAAACTAATAGCCAACACCATTTGGAGGGCCCCTATAAATGTTGACAATGGTTGAGGCTCATTTGGCCAAACCTCAATAGCCTAGAGAGCTTCTATCATTTATTGTCAATGGTGTGGAATTTTTTTGATAAGTTCATACAATGATATTTTTATAAAAGTTTGGTGGAGTTGTTTTAATATGGAGATTTATACCAACTCCTTGGCTTCGATCGGGGTAGTTCCTATAATAGACACTTTAAGCTTTTCTCTATATGGTTTAGGCATATTAGGGTAAGAGGCTCATATAATTGAAACCTTAATTTTATTGGTGTTTTGATTTTGAGAGCAGGTGGCTACATGGATAACATCGATGTGTAATAATGGAGGGTCTGAAGAAGCCATTGACTCTTCATTGCTTATAGGATTAGCAATATTATGGATGGGTAGAATATTTGGGATGGTGACTTTTTCCTTAGGAGTTTTATTATTTAGATCATCAATAATAGATCATCATCTTAGACTAATTGTTAGATCACAGCCTTAAGGGCATTATAATTTTTTGTATCATGTCTAGCTACTCCATGATATATGCATATTTCCTGACTCTTGTACCAATCAGGTCTTTAGAGGTGAGGGTTAATGGGACATATAGGTGGTAGCATGATGAGGGATGTATCCAATAATTATTTTTAGATTACAGCCTAAGGTCCTTTCAAAGGGTCATTTTGAGGTCTTATAATAGGTTGTGCAATCTCTTCTGGTAAATTATTGATCATTTGGTTTTGATGTTTAGATTTTATGGTAGGGATGACCTTAGTCACATTTTATTTAAATTTATCTAATGGGACGTTAGTAAAAGATGGTGGATATCAAGATGGAGGTGTGGTTAATAATGGAGGGAGACTTTATATTTTCCCATGCATTTGAATGGAAGAACCTATGACAGGGACAATCACTTTAGAAGATGGATGAGGACCTACAATGTATGATGGAGATGATATAAAATGAGTTGGATATTCATTGTTTCATGTGTTGAGAATAGAGGGGGTATTAGGATTAAGGTTTTTGTCTTTTGACATATAAAAAATATTGACCTTAACTTGAGGATGGGTTAAGGCTTTCTTTGGAGGAATACCAAGACAATTGTCCTAGCTATTGATGATAGGATATTTACCCTTTCCCTTAATAGCTTTGGGGTAAGGAGGTTTTTTGATAAAGGATGATTTCAAAGGGTTTTGGTATTGAGTGAATTGATAAGATCTCGTTATATTGTGATCTAGGTGCATACCATGAAGAGGTTTGCCAGGGACCAAAGGGGTGTAATGTTTGACTCTAGAAGTATTAGGATGTTTATCTGTGACATCTCAAGGAGTGGTTTCATTTTCCAATTTAAGAGATTCAATTCAAAAAGATGAAGGGGATGACTCACACAAACAATCCCATTTACTGAGATTAGGGAGCTCTATAAAGGTTTTGGGAGTTATCTCAATAATTTTAGGTTAACTTATATCAAAATCATCTCCCATGAGGAGATCCAAGACCAAAAATTTCTTTGGAGCTTCTTTACGCAATAACTAGTCATAAATTATATCAATCATATGTGTAGCCTAATTTTGTGTTTCTCCAAGGTTAGCTTGGGTTGTGTTTGATTTCGATGGATGGTTTGGAAATGGATATCTAAAAATATTTAAACATTGGTTGGGAGGAGGATTTGGATTGACCAACTAAAGGTCTCCCTTGTCAATTAGGTTCTGTACCAATCATTTAAAGTATGGACATTGTTCTATGTCATGTCTTATTACCTTGTGATAGGCACAAAACTCATCCTCTTTATACCAAGTGGGTTTAATAAATATATCATTGACTGATATAATCAAAGGGAGATTAAGAAAAATCACTTGTAGGAGTTTATCTAATACAAAAGTGTAATGCTCTCTTAAAAGATTATATTTCCTAGGTGGAAAATGAGCAGGGGCCCTAGGTGGTTGTGTTTGAGAAGTGGATGGCCGTGATTGATTGGGTGTTGGAGGGGGAGAATTTTTTAGAATAATATCATTTACTAACCCTTTTGGTTTATGACTATTATTATTGCTTTTTGAAGGGTTAGGTTTGAATCTTTTATTATGTAACTTAACTTTTCCCTCTTTAATGCCATAAAGTTTGAGTTTACGTGCCATGGTAAAGGCTTCATCAAAAGTCTTAAAGGTTTGAATTTGTAACATGGATGAGATATGTTTTTCAAAAGAGCATGAAAATAATTTAATTAATTCAGGCTATGGCAAGGAAAAGGTTAATTGGTTGATTAGGCTATGCTAACAAGCTATAAATTCTAATATGGATTCATCTTCAAATTGTTGAATGGCATATAAATCCGTGATAGTCACTTTTTGAGAAATGTTGATCGAGAAGTTCTCTAATAAAATTTAGGCTAATTTCCCAAAGGAAAAGAGTGAATGCTAAGGGATGGAGCTGTACCAATCTAATGCAACCCATACTAGCAACATGGGAAATGTCCTAAGTATTAATGCATCATCATGTGTTATAAATTAACAAACATGTTGAAAGGATCTGAGATGATGTTGGGGATATTCCTTGTTTTTAAACTTAGTAAACTTAAAAAGTTACCATTACAAGGGATACAGTCGTATAGGAACAGACACGTGGATAGGCTCATTACAAATTTGCTCATATGTGAGCATAGTATTGTGTCCAGAGGTGGTGGCTTTCAAATTAGCCACCCTATTCATAAGGATGTTTATGAGGTCTTCTTAGATGTTATTCTAAGGCACATTCCTTAAGACACCTTGTTGAAGAGTTTGATAATTTGGAAAGGGAGTAAACAAGGGTTGTGAGGAAGGGTATCCAACTGTAGTGGACATAATGGGTTAGGATGCTGCCACATATTATGGGATTTACATTAGAATATTATGATGTGTGGAATATTGGAAGTAAGTGGTCACCAATGGCTACAATGGATCCATGTATTAGGTATTCAAAGAGACATACTATTGGGGAGATTGTGTTGGAGGGATTTTTTGTGTAAGAAGGATTTGTTGTGTTAAATGGATTTGTTATGTATGTTTTAAAGCTTGAGAATTGTATGCTAGATTCATTTTGATGGGTGGAAGACTTATAGGGATTGAAACCACTAATGTTTGGGGAGGAATAGTGGATATAGGCTGAGTGGTATAAGCATTTTGAGCCTAAGTAATGGGGCTCAGAGAATTGGTAGATACTATGGATGGTTGGCTTTCTAAAGGTTGCATCAGCTGGGTATTAAAACAAGATGGAAGAGAGTTAGTGGAAAAAGATACCATGGCTGTGTTAAATCCTTTAGTTTTCTCAATTCCCTCGAAAGGAATCTGATATAAATATCAAAAATCTTGGGTATGGGGAGAAGGAGGAATGTGTATTGATTAATTACTAAATTAATAATTGAGAGAAATAGGTTTATTGTCCAATATTTCCATAAAAGAAGGATCTCCTTGAGAATAAAAGTGTGAGAACACAAGATTCTCAAAGGACTCAAGGGTAGAGGGGGGACTAGGTGTATGTTCCATAGGAGAGGACATGACACCCACTTTGGCTTCTTTCTTTGATTGTTGCCTAGTTAAAACCATGAGATGGAAAAGAAAAGAAAAAATAAAACTACAATTTCTTTTTGACTTATCTCACTTCTAATTTTGGATGAAATATGCACAAACTAAATTCGTTCCAAAAAGTTTTTTATCTCTTTTTTTAAGATGTGAAAAGAAATAAATAAAAAAGATAATGAGGGTCCTAAGAAAAGGTAATCTAAGGATGGTTTTGGTTGTTTTTTTAGTGCTCAAAGGAAATATGTATTGGTACCAATACGTGGCTTGGTACTTAGGGCTTTCTCCCCTCATGTCACAATCCTACAATTAGTGCGGGTGTTTAGCCAAGATATACCAATAGTATTATACTCAGTTAGAGAACTAAGTTGGTCATCCCCTTGGTGGTGAAATTCAAGTGGGATCATTGGGAAGAAGGTTTCCATGAGGTTATGAAATCCCCAACGATTTATTTATGTCAAGTGTTTAGATGAGTTTGTTGTTGTTGTGATTTGGCTTGTGTGTGAAAGAGTAATGACTATGATGAATTTATTGCTTAGATTATTCTATGTGAATTACTTAGCAGGCAAAAATGAATGAAATTTTATTTTAACCTTAAAAAGAAACAAAATGCAAACTTTATGTTCTTTAGATGAATTCACACAAAGAAAGGGAAAGAGAAAAAAATCAAAAATTTTGAATTTTAATAAGAAAGATGAGACCTAACCGGTCCCACCAGGTGTGCTAGAATGTTTTAGTATTTTTTTTAATTTTTTCAATGTGGTCTAATTAGATAATAAAAATAAAGTAACGGTAGGGTTTTAAATATTACCTAGAGATGGAGATCGATTGTGCACTATTGATCAAGCTTAGGGGAACTCCTCTTTGGTGAGGGAGGAATGACCTACAAATCACACTAACTCATAAAAAAATGGATTAATAGAAAGATGAGTGGGCTGCCAGGTAAGAAACCAATCCCAAAAAGTGATATGCTTCATTAGGTGGATGCCAACCCACATTTAACATTCAAGTTTATAAATAAACATGAAATTACAAAGATATATATAGACAACACCAAAGATAACTACTCTATAACAATATTGATGTGATCAAAGTAATTATCCTAGAATTATGTAGCTATATCAACATCCTCTTGAATTACAGCCAATTATTCATTGATGCTTTTTTGATTAGGTGTGAAAACCATAGTATAAAGACCTAATTCAAATGCAATGTCACTTTGATAAGTAAATAAGGGTTGTTGGACAATGGGGAGATCATATATGCTAACAATATCATGTTTTAATCTAGGTAGAGTCATCTACATGTAAAAGATAGATTTTCAAAAAATAGAATGTAGATTTTAAAAAGTTTTGAGGATTGTGAATCTTATAAAAATAGACTTTAGGGCTGTTTTAATAGTTAATTATGGATTGATGGTGATCCTATAGGATCAACATCGATTTAGATGGATCAATGTTGATTTTGAGTAAAATGCTAAACTATGAAAACAAAAGATAATAATGACTTAAAATATTGATAAAATGATGAAAATCAAATGTAAACAATGACACAGAGGTGCAAAAGATTGTAAATTTTAAATGTGAGTAAATTAACATGCAATACTAACCTTGGATGGCTGAAAACACACAGGTAAAGAATACTGCAAAAGTAGGCTTAGAAACCTTCAAAATATTTTTGTTATCTCATGAACAAAGGTTCCACAAGGTAGTAGAATGTTGATAAGGTCCATACGCAGGTTTCAAGATAATTTTAGTAGAGTTTTGAATTACAAAAATGCCATCTCAATCCATGGAAGCTCATTGTATATTTATGGATAGATTCCATTCTGGGTAGATTGGTGTCAATCTTAAAGAATCGACATTAATTTTCCCAAAATGGGTGAAGTTAATCCTTAGGCCATTCAAAAGGGTTGCTTACAAGAGTAAAAAATGGTTTTAATCAACTTCAAAGTTGTTGATTTTTTTTAACCATGAGATGAGTTTGTTTTGAGGTTGGATGGCTTTTGTTTTTATTTTATTTTATGAATTTGTGGTTAGGGATGGTAAATAAGATTAATTACTATTTGACTATAGTAATAGTTTAATTAACTCATATGGTGAAAGTAAATGGGTGAGGTGAACATAATTATTTCAAATAATTATAAATGGGGTCCATTATGTTAGAGATGAAATGATAACATGATTATGTACCATGTTAATACAAAAGGGTGTGTAAAACTAGTGTCTACACCTAGATGACTACTCAAACTACCTATAGCCTCCAAAAACATAGTCATGTAAAATTTATTTTTTATCACTTGTAAGGACACATTAATGACATATAAATATATTAATAGTTTCTATGAGTCTTATAGATCACTCATAAATGGATAGATCACATGTTATAATAACAATCATTGGTCTTATAGACCAATCTCTCAGTTCTCTCTTACACTATGCATACACAGTTTGTTAAGCCATTTTGGCTTCCAAATTTCAACACCTTAACCTATCTCTCCACATTAAAAATAGAATTAATATTCCATTTACATATAAAAAAACATAAAAAATCACATTGGATGCACTGAATCTTGTCATAGAGTCTCAAACACTTCACTTCTTCTATCACATCAAGAACTGCCAAATATTACAAATAACTAGTCATGAAAAGATGATATTATAACACATGATAAATAATAATAATAATGATATTAAAATAAATTTAAAATATCATAAAACCTCCTTATATCACCCTAAAACACAAAAATCATATGCTCCAATGGCAACTTTGTCCCTGCAGACCATTCTCATTGTCTTAGGTTTCATTGTTTTGACTCATACAGACAAGCCACTTTGAGAGCACATTTCAGATTATATGTGAGAATAATAAACAATTATAAAAAAAATTAAATATAGGTTTATGTATTAAAAAAATACCCCAAATAAATGGATTCATCCCTAGTCACCTAAAGTTCATCCCTAAACACAATCTCACACTTGAGTAGTTTATCTCACTATTGTCATTCTTTGTCATTTTAGTGATAGGTCAACTTGGGTGAAAAAAAATATTGAGACAAAGAATATAAAACACTAAAATAAAACAATTTATATTAATAAAAATTATTTACCTTCAACCTCACACCATTTTCATGCATTGACCTAGTTAACTCTATTTATATAATCAAATTCTTTAGAAACAAGTAATTTTTTATATCTTTCACTCACAGTCCTATCACCCCACTACCATACCAACTAGAGATGCCTAGAGGAGTATTATACCACATCCAATCATAAAAATCTATAAATAAAAACCATTTTTGTCACTTTATATCAATATCTTCACCATTAGGTCAATATGAAGGTTTGGAGAGGGTTTTAGACCAATTAAACTCCATAATGATTATTCATACAAATATGTCCCTCAAATGACAAAATAATTCATAAAAATACTTATTAGGACCATTTTCCATCTATCCAAAAAGGCTCAACTTCCCATGAAACTATCAAATGTGCTAATGAGTACCTAAAATTCCTTCTGGGGCTTGAAAACCTTCAACTTACATGCACAAAAGACCTAAAAACATGTTTTCTTGTTTTCCCTTTCAATCTATGACCTCATAATTGGTAATCATACTTGAATCAAACTATAAAACCTCATTCCATGATCACATGAGCACTCTAACATTTTAATTTGATCCTCATCCTCCATTTGGCCTCACTAGGTATCTTGACACACTAGGCCTTCAACTGTAAGTCACTTTAGGTATAGAGTATGACCCTCTCACTAATGTATATGCTCTCAACACCTCATATACACTCTTATACAACATCTCATGTTCTCATACACTACTTTGAACCATTCATAAACCTTGGAAACAACTTATATCACTTCATTGGGTTATGCAAAGTCTAGAGCAAGGTCTAGTTGTAGATGTTCAATAAAGACTTTCCTTCTGAGGCTCACATTGGCACTCTATTGAGTGCATAAACACCTCTCACTTATGATTTTATATTACATTACACACATTAAATTTTGTATACCTTCATCTCATCATCATCATGCCTCTAAAATCCATATTTAAGCATAAGAATTAGGCCAACAAATAGGCCTACTAGGTACCATACCCGTGGAGACATTTATACCACTATATATGCATACTAAGAACACATTATCATTCTAAACATTATGTATACCATGCTAAAATACTTCTTCACACCTTTTCACAAGTGTCAAATCACTCATTTCAGCATCTCCATTATACATGTCTTCACCAAGATGACATTCCAATGGATCACTTCAGAGATCACACTAGGAAGCTTCTTTTGACATCAATGACCATATACAAACTTGTGACATCAATGACAACTTGCAACAATTTATACACATGTCTTTCTTCTGCAAGCCTCACATCTACTTTATCTTTTTTCCTTGGCCTATATATTATTCCAACCATCCTTATATTAAATATGTAGACATCTCATCTTTCACAGAATGATTAAAATTCACTTATCTTACAACTCTACAAGTTTTGAGCTTGAGACTACTCTCTTTCTCCTTAGACACTAACATCCAGGTCAGATAGTACTAGTGATGTAATGTCCCAAATTGGGATAGTGAGGATAAAAGAGTGTTTCCCAAAAAAACCTTAATAAACTCCAAACACACTAAATTATTAAAATTAAAATTAGAAAACCCTAGCTAACATATAGATGCTCAAAACACGAAATGTATAACAAACCCTATGTACCAATGTTGCATAATTAATTCCAAAGTATATGAAGCATATAACCACTAAATTTATCACCTCAAATTTACAAATATATCATGCATAAACCCTTGATTTTATGATCTAATAAATACCTTTGTATGCATGAAAAGGGTGCATATACTTTGGTAAATACCTTTACCAAAAAAAAATGATTTTCCTCCTAAAAGATTAGATGTGTTTTCTTTGCAAGATCAGCCCTCAAACCCTTGAAAAATCTCACCAAAAATATGATAAAATATATTAATATTTTATAGTGAAATATTTCTATATTTAGCCATCATAAAACTTCCAAAAATCCTTTACAATAATTCATCCAAGTGTAAAAAATTAGGAATAAATTTTAGAATTTTCAACTCACCAAAAATCCTTTTGAATAGCCTCCCAATGTCTCTCAGGTAAAGTCACCCAAGCCAATCTCAAAATCCCTAAATCCACTCTCAAAACCAATTGCCCAAGATAGAAACCTACAAATCAACGTTTCCCAAACAATTCACTACCCATACTAATTATTATTTTTGATGAATAGGCTGAAACTTAAAAATTTATAACTCCATCAATACTTGGAATTATGATGCAAATAAGAGCTCAAATTGACCCCAAAATTAGTGAATATCAACTAAAAATAATATTAAAATTTTCCTTCCATGGGAAGGCTAGCAAAACTTGCTTTAAAATTATGAAAACCCTAGTTTCTAAAATTTTCCTCTTCAAACCCTAGGTTCACTAAAATTTCTAGAAATAGGTGGTGTTTCAAAACACCTTTGTAGATCCACTTCATGAACACATGCAATTTTAAGATCACTTACAACCCTTTAATATATTTTCCCAAGTATAAGGAATGGAGTTTTTCATCCCCAAACCTAAAACACTTCTTGAAGGTTTTCATCCTCAAGAGGTGGAAACCAAGCTTGACATACTTGATCACAATTTCATGATCCAAAAATGCATAATATTTAAATGAATCTTTAATTAACTTTATATGCCACTCCTCTAAGTGTAGCACCCAAAATTGGAGGGAAGAGTTACCCTTCTTTTTCAAATATTAAAAGATCATCTTAATTTCACTTTAGGCCTTAAGCGCCCAAGACCTATAAACCCCATCACTTAAGTGAAATAGAAACATAAGGTGATTTTTCATAAATTAAATTAAAATTAAAAATATAAAGTACTTTTTCTATTATTAACTCCTCACAAGAGGCCCACAATTCTCCCTTTCCTTCCTCTACCCTTAGCCATTGGAAACAAGAATGGGCTAAAGGTCCCACGAGGGTCTAGATAAAAAATGGGGACATTACATTCTTCGCCCAAGATTGCTTGTCCTCAAGCAATTTAAATATCCAAAGAGGTGTCCCAACATACCTTATGATTCAATGTCCATCTATTATTCCATCCCAAGGAAAATAATCCTCAATTGGCTCCTTCATTATGTTATGCTTGTACTTTGAGGACTATTTCCACATGCTAGAAGTATCCTAATAGCCTTCCAAAGGCTCCATATGCTCCCAATTAACCACCCACTCCAATACCAAGTGACCCATGGCTTAGATGGGACCAAAATTTATTACATATATCATGAGGAAACCAAACTACCTTGTTGTCCCATATGTAAAGCCTTCTCACGTGTTGGACCATGACCCACCAAATTTGCAAAAATAAATCACTATTGTACCTTCCAAGAGGTGGGGCCTCCAAGACATATTCATCACCATGTATGGGCATCTAGGTGTGAAACAAATACTTAGAAAAAAGTTGATCATTGTCACTCATCTCAAACATGCATAGGATCTTTTTCAAACTCATCAATAACTCTAAAACACTTCCACAAGAATGTTGTACCTTCTTAGTGTGAATGCTTCTTACATCACCTTCCCAAGGTGCCAACAGAAGTATGTTTCTATAATATTATATGAGCTAGACCAAATTAGCTTTTATTTTATGGTAACATAGCTATATATGTAAATAGTTTACTGATTTTTCATTTAGAAAAACACAAAACTAAACATACTCATACCTTTTTTGACCCAAGATCTAGAACATGTCATAAAATTCAAAATTTTCCCCTCCACACATTGTTGTGTTTTATCTCTTAAATCTTATTTTTTTGGATGACAAAGTTAATAATTAATATATCCAATCATCCATCCTCTCATGAGCTGAAGCATGCCTTGATTTTGCAATTTTGAGACCACACTTGGTGGATGGAATTCCTCACTTTACTCATAAATTTTTGAGTAACAAAATTCATATTTTAAACTATTTTTTTCAGCTCTTATCTTGGCTTCCATATTCAAAATGATTTTAACTTTATGCAAAAAAAAATCATAACTTTGCCAATTTACTTATAGAATTCTTTGGTGAGGTAGAGGACCAATTTTTATTGAAATTTGTAACTTGTGAATAGTTTCTCACAACCTGGGCTTGTCCCAGCCTAAATAGGGGCCTCATGCCCTTATAATACCCTCCTTATTACTTTTGAAACATGGGATAGGGTGATTCCCAAGACAAATTTGGGTCTTTCCTTGGATAATAAATTCCTTTTCTTTCTTCCCAGACAAACGTGATCAAAATTGGATTTAATCAAACTTACCAATGGCCTTGTAGAAAATGATTTCCTTGAAACAAAGGGTTGATCATGATGTCTTATGATAGATCTATATTTAATTCCTCTTTGCCTTTTCCTTATGCTCATGAAGTAACCTCTCACCATGCTATTGGATGAATATGAAGGGGTCCATTATCACTCAACCCAAGAAAAATGACCTCATTCCTAAGGATGCTCATGATTTGGGTTCTTGCCCAAACTATGGTAGTCCTTAAGTCTTTACCCATGTCTCCATTTTCAGATCTTCCAAAAGGTTACCCATATATGGAGGCTAACTTATTCTTAGAATTGACCCTTGAAAGGGATCTCCAAATTAATCCTACACATGAAACAAATAAGTTTGGAAAAATATTGGTGTTTAATAACACCCTTTTGATCCCATTGTCACTTTCTAGGATCATGAGGTATATCCTTCCTTGTGGCTTTGGTATTTATTCTATATCCATTTCAAATAATGGATTTTTCTTTGTATTCCATAATAAGTTGGAATCTTGATCTTCCCCCATATCCATTTTTATTGTATGCAAATCCACCATGGTGTTCTTTTCCTTCAAACATTCCCTCATCTCATTAGACATTTATCCATCAATAAGCCTCCTTGTGCCATCCAACCTTGACAAGGCTTGCACCCCTTTCTCATTTTGGATTATAAATTATTACTTCTAAGATACTTGATAAAATCTAGAGTCATGTAACAATTTTGAACAATTATTAGATACCAAAAAAAATCATCATTCAACTCATACCTTTCTATGAATATCTCAGTTTCCTTAGATTCTTTAAAAAAATATTTTAGAATACAAAAATTTGGAGTACTTTTCTGACCCAAATAACTTATAATTTACTCATTTTCATCCATCATTTGCATCCCTCTTTGCTGTTCCAAAAACTTAGGTTTTTGGTCCTCACAATTTCCCACTCTAGGCTACCTCAAAGTGTCATATTTTTGTATCTCACTTTCCTCCTTAAAATCTAATTTTTTTTATTTCTTTGGATCCCTTATAGGAACCCTCATGAAGGTATATCCATTAATTATTTCCTTACAATTCCCCATGTAGTTCAGTGAACTTTACTATGTCCCTTTTTGTTAGGACATATGATTCCTTAACAAGACATAACAACAAGTGTTTCTTCCAAGCTTCCTCTTGCAATCTAAATTTAGACAAGGAAATTGATGCATGAAAAGGAGAAATACATTTTTTTTTTCTTGGAATACATTTCTATTATGATGTCCTTTTCATTTTGATGCATTCACCCTCCATTTTCAATTTGTTTTTCTTTAGATGGTTGCCCTCCTATACTTTCTTCTTGGGCCTTTGACTCTTCTAATTTTTATGCTCTTAACTTCAGTTGATTACTTGTTTCCTTAGGTTCATTAGTGGCCTCTTTTTGATGATCTATCACTAAGGTCTCTCCATTATGTGGCTGCCTTTCAAAATCAAATTCTTTGGCTAATGATTTCTTTATTTTTTCAAAATTAATTCCCTATTGTTTGTACCTCATAGAGGGACTTTGTTTGACTAATTTTTGGAAATTGGTAAGCTCATGAAGTGGTTTCCCCTTATACAATTGGAAATATAATTATTACACTTATTTTAATGGCTACCTTTCCTTTGATTGAAATATTTAATGATGTGCGTTTGCTATTATAGGCTTGATTAGATCCTCTTTTCTTTCAAACTTCTTGATTATCTCCTTTAACAAATATTTGTGTGTTCTCATCAAGCTTGGATTTTTTGTCATTCTTTATTGAAACCACCACTTATGGGAAGCCCCATCCAAATGTTAAATAATAAAAATCATTGCCTCCTTTCAACATGCTATGTACCTAGGGATATGATATATTATTGTATATGGGTTGATGGAGATGCTGACATGTGACACACATCCCCCTTAGTAGCTATATGGGTCCAATATATTAGTAATGGAGTAACTTATAGAATTAATGCATTGGGTAATGGTTAGCCTAAATTGGGATTAGGAGGTTACCCATCCATTATAGGTCTATATAAAGGAGATGATTATCATTGTAAAGATATCAAGTAAACATTGAGTCTTCTATTGTAAGAGGATATTGGAGGTTGTCCCCTCGAAGAGATATTGTGGATTTATTCCTTCCTAAAGGAGTATTGTTGGTGTTGCCCTACCTTAAGGGTATTATGCATATATTGAATATTTAGACATCTTGGTCCACCAATATCTATTGTGTTGAATTGATATACATTTATTCTACATTATTTCTAAATATTATAAGTGTGGATCATAAAAAGTGGTATTAGAGCTTCAATTTGGGCAATTTGAAGGTGGAAAAACCCTATTTTTGTGGAATAATCAATATATTTTGATTGGTTTCAAATTTATACACAATTTTTTTTACTAGATATGGATAATATTTTAAGGCACAATAAAAAAATCAAGGTTTTTTGATCAGTTTTGTGGGAGTTATTACTATTTTAGGTTTTTTACTAATATGGATATATCTTCTGAAATATATGGAGTTTCTATTCAAAAATTTTATTGAAGATATAATAAAATACAATAGAAACACAATAAAATATTAAGAATTTTTTGAATTTTTTTGAGTTAGTTATTATGATTTTAGTATTTTTGTATATTCACTCTACAAGTCATAATTTGTGGAATTTTTTCACAATTTTTTTCTAAAATTACAATACAATAGGAGGAAGCTATAGTAAAAATTTGAGACATATTTGAATGAGTTATTGACATTTTTAGGTTTCACAAACCCTAGTTTTTATTTGTGAATCATGAAGTTGCAAAAAAAATTAGGGGAAAATGATATTGATGTTAGATAATGGTGGCTCCTTTTGGAGAATCATTTTTAAAAAATTGGGCAAAGATGATTACTTCATTTTTTATCTAGGCCTACACTACATTGGTTTGATCAGTTGAATTGTATAGAAAGGTTTTCTTCATGGAAATAAATGGAAAAGATCTTCCTAAATCATTGGGCTATAAAAGAAGTAGAAAAAGAAGAATAAGAAGTAGAAGCAGTAGTAGAAGAAGAAGTAGAAGAATCAACAGAAGAAGTAGAAGAAGAAGAAGAAGAAGAAGAAGAAGAAGAAGAAGAAAAAGAAGAAAAATAAGAATTATTGAATGATAAGGGTTCAAATAATTTAGCTCCAAAGAAATTTGAGTCAATTTTTCAATTTCATGGATGCATTCAAAATAAGAAGGTTATTGTGTCCACAAACCCTACCAGTAAGTATAACTTCATCAACATGAATGTGGCCAAGCATTTACATATTCAAGAAAATAATATCAAGGAGGTTCAAGTAGATGGTTAGAATATTTCAATGTTTGAAGATTTGAAGCTCATTATAGAAAAATATGTTTTGCATTCAAAATTTTATGGTTGGGATATGGATGATATGGATATAGTTCTTGGATATCCATGGTTAAAGACTTTTGGAACAATCAATATTTATTTAGAAAAATTTCATGAAGTTTTGGTATAGGAAAAAAAAGGTCACTTTATAGGATATCATATTGAGAAAGGTACCAATAACAGGAAAGGAAGATCATGAGGATCAGATTAAAACAAGTGATGAAGAGCATTAGGAAGATTTAGATAAAGACACACTACAATAAAAAAATGAACACTTCATCTACTCAAGAGATAGAGATAGACAAAGTGGAAGTGGTAGAAGATAAGGTGGTAAAAATTGAAGTATATAGACACCCGCATCGTCATGAAAGGAAATAATCATGGAACCAGGTGAGGGAATGTCATAATAATAATCATTTTGGTTATAAAGGAAATCAAATTTCTAATTAGTATGGCTATGCATGGAATCCAAATAATAATTACTATGGTTAGGTATGGAATCAAAGAAATGTAGCAGTCTATGGAACATTGAATGAATGGGGAAATCATTCTGATTATGCATGGAAGAATACCTACTATGGTCATGGATGGAATTAGAGTAACACAATGAAATATGGTACATAGAATCAAAAGAGGAATAGTTATGCATGGACACCAAAGCAATATAATTATGATTATGATTAGAATTAAAGGAGCATAAATGAAGAGATATCACCTACTACGATCAAATATGAGTGGCTCAAAGATCAAGATTGGAGAAAAGTGTTTAATAATTTGAAGTATACTCATTATTTATTTTTTTCCTATGTTTTGAGGATGAAACATGTCAAAGAGGGAGGTAATGCTATGTACCTAGGGATATGATATATTATTGTATATGGGTTGATGGAGATGTTGACATGTGGCACACATCCCCCTTAGTAGTTATATGGGTCCAATATATTAGTAATGGAGTAACTTGTGAAATTAGTGTATTGGGTAATGGTCAGCCTACATTGGGATTAGGTGGTTACCCATCCATTATAGGAGATGATTATCATTGTAAAGATATCAAGTAAACATTGATTATTCTATTGTAAGAGGATATTGGAGGTTGTTCCCTTGAAGAGACATTATGGAGTTATTCCTTCCTAAATGAGTATTGTTGGTGTTGCCCTACCTTAAGGGTATTCTACATATATTGAATATTTGGACATCTTGGTCCACCAATATCTATTGTGTTGAATTGATCTATATTTATTTTTCATTATTTCTAAATATTATAAGTGTGGATGTTGGCATGTCCATTAACCCATATACAATAATATATCATTTCCCTAGGTACATAGCACAACATTTAGGCCTCAATTCAAGATATTTTATCATCATATCCACCCAAACTCTTATTGACTTACCTGGATCACAATCAAAACTTGGAAGAACTATCTTACCCAAATCATCTTGTGTATCCATATACCCATAATGTCTCTTACCATACCTAAATCTTAACCAAACTTTAAAGCTCCTTTACCTATGATATATAGGTAAAAGAGTCAAGTAATCATCATAATACTCCATTAGATCCCAATGAATGAAAGACTAGTCCTCATGATCCTAGGCCTATGTATTACCTTTCATCCTTCCCTATTTCTATTTTGAATCCCATAAATGGACATGATATGGCTCTAATAACACTATAGTCTCCCCAAATTGGGATAATAAAGATAAAAGAGGGTTTCCAAATAAAACCCTTAATAAACTCTAAACACACTGAATTCTAAAAACTAAAATCAACAAACCCTAGTTGACATATAGATGCTCAAAATACCAAATGTATAACAAACCCTTGGTATTAATGTTTCAAAATTAATTTCAAAGTATATGAAGCATATAACCACTAAATTTCTCACCTCAAATACATAAATATATCATGCATAAGTCCTCTATTTGATTTTGTGATAAATACCTTTGTATGCATGAGAAGGGTGCATGTACCTTGGTAAATAATTTTGCCAAAAAAATCTGATTTTCCTCAAAAAAATTCAATTATGTTTTTTGTACAAGATTAGCCCTCAAACCCTTGCAAAAACTAGCCAAAAATATGATAAAATATATTAATATTTCAAGTTGAAATATTTATAGATTTATCCCTCTCCAAACCTACAAAAACCCTTTACAACAATTCATCCAAGTGCATAAAATTAGAGAATAAATTTCAGAATGTTCAACTCACCAAAAATCCTTCTAAATAGCCTCCCAATGTCTCTTAGGGCAAGTCATCCAAGCCAAAGAAATGGTATAAAATATTAATAATATTTTATACATTGATAACACTCCAAATACTTCTCAAAATCCCAAAATCCACTCTCCAAACTAATCAACCAAGATAGAAACCTGGAAATCATCCTTTCCCAAGCAATTCCTGCCCACAATAATTATTATTTTCTACGAACAAGACGAAACTTAAAAAATTCATAACTCCATCAATAATTTTAATTATGATGCAAATGAGAGCTCAAAATAACCACAAAATTAGTGATTATCAAATATAAATAATATTAAAATTTTCCTTCCATGGGAAGGTCACCAAAACTTTTTTTTGAATTATGAAAACCCTAGTTTCCAAAATTTTCCTCTTCAAACCCTAGGTTCACTCAAATTTCTAGAAATAGGTGGTGTTTCAAAAAACTTTGTATATCCACTGCATGAACACATGCAATTTTAATCTCACTTAAAAACCTTGAATAAATTTTCCAAAGTGGAAGGAATAGAGGTTTTTATCTCCAAAAATAAAACACTTCTTGAAGGTTTTCATCCTCAAGAGGTGGAAACCAAGTTTGACATACTTGACCATAATTTCAATATCCACAAATGCATAATATTCAAATGAATCCTTACTTGCCTTTATATGCCACCCCTCTAAGTGTAGTACCCAAAATTAGAGGGAAGAGTTACCCTTCTTTTTCAAATATTAAAAGATCCTCTTAATTTCACTTTAGGCCTTAAGTGCCCAAGACCTATAAACCCTACCACTTAAGTGAAATAGGAACATAAGGTGATTTTTCATAACTCAACTCAAAATTATAAATATAAAGTACATTTTATTTTATTAACTCTTCATAAATGGCCCATAATGATCCCTTTCCTTCATCTACGCTTAGCCATTGGAAACAAAAATGGGCTAAGGGTCCCACAAGGGTCTAGATAAAAAATGGGGACATTACAGTCAACATTAATTTCCTATCTTGATGCAAATATCTAGTGCTATAAAAGTCATTTAATTTAAAAATGAAACATGTCACAATGGTTAGCCTAAGTGTTTTAATGTGATTTATCTCTTGATAGGATTGGTATAAATACAATACTAACCCTCACTCATTCCTCACCTAGAAAAGAGAAAAAGAGCACTCAAGAAGCACTCAAATTACCAAAATATTTCCTATTATACCATATTATAATATTAGTTAGAGGAACATTATAGTGATAAGTCTAAATTAATAAAAAATCAATCATAAGTTCATATTTTCTAAGTTAAAATCTAGGTCACTAATGTATTTACGTTACACATTACATGATTGACACACAAGACAAGCGTAGGGGATAACTACATGAGTTTGAGGCCCTCTTATATAGTATTATATTAATAGGTAGTTCCCTCTGATAATAAGGTATTTTTAGGTGAACTCAACATCATGTGCCCACTAACCCATTTTTCCCAAGGTCACATTAAAAATGCAAAGCTGGGGTTTTACCATTTTACTTGGAGCAACAATCCATGACCCAAATCTAAATAGGTAAGAGTGAAGGAAAAGCTAAACCTAGAAGCATCCAAGTGGTTTCACCATATTTCAATGATTTATCTATATATGACACTAACATTGAACCCAAACATTAGTGTTAACATAATTGTCCTAGTCTAATGTAAGTGTCCATAGAGCTAGATTTACCAGATCTAGAATCTGACAACTATTCCAAAATCTACTTATTTCATGATTCCCATCTATACCAAATCCAAAACTTTATTAGCATTATAAATAACTAAATACTTTATTTCATGTTATTTGTAAATATAAAATAGTTGTACTTCCATTAATAGTTTATCTCAACATAATAATTTAGTATATTATACATTTGAGTTTAATCATATTAATTGGCCTGTTATGGATCTGATATTCACCCTTTTTCCATATCATTTATATATATTTAACCCTAACCACTAAAATAAGATCCTTATCCAAATTAGGGTTAAACATTTGGTGAATATGATCTTTATGAATGCAAATTTTTTTTATTCGTAGGGTTTTAAACTAGATAGGGTTTCAAATTGATGTACTTTTAAATTTTCAATTGGTATTATTTTATATGCAACCTAAGCATAACCCTAGATTGGGGTGTGTGTCTATTTAATATATTGAGCTTCCCCTCAACCCATCCAAGATGTCTCAAACCAATGAGGGATATCATACCTTGGATCATGATAATACCCATGTTGATAATGAAAAAATTCATAATAGGGTTATCATAGAAGAATATTGTAATAATGAAAATCCATAAAAAAATGAAAATTACCAAGTGGATAATGACCAAGTATATACAATTATAATGTTTCATGAATTCATTTGACAAACCCTTGAATATCTTGATAAAATCTTGAAAACTATACTTGAAGCTAAAAATGCAAAAACTTTGTGGATACATCCATCCCCTTGAACATATTAAAACTTAATACATCTAATGGGGGCATAGATTATGTGTTCCAACCTTTGTTCCCTAAAAATATTATTGATACATTTATTAGGGCTTACCTATTATTTCAATGTAAAAACCAATTTTAATGCCTATTACTACCCAAAACATGTTTCCAACCCCTGTGGTGACCACTAAAATTATTAATCAAAATCCCATCAGGCCTATAGTTCAATCACTTCTTCAAGTTGTAAAAACCTTATAAGATAAGGTTACAAACATTGAACAAAAGGCTTCAAAGTATTCACATGCCATAGATTCACAAGATGTGTTGCATAACCCTCTTGCACTTAAAGTATCTTTACACACATTTCCAACTGAATTTGCTGCACCTAAGTTCACATTTTATGATGGCAAGGGTGATCCTAAGCAACATCTTCAAATCTTTTATACAATATGCCTTGATTATGCTTCAAATGATAAAAATTTTATCAAATTATTTCTAAGGAGCCTTAAGGACTATGCTTTGAGGTGGTTTTATGAATTACTTATCCAATCCATGAAAGCATTCGAACCTGTTATAAATTAGTTTTTGGCACACTTTTCTCTTAACATTACCTAAAAGTTTTTCTATACTCAAATTTCAAAGATCAAATAAGGAACCAATGAACCAGTCAATGAATATGTCTTTAGATATAAGACAATGCTATCTAAAATGACCAATTCTATGGAAGACAAAGAGTTACAAAACATTTCAAAGTAAAGTTTATTTGCTCCTTTACATGAGTCCATTATTTTCAAAAAGTTTCAATCTTTTGATGAATTATACCATGTTGTATAGGACTGTGAAATGAATCTTATGTTATTGAATAAGCTCAAGTATGTGGTAAAAATACTAGCTACATCTACATCTAATACAAAATTTACAATTAAACCAAGCTATAAGGTAAAACCTCTTGAGCCTAAAATGAAACAACCACCATAGTTAACATAGTTGCACAATAACCTAATTGACTTGTCCTATCTAATGCACTAAGGAGATAGTTTACACATTTACATGAGCTCCTACTTAATTAATTTTATGGTTACTAGAGTGTCATCATATATCTCTCCCTCCTACAGAGTCTGATGTAAATAAACCTTTACCTAAAGGATATGATGCAAATATTTATTGTGACTATCATCAAGGCCTTGGGCATTTTACGAACATACATTTTACCCTAAATTATAAGATCCAAGACCTCATCAATGACCAATAAATTACATTTGATGATCCTCCAAAAGAATAAGGTTCACAACCTAGTGATCACCATAAATAGAAAATATTTAATAACCCCTTGTAATATGATTCCAAAAAGGAATCATAAGTTCAAATGGCATACAGTACACATCATCCTCCATCATATTATGGACACCCACTAGATGCAGTCATTGGTACTTATACAATACATATACCTCATATGGTTTTAAAACATATTATTTCCTTTGATGAAAGTGAAATTAAGGATGATGACTCTGATCTTAATTCTCTATTCATTTGAGCATACCTTGATAAGCACCCTATATGCAATTTTATGATTGATAATGGTGTAATAAAAAATATTTGCATCATGACATTACTTATGCATTTGGGTTATACTCAGCATGATTTAAACCCCTCTACTAAATCAATTAGAGCATGCAATGGGACCTCCCAAAAGGTTCTTCTCCATATTAATGTACTTTTATAGGTTGATCCCACACATATGAATACTATTTCATCAATTATACCTTAAACTAGTGTCTTTGACATGTTGTTTGGATGACCTTGGATATATACTCTTTGATCAGTACCTTGTATAGTACATGGGTGTGTTAAGTACATTTATACCAATTAGGTAATTATCAAAGTTAATATTCCATATGAGCATCCTCTTGAACAAGAGGAATTCAAACCCAAGTAGTTAATTATCAAGCCTATTAAGGCTAATCCATCACAAAAGGGTAAACAATAATCAATCCCATTTACTAGGTGGCTATTACTTGAGAAATATTTTCATTAGAGATAGATAGTGGGTTCCATGAAATCCTTGCCTTCTAGACATAATATTCATATATCTAGAGCACATAAACATGTTCCTACTATTTTTATTTGAAATAAACCACATAATACACAAAGATGGTTTCCAATAACCCCTATTCCTTCTATTGGCACTTTAAAACCCTAGAGTCCCATTACACATACATTGAGCATCACAGATTCTATAGTGACAAATATTGCACCTATATATGTTACTTGGTAGTACCACTAGTTTATTGCACTAGGTTCTGAGTGGGGATATACCTATGAAAATCCTTTGGATGAGATCATAGGATGATATTTACTTAACATCAAAGATACAAAAAATCAAAATCAAATAATAAAAAAACATTCAAAAAGACAAAAACACTTTCAGCACTTACATGTTCTATTAGCTCCTTGGCATCTATATGTTAGTTCCATGTTGAGGAATAATATATAATTTACTCCTACATACACATATATATGAATACACATATACATAACAAACTTATGGGTGTTTTCCCTTCCCTGTACTCATGTCATCAGGATGTTGGGGGCATCCATCTTCTATGACCTTGATATACATAGGTTGTATGACTCAATGATCACTCTACACTATCATGTTTGAGCTTACATATGTACTTACACATGCATATTATCCATGATTTTACATTGAATAGGGTACTTGAAATTCTACTTACTTGATGATTTTTGATAACACATTTGATCCATGGATCACTATGACATGTTTATCCTATTTTTTTAGGTTTTTCCTTTACACACTTCCTTGAGTGTTTTGCCTTGCTATTATCTTTCTTTTTCAATCATTTGAATATGCTCCATTATATGCAACCCATGTTTCTATGATTTATTTTTTGGACATTTGAATATGTCATTACATTATATGTACATTTGAATATGTCATTATTTACTTTTATGGACATTTTACTAAGTCATATCCATTCAATTTTGCAATATTTCAACATGCCTCTTGTTTGTAATCTCCTTGGACTATTGCCTTTTGACTAAATTTTGATTGATCTTGTGTGTGTTCTTGTTTTATTATTGATATTTAATTTTTAATTTTTAGACATGGCTGTGATATTTATCATGCGTCTTAAGATTACCTTTGATCACATTGGTTCTATGCACATCAATGTTATATCTACCTAGACATATTTTCTTCTATATGCGACATGGTTCACAAATTTGTAGTTGTCTTACCCATTTAAGCTTATCTAATTACCAAAAAATATATTTACCTCACCTCAGATAAGGAACATATTAATGAGGGCATATCATGGTGACATGGCTTCCACATTTTTCATAGTTTCCAGATTACAGTGGGGGCATGCTTTGGAAGTATATTTTCCACACTCACATAGTATATGGTACTTACACAAGTTTGAAAATTTAGTGGGGGCATGTCATATGGATATGGTTTCCACACATTCATAGTTATAGATTATAGTGGGGGAATTACTAGGAATCATGTTATCCACATTCAATATGGTACTTATAATTCACAAATTTAGTAAGGGCATGCTTTGGAAGCATGTTCTCCACACCTACTCAATTTTTATCATCTCTAATTTATAGCGGGGGCATGTTTTGGAAACATGTCCTCTACATTGGTATTTATATCAATTTTAGATTTATCCATATATAGTAGGGGCATGCTTTGGAAGAATGTCCTCCACACTTACATAGTTTTCCAAATTAGCCAAAGCACATAGTTATATTATTTAAATACACATTTGTGGCATAATTATATACATGGTACTTATTTTTCACTCCAATCTGATCCTCCTCACAAAATACCCATGAGATCGGTCATTACTTAAAGGGGGGAATGTGGGGATAGCTACAAACTTTCATCCTCTATTTTAAGATTGATCTAGGATTAGCCCAAGGCATGGTTGTGGGTATTGGACTTCACAAATGGAGTCTGCATGAATAGTCTCCAAGAGATGCACTATCACCACATAAAGTTCAATCGAATGCCTTATAGATAGATCAAATATTTTTATGATAATTTGAGGGTTGGGATTATTGTTTCTAAACACAAGGGGAAAGGGTATTACAATTCCATAAAATAAACACAAAATAGATGGAAGGGTGAGTCATAAAAGGGAAGCCTCTAGGTCTAAAATGAACTCAATGCATTGGTCATTAAACCAAGTGACTTTACCATAGTTATACCACTATAGATAAAGTTTAATTAAATTTATACCTTCAAGAACATACAGTTGGAAGATTTTAAGGAATTGGGAATATGCTTTTAGTATGAGCTCTCACTAATGATGAGTACTAGGAGTTTATTGTCAAAAACATATTAACACCATATGAGAGTTTATATCTTGACACACAAATTATCATCACTACCAAAAGGGAAACAAAAAAAATCACAAAACAACTATAATAACTAAACACATCATAACCATGACATACATAAAGCAATAAAGTGTTAATCCAATTAGCCTATAGTATTGATAATCATTCAAACATGAAGATACAAGAAGAATTAAACATAAAACATACACTCTTACAAAAAATAGAGATTGTATTCATTAAAAGAGTAAATTCTATTACAATAATTGATCTCAGTTGATTTAACAGTCTAGAGTGATCAATGAAAAGCACGTGAGATCTTGGCTATAATTTGACAACACTTTTGATCAATTTTGGTTGACCCTATAATACAATATGGATCTTCCTTATATATATAAGGATGGGGCTCACCTCCAAATAGCATGAGGATCCCATCCTGGGCCATGATGGCCACTCATTATATTTACAACCATAGTTAAAAATTTAAACAAAATAAACTCTACTAATTTGCAACATATATGTGGGGGATCACTCAATTGATGTGAAAAGGTAGCTAAGAAGGACCAATTCCTAACTAATTTAACTAGGCACACCTAGCTTATAATGTGGCTACCACAAGGTCAAAATCCTTATCTAACTTGGTGAGGTTAATTGGGTGATCTTTGAAAATTACCTCGACATGAGCTACCAGTCTTTAGGATACTTAGAAAGGTGATTACATTGATTCTTGGAATCTAGAGACCTAGTTAATGGTCATCGTACACTAATTTGATAGATACATCACCACTCAGTCCCCTTCTTATTTTTCCTTGGACACTTTCTCCCTCATAACCTAGTTAAATTGACCCAAGTGGTCTCTAAATTCCCCTTAGTTGAGCAAAGTGTCATCTAGGTGGAATAACATAAAGATATTTACCTCTTTGAAGTAGTTCAATATCTTTTCTTGCTCTCTTCTAAGGGTTATATTATAGTGCAATCCAAGGCCAACCACTTCTTCATTACAATTCTCATGTTCCTAGTATATTTTTGGTATAACCCAGAGTCTAAGGTCAACATAAGTTTGAGCTCTAAAAATTTCCCTTTGTTGACCACCACTTACAACTTTCAGCATTTCCCATCAATCTTTGTAATCCTCTCCATGTAGGCTTGAGTCTACTAGATAAGTGCATTGGTCTCAAATAAAGTATCCACTACTCTCCCAAATATTGAAAAATGTAGGAAGAGGGTTTCCTTAACCTACCTAATTAACCTGACTAGAAATGTGTTCTTCACTTGGGCTTTTAAAGTTCAAACTTGGCTTTACATGTCCTTGAGGAGATTATCAAACATAATATGGGTAGCCTAGAGAACTAGCAGTGGGTCCTTGGTGATCCTCTCTTCCCTAGTGGAATTTCTCACCTTGGTGATGGAAAATAGATCCTGATGGGTCTATCATACCATCAAGTTCTCCTCCTAAACAAACTTCTACATGAGCATTCTCTTCATACTTTTAGAGGCTCAATTGAAACTCCATTGAATTTCCAAATCATCTTGGATAGTCATCTATGATGCCTATGACCTATAAACCATTCCCAAAGTTGTGGGAGGTATAGGAAGGGTGGATGAAATGATAGTGAAGGGTAGAGGATAAGGTGGAGGGTAGGAGGAAGTGGAAGGAGTGAAAGAGAAAATCAGTGGAGGTGGAGGCATGAGAGAAAAAGGAGGAAGGATGAAAAGGGAGGCATAAAGGAACATTTTTTCTTGACACTATTCTCAAGGCAAATTTTCCCTTGGGAATGAGTCATTGAACAATAGGGAAGAGATGGGTTGGTAGAAGGTGAGTCTTATGGCACCTCAGGTAATTGAGAGAGGGGGTTGAGGAGCCAAGTGCCAAGATTTTTTGACTAGGGATGAGAGAGTTATTGATTCCTTTAGAGGAGGTTAAATTAGATTATAAATCCTTTAAGATAGAGCTAGAGTGTGGGTCACCTTTTATTTCTTCTTTAACCTCTCACCTAGGTTAGTTCTGGATGTTACAGTAGATGGTCTAACCAAGATGATAGGAACCACAAGGGTTAATGGTGGAGGAACCAAATATATTTAGGGGAGCACCAAAATAATTGGAGTAGGCATTGAAAGGGCCCCTAGTACAAGTGGTGTACTCTCAAAAGTTATAGCTATGTCTATTGTTAAAGGCACACCCAAGGGAGGCACCGAGAGGACTCTAGGCTGTGAGATAGAGGGAGTAAAAGGGAATGAATAGGTAAGGATTCTTAGAAGGACTAAGGACAAAGGTACTTAATAAAAATATAGAGGGGGAGAAATGGGGAACAAAGGAGGCACTACTTGAGGTATTTATTGGGGGGAGCAAAACTAGTGGGTGCTAGAATTGAGGGTTGAAAAGCAACATGAGTGAGGGATAGAAGGGAAATGGGAGGAGATGGAGGTGTGAGAGGGGGAACCTAGATGGGTGATTATTAGGATCCTCATAGTAATCTCACTCTCAAGTTTACAACCATATCAAACCTTAAGGTCTTTGTGACCCAAGGTTGAGGTGTCGATGGTTGAGCAGGTTACATCTAGGTTACCTAACATCGTGTAGTCTAGGGTTGGCTATACTACAGTTTGGTTTTTGGAACTACTAAAGGATGTGAAGTTGGATGTGGAATTTGGGAATAAATAGAGGAGGTGGAGTAAGAGCCAAATCATGAGGAGTGAATAGAGGAAGTAGAGTAGGAGGAGCGATTGCTGATGGAAGTGCAGTTGGAATTAGAGATTGAGGAGGAAAAGGTGGAAAAATGCCTTGTAGGATCCTCCAAGATGGCTAGATCCATTATATTTGGGTCCTCTATGGACTAAGAAAGATATAAAGAAGTTGCAAAATGTCTCTTAAGCCTTATATCCCTTCTTATTCTTGGTCACAATCTAGGATAACACTTTTTAGTCTTCTTCTTGAGCCTTCTTTGCATTTAACTAAAGTTCACCATCATTTTAGCTTGATGACCATAGTTGATGTTAAGTTGGGTTGAGTACTGCTCAAAGTGAGTTTTAATTACTCTTTAGGGTCCCATTATCAAATCTTAGACTTTAAAAGGTTGAAGGAGTCATGCCTAGCCTCCATCTTTTGATTAAAAGGGTAGGTCTTATAGACATAGTTCCTTATGGTGATCGAGAGTTAAGGGAACACATTCTATTGATGATGTATGTAAAACTTGAAGATGACCTCCACCAGCTAATAGGTAATCTCCCATTTGGATAAGCGATCTAAATGTAACACAATAGGTGGAGGGGATCCTTGAGGAAACCCATGATCCAGATCATAGTGTCAACTTTATACAACTAGTAGTCTCTGATGGTTGTGATATAATCCTTGATCACCTTCAAGAGATAAGGTATCAAATATTCATTTATGGCTTGGTATATCACTAGGTATAAATTATCATAAATGTCCTAGATGTGATGGTAAAACTAGTGGCCTTAGAGTTTGTAAAAGACCATGTGGACCACTAAGCCCCCAAGAACCCATGAAAGAAAGGTCAAAGGATTTAAAGATAACATCCTATACATCACATCTAATAGGTAGACCATCATGTAAAATTTTCCCCTAGATTAGGAATCTATGATGGTATGGACCAACTTAAATTTTATCGATCTTCCCATGTCTGGGACCTCTGAGAATGTTAGGATCCTGTGTAGGATAGGGACTCATAACTCATTGACATGCTAGTAGTCTTTATCCTTAAATAGCTAATTGAGGAAGATAATGCCCTCTTAAACCTCCTCCTAGAAGGTGTAGACTATGTAAGCATTTATATCCTCCTTATTATCCCACTTGGAGTCTAAGTTCTCAACCCAATCGTGGAGAACATCATATATTTGAAAGGTCCCCATCTAGACCATTACCACCATTACATCATAAGAGAAAGTTAATTTTGGGAGGGATTAGTACACCTTGAAAGAATTCTCATAGATATCAGTAATCTGGTGCCAAGATTTGGGTGAGCATACCCGGTCATTGACCCTATCTTGTACACAGATTGTATTGTAAAGGATGTCACTTAGTAGGTCAATGTAGGGGAATGCCTCTAGTTTGGCTACAATTCTATGGAGTTTACACTTCTTATAGGACCTAAGAGCATCCTTAAAATCTATCTTTTGGTTATCATATGAGCTTGAATCCTTAGGGACTTTCTTGATTACTTTAAATAAATAATTTTAATGTTTAAACTTGGGCAAGCCAGTCAAGAAATTGGTGTCCCTGTATTTAGGTTTGGCCTTTGGGTTTGAGGATTATACAATCATTGAAGTAGGATAGAGAGGAAATTAGGAAACTTGAGTGTAGAGGGACATAATACAGGGGATTTATGAAATTTTTTAAGGAGTTATATATTTCTTTGAAGGTATTAATGGTAACCATTGGTGAGCTTCTCTTACATTATTATAAATGCATACATATAGTCTCTCTATATTAATGGAATTTGGTAGTTCACTTATCAAAAATTTGAATTTGAGTTGGTGGATAGATTTTTTATCTTTATTTATAAATATAGAATTGAATTTGGAGCCCATGATCCTCCACCACTAGCTAGATATAGCAATGGTGATGAGATGTTTTAAAACTATTTACTTGGGTCTAGATTCCCATTCTATTAATACCTAGTGCATGGTCACATCTCTTAGAGGCTTCTTAGATAAATATTACTTGCTAACATATGTTGGATACTCATTGGTCTTCCTAATAATAGTTGGTACTTAAGCACAACTTTTTACTCCATGTCATTCTCTTAGGCTAGGTGATGTGTCACCTAAAGATATGTGGCACATCCTTATTGGCTCTCTAGTCTCATTTGTACCTCATTTTGACCTTCTTAAGGCCTTAGGTGGCTATTATTTCATATATATGTTGGGTGAAATGGGACCTTCCCATTTGGATAGGCTCTCTTAAGATCTAACATCTTTGACACGTCCTAAGACTGACTGCTCTGACACATGATAACATGGCATCTTCCTATTTAGTTAGGCTCTCCTAAGCTCTAACATATTTGATAGGTCCAATAATTAGCCACTCTAACACATGGTGACATGGAACCTTCCAATTTAGTCAAGCTCTCCTAGGTTATAACATCTCTAATAGGTTAAGGTATTGACTGCTCTAACAAATGGCAATGTGGTACCTTCCCATTTAGTCAGTCTCTCCTAGGTTTTGACATTTTTGATAGATCTAAGGATGAGCCACTCTAACACATGGAAATGTGGAACCTTCTCATTCAATTGGGATCTCTTGGGCTCTAAATTTTATGATATGTCTATGGAATGGCCACTCTAACTCATAGTAATATGGCACCTTATCATTTGGCTTGGATCTCTCAAGATCTAACATCTTTGACAGGTCTAAGGACTAGTTACTCTAATTCATGGTAATGTGGTACCTTCCCATTAAAACAATATCTCCTAAGATCTAACATCTTTGATATGTCTAGGGACTAGATAATCTGACTCATGGTGATGTTGTACCTTCTCATTCAATCAGGGACTCCCAAGCTCTAACATCTCTGACATGTCCAGGGATTGGCGACTCTGACTCATGGTGATGTGGCACCTTCTCATTTAGTTGGCCTCTCCTAGGTTTTATGAAATTCACAAAAGAGACTAAGTAATACAATGAAAAGTGATGTGATAAATTAAAAACTTAATTACAGAGATCTCAACTGCTATGAAGAGTAACAGGTCTATTATTCTAGGAAGGGAACAAGACTCAAGGATATTTCAATGAAAGCTAACCTATAATGTTAGAATTATGTTCACATAAAAATAACAAACACTCCTTAGTCCTAAAATATAAAAGAGACCTTTTACTACTTGTCAAATTAAAATGATGCATATTCTAAGGATTTAAGATGGTGTTATTGATGAGAATAAAAGAAAACACCCTAAAGATCTAGTTCATGAGATTTTTAGAGGGGTCTCCCATTTTGAATAAAAGGTGGCATGTTGGCCATAACATTACTACTATTACACATAGTTTTAACATGATAAAAATCTAAGGTGTATATGTTATTCAACACATTCCTAATATTTCAAAATTTAAATCAATTTAATATTCTAAAACTATAACACATATTGATACCCAATGAACTTTTACAAACTTTAGCAAGCCAATCTAATGCATTATTTGGTTTACCTTTTGGTAAAATTAGGGTGAATAAATCACTCAATCTTTCCAAGTTTTCAATTTGGACTTGATCATCCAAACTCACTAGGTTACAAGTATCATTGGGTTGAATGGTTGAGCTAATCTCAACTACCAGGTGGCAACTCATTTTTTATTCGAAGTTGGGGGCATGTGCCCTCCAACCTATCTCTCTATCTCCTTAAATATATGAACTTTAAAATAATTATCTATATTTATTCTAATCTCATTTTCAAATCCTTGTAATGATACATCTTTTGAAAAAATAACTTACTAATAGGCAATATGATTACATCAACACACAAGTGTACTCATAAACCCTGCTCTTTCAATTTCAATATATTTCATGGACTTTTGACCTAGATTATAGCCACTAATTATACACTGTAACATGCTTTTGGTTTTAGGACAATTACCAGAAAATCACTCAAACATAGCTCTAACAAAACACTCAAATTTAACCTAAGTAAAGACAAGGTGTGTATACACATTGAGATACTTATTCCTTTCAATTAAACTAGGAATTTTAATTACTATATTAAAGGGGGGTGAAAATGTAGATGAAATTATGTGATTATGTAGCACCTCAGTCTTTTACATTTGTAAAACTCATGACCCTGGTTATTTCTCTTAGTTTGAAACATGCCTTACTTCTATAAGCCTCACATCTATTTTATCTTGTGCCTCTTATCCTATATCTTAGTCCAACCAAAGTTATATTGATGATGTAGACATCCCATATTGCCTAGAATTGTTAAAATGTACTTATCTTACACCTCTACAAGTTTTGAGCCTGAGCCTACTCTCCTTCTCCTTGGACACTAATGTTTGGGTCAGAAAGTAGCCTCAACATTATTTTCTTCGTTAGATGCAAGTGTCTAGTGTCCTAAAAGTAATCCAATTTACAAGTGAAACATATCACAATGGACATTCTAAGTGATTTAATGCAATTTATCTCTTGATAGGATTGGTATAAATACAATACTAATCCTCACTCAGTCCTCACCTAGAAAAGACCAAAAGAACACTTAAAAATCACTTAAGAAGCACTCAAGTTACCAAAAGCTTTCATATTCTACACTATACTAATATTAGTCAAAGGAACAATCTAGATACAAGTCTGAATTACTAAATGAGTAGCCATAAGGTCATCATTTCTAAGTTACAAGCTATGCCACTATTATACTTACTTTATATGTTGCATGATTCACACACAAGCCAACATGTAGGGGAGAACTACATGAGTTTAATGCCTTCTTTTGAAGTATTGGCTATGTAAGAAATGCCATTTAACAATGAGGTCATTGTGGGTTAGCTCAACACCATGTGCCTGATAACCCATTTTTCCCAAGGTCACATTAAAGATACAAAGCTAGGGTTTTGTCATTTCACGTAATAGTCCATGACCTAGGTCTGAATTCACCAGAGTGAAGGCAAAGCCAAAACTAAAAGCATATAGGTGGTTACATCCTATTTGAGCAAGAATCCTATAAAAGACACTAGCATCAAACCTAGACACTAGTATTGATGCAACTTTCCTATGCTAATAGAAGTGTCTAGAGAGCCAGAGGTACCAGATGTAGAATATGACAACCATTCCAAAATCTACTTATTGCCTACTTCCTAATTATACCAGATCCATCATTTTATTATCATTAAAAATAACTAAGTAATTTATTTCACATCATATATATATATATATATATATATATATATAACATAGTTATACTTTCAATTAATAGCCTATCTCAACATAATAAATTCAACAGATGGTACATATGAGTTTAACACATTAATTGGCATGTTGTAGATTTGATATTCACCTTTATGCCTATCATTTATATATCCTTAACCCTAACCACTAAAATAAGATCCGTATTAAAATTAGGGTTAAAAAATCTTAGAAACATAAGCCTTCGTGATCATAAAATCATAGTAAAATGCAAGTTTCATATATTTTAGAAATTCAAATGGTTCAAATATCAAATTATTTAAAATACATGATAGACATTAGCATATTGATACAAAGTACAAGGACATATGTCATGCATATGCATTCTCTTTATAGATACTTGATTATATATTCATACAAACATACATGCATATATATGGGCATTGTACAATAATTTAAAATAACTATATTTTATATTTTCAGATTCACATACATTTGAGATACAAGTTATCAAATGTAGCATATAATCATAACATTATATATCAATTGACACATATTCATGGGGCATGATACTATTTCATGAACATATACATAATGACATAATTACATTTGATTGGAAAATGGTTGGTATTCCACTTCACACTTATCAAACATGCGTATGTGATGGGGGCATGAAAATTATTCATACATTATGATCATGACTTTTTGTTACAAGAATCAAACTTGATCAAAATGGATTGAAACATGACATTTAAATATATAATCCATATGAAGTGGTTGATTCATATTTGAGCAAACATTGCATGATCAGTTCTCTCATTTACCTACATAGTGATTTTTTTTGAGTTTAACCTAGCTTCATGGTTTTCTTTCTTTTTCATACATAGTTATTAAGGATTAATATATTGTGTAATTTTTCCCACATTTGTGAGGGTTAGTGCATGTTTCATTCCCAACTCAGGATCATACATAGTCACATAATTTTGGGGGCATGATCACCCTAATTATCCAATGCTTCAAGAAGGAACGATCATATCTAACAAGTTTGTAAGGGAAATTTGGATTTCACTAACACATATGTGTACTCTAACACTTTCTCTTTTGAATTTAATATTTTAAATTTCACATATGAACATTGACCACTTCATTTTTGTTGCAGGTTAAATGGAGAAAAGTTGTACACTCACAACCATCTCTAGAAATACAAAGTGTGTTTTACACACTCGGGGACATTTTATCCTTTTACTCTAACAATTTAATTACTATAATAAAAGGGGGGAATTTATAGATACTAAAATTTGGTATTTATTACTTGACAATGGTAAGCTTGACACCCATTTAGCATGCATGAATTGGGCACCCAAACATGGTCCTAATTTAAAATACTCTCACACTTGCATGATATTTATGAGTCACCCTTTCATTCATACACTCATAGGAACCTCGATGTACATTTCAAATATACTAAATATCCTACAAAAATATATCCATACTCTTAGTTTAGTCAACTTATATGTGGGTCAGTTTGCAAGTTACATTTATTATCATTAGTTGATAATGACATGTTTTGGTCAAAACTAACTCGTTTCTAACAACTATTTTATAAAATCAAACACATCCTTAGGTTCAACCCATAATCCTAGCAAGTCAATGGCTTGAGTAATTATTCATTTGGATCCATATATAAGGAAATCAAGGTCTCATTCAAAATGTATTTATAAATTATATTTTATACACACTATTTCACACTAATAAAATATGTCATACTCCTCCAAAATTGCATACCTATCACTAAGAGTAGTCACAATCCAAGTTTAATGGAGTCCAATCTCATGAAGAAACAAGATCTAGAATAGTAATAATGGCCTTTTTTTGAGCCTAATATATTTAATAATAAGATTTTTTCTAATGATAGGCTATTTCTAGTTATGGTGGTAAACCACCAAATATTTTGGTCATTGAAAGAGAGGCCAATTCATAACATATTACCAACCCATTTTATAAATGTTTTGACTAACTCAAAGGATTTCTAGTGATTTTAGGTAACTATAGTGCCCTCAAAATTTATAGGGGTTAGATTAATTAAAAGGGTATGAAGACCTATCCCTTTCCATATTTTTTTTCCATAGTGGGATCCAAAAAAAATTTAAGCATGAGAAGAACATTCCAAGGTTCTAAACCCTCAATAGCTAGAACAACCATTTTAGAACATAAATAAATAAAATTTTAATGGAAATCAATGATTCCCATGCCTCATTTATCTTTAGGAAGGGGGAAAACGTCCTTAAAAACTCTATAAAATCCATGGGTTTGGTTTGCATTAACCTATATGAAGTCCTATAAGAAATTAAAAATATTATTATATTGATGTATGAGGCATCCAATTTCATAAACAATATTACATCATACAAAAATATGGGTTTAAATTTTTATGCATAGTTTTTTAATTTTTTTGGTGTGAATTTTCATCTTTTGATGAAAAAGTTATGTGCACTGATAAGGATTAAAAATAAGCCAAATAACATCATATAAGAGCTACACATGGTAGGAAAGTGAAAGAGTATGGTTTTAGTAATATCCCATTAGTAAAAATGACCTTTACCTAGGGATGGTGACAAAACCACCACTTAATCTAGGTGGCATATACAATAAATGATAGACCACATTGAAGGCATCAAGATATTAATATTAAGACAGCAAGGTTCAAATCAATTTTGGGAAAGAGTTGGAGGTCAATTGTTAAAATTTTTAAAAGTGGGGAAAGATATTTCTAATGTGTGTGTGTGTGTGTGTGTGTGTGTGTGTGTGTGTGTGTGTGTGTGTGTGTGTGAGTGTGTGTGTGTGTGTGTGTGTGTGTGTGTGTGTGTGTGTGAGAGAGAGAGAGAGAGAGAGAGAGAGAGAGAGAGAGAGAGAGAGAGAGAGAGAGAGAGAGAGAGAGAGAGAGAGAGAGAGAGAGAGAGAGAGAGAGAGAGAGAGAGAGAGAGAGAGAGAGACCTTGGATTATTTGCTTCATTTTGGTATACTTGATTATAGTGTTATGATGTAATGATATTTATGATATGTTATATATTGCTCCATTTATGATCACAATGCTATGATATATAATGTTTCTTATTGAGGTATACATGATAGATTTCTATATCATGTTAATTATTTTATTTTAAGTAAATTAATTATTGTGTCTAGGATATGTATTTCATTGATTACAATTCTAACACATTTAATTCCATTGCTTAGTATCAAATAAAGAGTTATTTATTGGATGAATTTTATGGTTTTCATAGAGTGTGTAGGATATATGTGGTCATGATTATGGAAAAAAATGTCCACATAAAGTATGGGGGAACAACCAATTATTTATCTATTTGTTCACAAGCCACCTTAGTTATTTCTTTGTGAGTGTGACTATTTTTAATGAGAAACTAGTTAAATTATGTAATTGTGTTGTGTGTAATAATCTACATATTTGACATTATATTTATGTGATTACTAAAATGTGATTTTTGTACCAAGGGTGTGTCATGTGTCATACTTATGTCATATAATCTACCCATCACTTTGCATGAGATTGACTTATCCTAATCTCTTGTTAGGGTTCATACGTGTATTTGGGGCAAGTTGAGTGCCCTACAAATCCTTTTTAAGTTGAAACTCGAATTTGGGATTGGATACCACTTTAAAGGGATGATAATGACAAGTGGGGGTCTTAATGGATGATTTCTATGTCATAGGGTCATAGGGTCATAGGGGTATGTTTGAAATCATTTTTAAGTGCATAGAACCTCAAAAATTAGATTTGAAAAGAGAGTTTATGGGCTTGAAAGTGATGTATGAGAGTATTTAGAAGAGATTTGAAAGAGTCTTAATAAGAGAGATTTGTAAGAGCAATGATGGCATGTGTAAGAAATATCTTGGGTATTGGAAAGAAAGATTAATTAAAAAATGAAAATGTAAATTAAAAAATCATTGAACATTCTACTTATGCAAGGGACCTTAACTTACTTGGGGGTTAAATTTTAGTTTGGGGAGATCTTGGAGGAGATTAAAATGGGATATAGGAGCTTGGATCAAGGGAGAAGGAAGTAAAACCCTATGTAAGCCATCCTAATCATGTTCTATTTTTTTAGATATGAATGTGTTTATTTAATATCCCTTGTGTGTAAAATGGTTAAATGATGAGTGTGTGTGTTTATGTTAAAAATTGGTGTCTCTACCTTGTAACCCATGATAATAGTTTATGGGCCTATGTATTTTATTTGTGATTATTTTTATTATCTTGGGAGGGATCCTTTCAATGTGATAATGTTATGTTGGTTTATGTGAAGGAATTGAGAAAGGTGTATCACCCTTTATTTATGCCTGAATCATATGGTTATTTTGGTGAGAGTGGATATTGTATAGGTAAACCATGTATCCACTCTCACCCATTTGATTTCATAGAGTATGGGAATGATTTTGTTTATATGGAGTTTCAAGGATGATTTTAAGGTGGTAATGGTGGTGGATGAGTGGTTATGTGGATGTGGATGGTGGTATTTGGGTGTGGTGATGTTTTGGATATATGTACAAAAAATAGATGTGAGTGCTTATATGTGTGGAAGAGAAGAATATTGAAACTTTCATTGACAAAATATGTTTAAGATTGTTGACTCATTCACTCCTCTTTGTTAGGGATCTTCGGGAGAGCTCTTTGGGACTTTAAGAATCCCTTTGTATTTCTAGGGGATTTAGGGTGTGTTCTATGGGCCTTTGATACCCCCTTTTATCTTGATTGGGTTTTAAGGAGAACTCATTGGCCCTTAAAACTCCCTAGTTGAGTTATGATATTATATGAATGGTGGATTGTAATGTTCAAAGTGTTATGTGTATTTTGCATATTGTGGCTACTATAAAACCCTCATTATTTGTGAAACAACCAATATTGTTATATCAATGGTTAACTATGTGTGCATTAAAACAAGGAGGTTAAAAAGTGTCTTTGACATGATGATGCCAAGTTTGGTTGGGTGGTGAGCACTCCACATATTAGTGTTAACCCACTTGGAGAACTTGGTATTTTTTTATGTAGATTTATCTTGGAGATTGAAGTACTTTGATTTGTTTGGATAGTATATCTTTTAGTCTTTTTTGAGAACAAGCAATGGTTTTATAAATCCCTCTTGTATCATTTCAAACTTATAGGTTTGTGAAAACTATACTTCCATGTAAAATTTTTATTATGTTATTTCTTATGCATTTTCACTTGTTATCTCTTCAACCCTTTCACTTTTGTGATAAGTTTTTCAGGAATAATTATTGTAGCACGTTTATTGTATTGCTTTCCAATGGGGTTAGAATAAAAAGGGAAAGTGATTAGAAATATATATTATTATAAATCATGAAAGATTATTTATTATTTTTCTCAATGTAATATTAACACTCTCTCTCTTTCTCTCTCTCTTTGAAGTTGAGTAAAGAATAAAATGGAAGGGAATTTTAAGCTTATTCATTGTTATATTTTTTAGAAATAAAAAGTTCCCCTTACAACTCTTATTGATTTTTCCTCTTTTCCCTCAAGTTTGAACAAAGTTGCTTCATGTTTTAAGGAGGAGATATAATTTAATAATAAAATTATTGAGACTTTTATTATGAATACTAGTGCATGTTTAATGATATGAATAAAGTATATTATTTTTTGTTGTGTAATAAATGAGTAATTTCTTAAGACTGATGCCATATGCCTTTCTTGAGAGAATATAGGAAATGAAAATGAAATGACTCAAATTTAAGGATGTAAGGTGAAAGTGTAATAATAATTGGTTTCTCCTTAAAAGTAACTTGAATAAAAGTCCTTCTTAGTTATTGTATTTCTTGGAAGGTACAATGAAATTTTACTTGTAAGGATAGTGTGGTTAAAAGTCTATTTTTAAAACACATAGTTAGTGTGCTGCTTGTGTAAAATTAATTTTATATAAATATACAAGTTACATGTAAACAAACAAACTTATAAGAACCTAGACTAAGAGTAATTACTCAACCCTTTAATATTTTATATGTAGACACCTAAATCTGGCCACCAATAACCTCCAATCAGGGTTTTGACCAATTTTCCCCCAAAAATGCACAATTTGGCATAAAAAAACTAAAACATGCTAAATGATGTGAAACTAACATATTCAAGTGCTGATTTTGGCCAAGGTATCCCTAAATGGGGCAATGCAATTTATGGGCCAGTTAACTTTGATCAGATCATTCCGAGTCAAAATGCTAATTTTGCACCTAGGTGCTCTAGATTGCTCCTTCCTATCAAATCTTTTGCGCAAGACATGTGCCTTTGTTATTTGGTGTTGGTAACATCATAAATAGGATAATGGATCCAATGCATTTGACATCACCTTCTAATTTCAATCCAGTCAAATTTTGGACCAATAACAAGGCATTCTGATCAATTTGTGCATAAAGTGCTTAAACATGCTTAAGAGATAATTAGCCCAAATCAAGGCATAATTAATAATTCCATGGAAACTTGTTGAATAATTTCTTTTGGAAATTAATATTGAATGTCTACATCATCATTGACCTCATTTCTTGGGAAGACATCCCTAGGCCATAAATACCACAAATATCAGGATTCATGCCCTCCATGCCTCATCAATGCCTTCCATGATGCCCTCCATGCCTCTTAATTTCCCCTTCTTCCAATGTAATGATGAGGATAATTACAAAATTAATTTCAAAAATTATATTAATCCTCAACCACACATCTTCATCTCAAGATGGATAGTTCAAGTTGACTCTAGACATTTGCAAAAAACTATAAATAGAAAGGCCATGAACATCATTTCTAAGCTATTTTGGTGCAAAGTTACAATGCACAAATATATTAAAGAAGCCATTTCAATTAGTGTTACCATGCAAAATTGATTCCAATCCAAGACAATCCACTTGCCAAAGGTGCCAAGGAGAGATGGAGGTAGCCTAGCTTCTATTAATGAAGACTTCATGAGCACAAGCCGAGCAATCCACTACAACAAGCATTTTGGAGCATCCAAGGAAGGTAAAAGAGGATTTATTTTGCATTTTAGTTGTGTGTTTTATTCATGTTTGTTAATTATGCTCTTCCTAGTCTCTAAGCTTAGAGATGTTATGCTAGTTAGTATGTTTCTTTCATTTTATTTTCATTTTGAAACTAACACAATACTAACCATCCTCTCTTGAGTCAAATTCCTAGATCACATTATGGCATGCCTAGTGGGACTAGATGCATCTCACACCTAAAGAAGATAATTTTTCAACTCTAAAATATTTATTTAGACCCTTAAAACTCTTGAAAATTAATTTTCTAACTTTATTTTACCATTTTTATTTACCATGATTTTACACAGTAACTGACATCAGCAAGTAAGACCGATATTGGTTACACAGCTTAACCGATGTTGGTTAGTAAAACTAACATCAGTTAGATTTTAGTTAGCCAAGGTAACTATCATTAGCTGTATATTATTGACATCGGTCACTATGTTTTTCCAAGAACATAGACTCAAGAGCTATTTTTCCAAAGTTCATTGTTACAAAACAAAAAGAGCTTCAAAGCTAAAAGACATGTTGACATTTTTGCTACAAGACCAAGCTTGACATTTGAAAAAAACATGTTTAGATCACATTTTGCATGTTTAAAAATCAATTAACTTTGTTTTGGTGTTTAAAATTTTTAGATGTTTATGATGAATACTTTCAAAGTTTTCAACTAAGACCAAGGGGTCAAATGAACACCACCTCACTTTTATTTAGGATTAAAATTGAACACACTTGTCAATTCTTGTTTGTAATAGTTATTTGATCAAATTTTTATTTAGAAAATAAAGGGATGTTGCATGTATGCTCTTCCATTTGTCCTCTATAGATAACCCTTGGAATTAAAAGTGCCATTCCTTTTACAAATAGCCTAGTCCAAGGCTTATAAATAAAGTCATCTAAAACACTCCCCAAAAACTCATCAAAGTTTGGGTGACCTTGAAAATGACCCTGAAGTCTTTCTACTTTCATGCTTTATTTATTTTTATGCAAACTTGGCTTGTGAGGGGGAGTTCATTACCTCCCACAAGTTCTTTAGGGAAGCTTTGACCTAGGGTTTCATCTCTAGACATTGACTTCATTTGACTCCTTTGGATTTGCACACAGGACGTAGTGGCACTTTGGACATCACACTACACTGAGCGAACAATAGGATGTAGTGGTTGCAAAAAGGACTAGACCTTTTTGCAACAAGCCAAGTGATACAAACCCAAAATCCATGCTTTTATTTTGCATTATTTGGTGTGAAAGTTATTTATTATGTAATTGATTCCCCTAAATCATTTGAAAACTTGTTAGATCTTAGATAAATACCCACTTTCCATGGTAGCATTATTGGTGTAAGGTACACCTTAAGGTCCATAACACAGTAATGTCATTTGAGAGAGAGGGGGGTGTAAAAACCCTACTATATATTGCACATTTAATTTTGGATGAACACATAAAAACCTCTCAAATGAGGTATATTGACAAATTCCAATAATAGCAAGCAACCTTGTCAATTCAAGATCTAAGAGCGATTAATTAAGGGGTCTTGTCCTAGATTAAAGTCTTGTTTGAAGAAAAACTTAGTGTAAATAAATAATCCAAACCAAACACATAGTCCAAATTTTCCTTTGAACAAAGAGGCATTATGTTGCTTGTGTGAGATCATCAATTTGCCTTGTTCAAAAGTTCATCAAAAGCTTGAGATTCATATCATCCACTTTGGCACAGTTATGCTACCCAATTGAGTCTAGACCTTTACCAAAGTTGTCTAAGTCCTTCACTTATAATCTAAATTCAAAATTGCACCTTTATAAGTTTATAAGGTTTATATGTTGAATGGGTTCACCATTTGCACTAAACTCAAGGGAACTAAGGTTTAATTTCCAATTTTGGTTGAAGGCCGTTTAAGACTCATAATCATTATCATCAATTGATAGACTTAAACCATTTTATGCTAAACACTTGTACTTTGAGTCTATACACCACACCATTTTGAGTCAAGAAAAGTAGTGTTATGCTATCCAAATTATAGGGAAACATCTTTGCCTTAGAGAGTTTTTGAAACAAACCTTTTTATCACACCTTTTGGGTAGTATAGCATCGTTACACTGCCCAAAGCATTTCAAATACTATTTCATAGACCCCCTTGCATAAAGTTTCAAATTTGTCCTACATTTTCAAAACAATCCAAGTGTACTTTTGTGATCCTTTGTCTAAAGCACAGTTATATTGATCACCTTTGTCTAGCTTTGTTTATCAAAAGAACCAAGTTTTATACCATTTTTGTGAAAAAATAAACTATTTCTAAAGTGCCTTTTATTTCATAGCTTATACTTAGTTGATCAAGATCATGTCCAAAAATCAAATGCCTAGTATTTGTTAGAAGTGTTTCAAATCCGTTAAATTAAAACTTTTATCTATTTTCAAAGTCTAACTTTTGACATCATTTGGCCAAGAGTCCTATCACATGCCTTGTTTGAGCCTAGATTTTGATGCCACATTTGGCCAAAAGACCCAAAAAAAATTTAATTTCTAGATCAGACTGATTTGAAACACTTCAACCTTAGACTTTGGCATTTTGATTTTCAGTCCATTTACTTGCTTACCTTTGTGTAAACAATGAAATTTTAGGTACTTCACACTAGCTTGTTTCCTCACAAAACTTTTCATAAACCTTTTTGATCCTTTTGATGAATCTAGACCAAGTTGGAACATCATTTTTTTATACATTGTCCTTTTTAGAGTTTGTATAACTCTTATCACAAAATCATTGACTATGGATACTAACATGTATTCATACACTCGTAGTGGACTCATGTATAATCTAGGGATTAGTAATGTGGTTACATAGGAAGAAATAGTGCAAGACCCCTATGCAGATAATATTGCTTATGAGATGGATTATTATCTCTCTTATAATACTTAATCAAGGGCCCAAAACCAAGATCTATTGGCTAACTATCTGGTTAACACACCACCTTATTTAGAACAAGACCAAGAGTAAACCACATAATACCTAGCTACAATACCTACAATGGATGAGCCAATACTTCAACAATCATATTCTACTAATACGGATTCCACATATAATCCATTTTTATTTGAGTGATATTTTTTAGAGAACAAAGATGAGATTTTGGTTAGAGCCATAGAGGTAGGGGCCAAGTTTCCAGTGAACTTACACCATGCAAATTGACCAAGTCTAGTAAGAGTGCCCCACAATATCATTTATGATCAACAGGTTTCTTCTAAAAATCCTATGTCTCTAGTCCAAACAATGTATCAATACCCCAATATATCTGATCAAGGTAAAAACATCATGGAATATCAACTTAACCAAATTCAGACAACATATCAAACCTACTTTAATCTAGCACGTGATTTCAATAAAATGAACATGGTAAATAAGCCTCTTATTGACCTAGTTCCTTCAACAAGAGTGTTGATAGAGTTAACTAGACAAGAGAATCTAAGTTTCAAACCATTCGTACAAACTACTTTGATAGATAACTTGATGCATATGCCCATTATTGAAGAAGTGTCTTCAGGCTATACACATAATAGTGAGCCAAACATAGTAGACAATGTGCAAATGACATATAATCTTGATCAAAGTTGTACTAACATAAAAATAACTAGCCAACAACATGTGCCTATAGTTAATCGTATGAATAGGTCATCATACCAGGGAGTAGGAGTTTCTACACCCCAACCTCAACTGATTGCTTCCTCAAGTGTACAACCTATGGGATTAGGTAATCAAACAATGACCAATATCATGCCTCAATGACAAAATATGATGAATCATAGTCCTCCTCAATAAGTAATGAGTATTATTCCATAATAATAGGCAAAATCTAGTGTATCAATGCAACAAAAGACGAATACATTGCCACCTCAATCATGGGCAATTAATGTTCCACCTCACTAGGTAATGATGAACGCACCTCTTCAGTTGTAGACTAATATACCAATCCAAAACCAAGTAATGACTAGTCAATAATGTGCAAATATTGGTCAACAACAGATGCCAAATTTACAACATGCTTTCACTTCCTCATAGGGATTCATGCAGCAAAGAGGTCACCATGTTTCTTAGGTACCTACTAGACAATCTTTGGCTCAAAATGTGCCACAAATATAGAGATAGGGTCTTGGTCCACAATTTTTTATTAGTTGGTAGCATGTCCCTTTTCAACCATAGTAGGCACTATATAGTTATATCCCTCCATCCAAACCATAAAACCCTCCAAGTCAAACCTTTATCACCAACCCAAACCAAACTATTGCATAACCAAGTGTGTAATTTTAAGTACATCCTAATCCATGTATGTGTATTCCTGGTCCATTCCCAAACCAAACCAATGTACCCTAATAGGTATCCCCATCATATCCTAATCAAAGTGTCCCACTTGTGACCTCCCAACCATCTATCCAAACCCAATTTCTTCCTCAAACCAATATTCCTTCCAATTTCCTATCCCAAGAATTGTAATAGATGAAGGATGTAATTGCTACCATTCAAGCTAGTAAATAAACTAAAAATTTCAAATTGGATGACATATGTTCCTATCTATTCAACATGGAGTATTTGTAGATATCATTTCCTCTAGGATATGAACCACCAAAATTTAATAAATATAAAGGGAAAGGTGACCCTAAATCTCAATTGACCAAATTATTTATCGCATGTTAACCAGTGGCACATATCAACATATACCTTTTGCTATTATTTTCAAGGAGCTTAGATGGACAAGCCTTGGAGTGGTTTTTGAAGTTGCCCAAAAATTTAGTAATATATTTTGATGATCTTTCTGATAAGTTTGTGCAACACTTTTCCTATAATCTTGAGCATGAGATTTCATTAGTGGACTTAACACAAGCAAATCAAAAAATTAGAGAGAGTTTTTCAAGTTATTTACAGTGATGGGGAGCCCTTGCAAGCTATTTCACCCATAGTTTACCAAATAAACAATTACCCACTATGTTTACCAAAAATTTGCACAGTGAGATAGCTTATCATTTAAATCTACAATGTGCACATACTTTCAAGGAAATCATTGACAAAATCTTGTTGATTGAGTGAACACTCATCAATAAAGAAGTCATCAAGCTTAATTAAACCAATCAAAATTAAGGTTATAATTAGAGAAATGACCACCATCCCATTCAAGCACCAGCATCTCAATCGGCATAGGCAAATAACCACAAAAGACTGAAGTAATTCAATCGTAATAGGAATGTTGTGGGAAATGGAGTAACT
Source organism: Torreya grandis (assembly GCA_037957365.1). Lineage (NCBI taxonomy): Eukaryota > Viridiplantae > Streptophyta > Pinopsida > Cupressales > Taxaceae > Torreya > Torreya grandis. The sequence continues at coordinate 3,386,963 of JARHVA010001097.1, forward strand.
AAGTCCTTTCATGTCCAAATGGCGAAAACATCATCTATACCACCTTTTTACCTTTTTATCTTACTCTTACTCAACCAATGCTACAAGCATAACAACCAAAACCTACACAAAAAATATAGTAGCATTTACCATTACAAACCCCTCCTAATAGAACTGTGCCTATGCATTGTGTCTTTAGTAACCTAGGAGAACCTATTGAGTCTATATTTTTTAAGATTGCTACTACTAATATGATTAGTTGGCCCATACCAAATTATTATCCTCAAGGCATTCCTTATCTTGATTGGTACCGTGAAAATGAATTATGTGACTATCATTAGGTCAACAGGCATAATCTATGAAGATGTGTCCAAATTAAGAATTTAATTGAGAATATGTTGGATAATGGGGAAATAACATTATCTAATTGTAATTCCACTTCTAATCAAACTCTTGGGATTTATCAAAACCCCTTTCCCTAACATAACAATTAGCAGTAGCAAAATAATTAGCAACAACAACAATAATAGTCAGGGTAGCAACAAAATCAAAATCAAAGGTCAAACTAGCAGAATCAACAAAATTAGTAGTAAAACCCACAATGATAGAATAATGGATAAAATCAAGTCAAAATGGTAATAACTAATAAACCTACCATGTAGTTTCACATGACTACAAAGGGTTGTAGGTCATATTACAGGGGGTAGCATTATTAACATCTCTATTAATCCTAGACCAAACACTAATCAGCCTAGACCAGTGCTTAATAATAATATTTAGCCAAATTATGTAGGCAATCCTTCTTTGACCTAGGAATGCATACAAGAAAACCAACAAACTAGGACTTCCCCTTTTAGACCTTATATCGACAATTCATCCTTGCCATGTGACCACATACAAGTGTACCATCAACTGAGACTTATCCTATCTAGTCTCACACCATTCCCAACATTAGTTATCAATAATGGTCCAGTATTTAATCTTGATTATGCAATCACAAATCAACAATCAAAGATTACTATCCTAAGCCCATAACCATCTGCCACTTTGTCTATCATCCAACCAACCATTCAACCTTAGAATAAACCATTCACTACTGACCAAGATAAGAAGTTTGATATTATGGAGCAATTACAGAAGACACTAGCACAAATTTATATTATAAATTTGATATGAACATCAATAATCCACAAGAACATCTTGAATGAGTTTTTAACCCAATCAACTATTATTAGTGATATATCCCCTGATAGATTTCAAGCTTTGGTTGGACACCTAGCTCCAACCCAACAAGTCACATTCAACTAAAGCAATATGCCTTCTCTTGGCCTGATCCATAATAATCCATTATACATAGAAGTTTATATAAAGTGGCATAAATTCAAATATGTACTTATAGAGAATGGATCTGGCCTCAACATATTGTCTCTAAAGCTCTTCAAGCTTTTTGGGTACACAATGATAGATCTCCAGCTAGAAACAATAACCATCAAAGCCTATGATAATCAGGAAAGAGAATCATAAGGCACCATTAGTTTTCCAGTTATCATTGGACCTTTGACCCATGATACAATTTGCTATGTGCTTGATCTTGAGTTATCATACAATATGCTTCTAAACAGGCCTTAGTTACATGAGATTCATGCAGTCCTATCCATGTTACACTAATGTATCAAATTTTTCCACTCAAGGATGGAAGTGAATATTCCAAGAGATTTACACCCATATGAACACTACAAACATATTGAGGCCAAATTTCAAAGCTATAATTATCAATATGATATGAATCCAAGTTCCAAGCAAGATAAAGGAAAAGCTATATTTATTAATCCTTCACCAGATAATTGCATAAATCCTAATACCTTGGATTCCCTTTCCCACATGTCACCTCTTGAAGCTTCCAATCATTTCACCTTTTTAGATAATGGACTAGGAGAGTATGTCACACAGGATACATTTCATATTTCCAATCTTCCTTAGAATCCAAAAACTTTTAGGTGACCTAAAGTCATCCCAAATATACATTGGCAAAAAAAGAACAAAGATAAGGGACTTATCACATTTGTACCAACATTTGACCTAGGACTTTACCCTCTTGAAGGGGATGAATCATGGTTATACAATGACAACCAAGATGATTGTTATAAAAATATAAAATATCTTATTCTCAATAGGATCATGGAGCATCATAATTATGAAGGAAGAGGCCTCAAACCAAATCAGTAAGGAACTATTGAGCCAATTTCTATGACTAGTTATGAAAAAACTTATGGACTTGGATTTAAATCACCTGGGGGTGACCCCACATATCTTATTAAAACTCCATCACCAGTGACTAGAGATGATGATGCTGATAGTGAAGTAGGATCTGATCATAACCTCACCTTTGATAACCTAGCTAAAACCAACCTATTTGATAACAATTTCATTTGTACCCTTACCTTGGCCATTCATCACAACTCTTTGCCAATATATTATCCCCAATTGATATATTGGGACCAATAAGAATATAGTCTACCAATTGATGAGTTTCATAATGATGAGGCATTCTATGATTTCTTAGGCCTTACAGATAGTATTCTATTGGGAGATCACAAATCAGGATTCTCAATCACATTGGATCTTTTTGCCTATTTTGGAGAGCGAGTGAACACCCTTAGCCAAAAATAAATAATTAAAACATTGAGGTCCCAAATTAAAAACCTCTTTGAGGCACTTTCTGACTAATAAAAATCATTCTTCTTCAAATTTAGACTAGGAGACCACCAATGATGAATTGCTTGTGTGTCTGAGATTAGATTTAAGAAACAACAATTATTTGATCAAATTCTCTAAGAATTTCTAACTTTTTTTGTTACATGGATAGATCTCCCATTAGGGGACTCAAATTCATCATGCCTAGGAGAAGTTGAAAGCAAGTCCTAACAAAGGACCCTGACATAATCCAATAGTTAAAAATCATTTCCTATTATCTTATAAGATGGTTTGACCCTTCTAGTCAAAGCTACAACAGAGATAAATATTAGTACGACATCAGACCTAAAATGGATAAAATTAGGGGCATCCCTCACTGAGGAGAAATGTGACATCTTTACAACTCTGTTGAGAGAATTTGTAGATATATTTTTGTGGGCCTATTTTGACATGCCAGGCTTAGACACCACCTTAGTTTTGCACCACCTTGTGGTTAATCTTGATGTTAAACTAGTAAAACAAAAGCTATGTAAGATGCATCCTCATATTTTTGTATAGGTAAAGAAAGATTTGGAAAAACTCTTAGAAGTAGGATGTATCTGATCTATTGACTAATCAAAATGGATATATAATGTGGTACCTATTAGTAAAAATATTGAAGGGATCAAAATTTGTACTAATTTTTGAGACATCAATAAATATTTTCCTAAAGATGATTTTCCTTTGCCTAATATCGACATGAATGTCAACTCCATAGAAATTTATGAAATGCTTTCACTTATGGATGGATTTTCAAGATACAACCAGATCAAAATAACACCAAAAGACCAACATAAAATAGCATTCACCACTCCATGTGGAACATTTTGTTATTAGGTAATGCCATTTGGCCTTAATAATGCTAAAGCTACATATCAAAAGGCCATGACTATCATATTCCATGATATGATACATGATATTGTTGAGGACTATGTCGATGACATAATAGAAAAATCCAAAAATAGGGCTAACCATCTGGTAGTGTTGGATAATATATTTGAAAGATTATGGGAGTACAAATTCAGACTCAATCTAAAGAAATGTATGTTTGGTATAACTTCAAGAAAATTACTTGGCTTCATCATGTCTTTTAGAGGTATTGAAGTTGATCCAGCTAAAGTCCATCTTATAACTAAGATGCCACCACCAACTAATTTGAAGCGACCCATAGTTTGTAGGGTAAGATCCAGTTAATCTGATGCTTCATCTCTTAGTCAATAGACAAGTGTCATCCATTTACACACCTTTTAAATAAGGGATTTACATTTCACTGGGATGATCACTACTAAGCAACTTTTTAACAACTCAAAGACTATCTTGTTAATTTACTTATTTTATTACCTCCTATGCTAGGAAAGCCATTCTTGTTATACCTATCATCTACCGACCATGCTTTGGGGGCACTCTTGGCTCAACATGATGATAATGGAAAAGAGCATGTTGTATACTACCTAAGTTGTACCTTGGTTACATATGAACATAACTATGCACCTATTGAAAAAGCTTGTCTAGCCATGGTCTTTGCAGCTCAAAAATTATGCTATTAAATGTTGAATAATAAGACCATGGCCATTTCAAAAGTAGATCCACTCAAGTATCTGCTATCTAAAATAGATTGGCATGGTAGAATTACTAAATAGATCATGCTTCTTAGTGAGTTTGACATAGAGTATGTCAATCAGAAGATAATTAAGGGATAAGTTCTTGTAGATCAACTTGCTAAAGCACCTCTCATAGACACATAACTACTCACATTTAAATTTCTTGATGAATCCATCATGATTTTCATTGACACATCCCTTGAGGAGCAGCCTTAGAAGTTGTATTTTGATGGTTCATTTACTACACATAGATTAGAGGTAGGCCTATTATTTATTACACCATAAGGGGATTTAATCCCTAAATCATTCAGAATTAGCTTTCCTTGCATAAACAACATGGTCGATTATGAAGCACTTATTGTAGGACTTTTATAAGTAGTGCATTAGAACATATCTTATCTATAAGTTTATGGTGATTCTTAGTTAATCATCAGTTAGGTCATAGATTATTTTTAGACCAAAGATGACAAGCTAGTTCCATATAAATCCATGGTCGACACTCTTAAGCAACAAATAACCAATATTCAATTTGAGCACATACCAAGTTATGGTAATAGAATTATAGATGCCATGCCTACTATTGGCTCTCTGATTCAATAAACAGATAAAGCTAGAGAGTATCAATTCCTCATCGAGAATTTGTCAGCACCAACTCATGAATCTTTAACCATTGCCATGATTTGTGATATTGTTAGTCTTAATTCTATCTAGTACTCAAACCTTTAAAACTACCTTCATGACCAAGTTCTACCACTTAATTTATCTTTAAAATAAACCAAAGCCCTCATTCATCATTCCACTCATTATACTCTACTTGGATCCACCCTTTACCATCATAGTTTTGATGGAACTCTACTTCATTGTTTAACTTTAGCAGAGTCTATGCTAGCATTAAGAGAAGTTCACAAAGGAGTATGTGGAGCTTATTCTAGTGGGGTATTCCTATCCAAAAATCTCTTATGTATTAGTTATTATTGGCCCATGATGGATGCAGATGCCATTGAATATGTAAAAAAGTGTGACAAATGTCAACAACATGCTAATTTGATTCATGCCCCAACAAAAACTCTTAAACTGATGTTGACACCATGGCCATTTTCTACATGAGGATTTGACCTCATTGGGAAGATAAACCCTACTTCATATGACATCCATAAACATATCCTTACTACCACTGAATATTTCACTAAGTGGGTTGAAGCTATACCCCTCACTTATGTGATTGGAAAGCAAATTTCCAAATTCATTTTCAACCATCTCATTTGCTGCTATGATATCCCCTTTGATGTTATATCTAATAATGGAGGATCATTCAAGAACAAGGATGTAGATCAGCTATGTACTGAATATAACATCACACAACATTTTTCTATATCATATTACCCTCAAGATAATGGCTAAGCTGAGGAATCCAACAAAACCATTGTCAATATTCTCAAAAAGATTGTCAATGATGTCAGTCATGATTGGCACTTACAGATATTCCCTACCCTTTAGTCATACCATACCAATCATTTTACCCCCATAAGGGCCACTCTATACTCACTTGTTTATGGTACTGAAGCCATCCTTCCTATTGAGGTCAAATTGCCTTCACTACACATCTCTTTTAAGCATGTCCTAGATGATCATGACTATCAATTAGATCACCTATAGGAGCTAGATACACTTGATGAAAAATGCACAGCTATGCTCAATAATCTTCAAACATATAAGATTTGACTCAAAGGCCACTATAATAAACAGTTAAGTATATAACATTTGAACTTGGTGATCTTGTTCTTAAATAAAACCAAAAGAGTGCCACGGCTAAGAAGAAGCATAAAGGTAAATCCAAACGAAACTAGATAGGGCATTTCATCATCACTACAAATTATGGATTAGGAGCATACATGCTTGCCACACCAAAGAGAGATGAACTTCTTGAGTTGATGAATACTATTCATCTCAAGTGGTACTATTCTTGAGCACTAAGGTGTATTGTCTATAAGAACCATTTCACTTATGCCATTTTGTCACTATTTTTATCTATACAAATACCATCCTTCTCTATCCTCTTCGTTGTATCCACTTTCCATTTTTGACCTATCGACCTAATGTTTTTTAAAGCCTGGCCCATTTGACCTTGGTTTTTTACCATTCATTACACATTTTCAGCACTGAGGTATCTAATTAATTTATTAGTTGGTTCAAGTATCTCAGATAGAGATCATATTTTGGGATAATGTGATAGAAGTTTCAATAGTTGTATCCTTCATTTTTATGCCTTTATTACCACTAATCTTACTACTGATTATAACTACTTTTGGATAAATTAGTAACACTGATCTATGTCGTTATGTCCTAGTTATAATCACCTATGGGAAAAATAGGGGCAACATTAAGCCTTGGCATACCAACTTGCCACTTCCCATGTCATACTATGCCATTTTACCAACTGTGCCTATTTTGTTTGAATTGACTACTACATTATTCAAACTCCTCCACTATAAGGGTGGAACTACAGTGACTTGAGGTCCTACTCTAAGACTATTTAGGCAACACTTGATACTTTTTGAGGTCATCTCAGTCACCCTTTCTAGATGCTCTCACCATTTTATGAGCAAGCTAAGCCATGCTCTCACCATTTTGTGAGAAACCTTAGTTTAAATGCTCTCATCATTTTGAGAACTTGAACCATTTAAGTGTCTCATCATTCTTGATTGAGTTGAAATACTTCAAAAAATTATAAAAACATTTGAAAAATTGTTAGAAAAGAACAAAAACATTGACCACTTCTTTGCTTTAAGGATTCTGAGAACCCTTACTAAGTTACAAACAAGTCACTTATCATTTAGTTTACCCATCCTCTTAGCCTTTTTCTCTCACGTACTAGCCATTTTTCAAGACCATTCTTACTCTTTTATTACATCCATTCTATTTATTTTCCTCAGTTATCACATTCTTCCCATTCCCTGGGAAAACTACTTTTGGCCTAAAGTTTTTTATTGGATATTACATCCATGGACCTATGTAGGCAACATCCACTTGCCTAGTACATATGGATATAGCTTGAACACCCCCTTCATTTTCTTTTATTACCCCATTTTGTTCATTTATTTAGTTGTTGCCTATTTTCTAGGGGCAATGTTCGTATGGTTTCTATTATATTATTTGTTTGTTTATTTATTTCTGTTTATTTTGTTTATTTATCTACCTATTTGTTTATTTTAAACATTGTTGCCTTGATTCAGTTTATGTGTGTTCATTGGGTGATTCCTTTCCCACACTTACACTTGAATCCATCCATATTCATATGTTTACATTGTCATCATGATCTCTATCATTGGTGCATTATTTTCTATTGAGTATTGGATTATAGGAGTCAGTCCTCATGCATATTTTGTCTAAGTCCTCATGATGTTATACCATGATGCCTACCGACACATGCTAAAACAAACTTTAGCTTCAATAAATTTATTTAACATGGTAGCATCTCTTCAGCATCGACATCCTGATTCACTCCCAATCATATCCCAAATAGAGTAATTAACCATGAAAGAATTTCAACCTTTATTAGTTTAGACAAGCATCTCCCTACTAGTAGGTTATTCCAATTCCTCATTACCCTCTATGTTAATTTATATCATCCTTGGCCAAGTTTATCATGTTTACCATAATTAGGGTCCAATGATTATAACTGCCCATGGGCAAATCATTGCACACCATCCCACCTACATTTCTCAATGATTATAACTGCCTTTGGAAAAATCATTGTGTTGTCGTCACTTTAATTTTTATACCTATATATGGGAATTCTATTATCTTTTTTGTCTATCCTAATTGGGGCAGCTCCATCTTCTCAATGATTATAACCACCTTTGGGCAAATCATTATGTTATCATACCATGTTGCCACTATCAGGGTACAATGCTTCTAACCACCTTTGGGCAAACCATTGTGCACCATCCCACTTAAATTCTCAATGATTTTAACTACTTTATCAATATCATTATGTTTTCACCCCATCATCTTTCCTTTCTTTGGTCCCCTCATTTCACTTCTCTCTTTTAAAGGGACCATTTACTGACTTACTTGTGACAACCATTCCCTCGAGGGGGCATCATACAATTAATTTATCATCATTTTAATGTAGGCATACAAAACCCTTTCATTATTTGAGAATATGTTACTATGATTATAGCTTGCAACACCTTCCCAAATAGGGGCAAATTGTAGACACCTAAATCTGGCCACCAATAGCCTCCAATCAAGCTTTTGATCAATTTCCCCTAAAAATGTATAATTTAGCCTAAAAAAACTAAAACATGATAAATGATGTGAAACTAACATATTAAAGTGTTGATTTTATCCAGGGTATCCCTAAATGGGGTAATGTAATTTATGGGCTAGTTAACTTTGATCAGATCATTCTAAGTCAAAATGCTAATTTTGCACCTAGGTGCTCTGGATTGCTCCTTCCTATCAAATCTTCTGCACAAGATACGTAACTTTGTTATTTGGTGTTAGGAACATCCTAAATGAGATGATTGATCCAACACATCTGACATCACCTTCTAATTCCAATCCAGTCAAATTTTGGACTAATAACAAGGCATTCTGATCAATTTGAGTAATTTGTGCATAAAGTGCTTAAACATGTTTAAGAGTTAATGAACCCAAATCAAGGCATTATTAATAATTCCATGGAAAATTGTTGAATAATTTTTTCTATAAATAAATATTGAATATCTACATCATCTGGTGACCTCATTTCTTAGGAAGACATCCCTTGGCCATAAATGCCACAAATATCAAGATTCATGCCCTCCATGCCTCATCAATTCCTTTCATGATGCCCTCCATGCCTCTTAATTTCCCTTTCTTCTAATGTAATGATGAGGATAATTACAAACTTAATTTCAAAAATTGGATTAATCCTCAACCACACATCTTCATCTCAAGATGGATAGTTCAAGTTGATTCTAGACATTTACAAAAAACTATAAATAGAGAGGCCATGAACATCATTTGTAAGCTATTTTGGTGAAAAGTTATAATGCACAAATATCTATAAGAATCCATTAAAATTAGTGTTACCATACCAAATTGATTCCAATCTAACCCAAGTCACAAGCCAAAGGTGCCAAGGAGAGATGGAGGTAGCCTAGCTTCCATTGATGAAGACTTCATGAGCACAAGCTAAGAAATCCACTACAACAAGCATTTTGGAGCATCCAAGGAAGGTAAAAGAGGATTTATTTTTCATTTTAGTTGTGTGTTTTATTCATGTTTGTTAACTAAGATCTCCCTAGTGTCTAGGCCTAGAGATGTTATGTTAGTTAGTGTGTTTTTTTCATTTTGTTTTCATTTTGGAACTAACACCATACTAACCATCCTCTCTTGATTCACATTCCTAGATCACATTATATATATATATATATATATATATATATATATATATAATAATTATGATAATAATAATAATAATAATAATAATAATAATAATAATAATAAACAACACATACACATACATATTGTTAAATATTATAAATAAATTAAAAAAAATAAGATAAAAATAATTAAAAAAGAGTAGGGTGGAAGGGGATTGAAAAAAGGCTAAATAATATCACATTGACTATTTACAAAAATTGGGTAGAATTTCAATGCCATCCCACCTCCATTAAAGGTAAGCGATGAAAATTATCGTCCAACCCTAGATGGGCTATGGCAAGGGACTGCACAATTCTGTTATTATCCATAGTAACAAGACTATGCATTTTATGTCATCAGCTAATATGTTTCTATTTTTATCAGAATTATATAAATATAAAAATATAAATATAAATAAATAATAAGAGGGATTAATATGTTGTAGATGATGTTTATGATAAGAGGGATTATCAAGAGGTCTAGAATAAGACATTAATGAATGTACGCTACTCAATGAGCTCTTTAAAACTAATTGAAACATATCATATGTCCTACAAGAAAGAGTTTAAATTACATGAAGGTGAAGATATACAATAACATACCAAGGATAATTGAATCAAAACTTGGTAAGATCAACTACCATTAGATACACATTAAATACAATCATAAGAGAAGGTGAAAATTAGTTGTCAATTGATTCAATATCTTACAAAAGGAGCAAGGCTTTTCCATACTAAAGTGGAATCCTTACAATGTCAATCAGGCCAATACATATAGGAGAAATGTGAGAGGAGATAGATAAGGGACATTGAGAGAGATCCTATGACAAGTTTCATTCATCACAAATCATTAACCATGCCACGTGTAAGATGAGATAACAATACAATCACTCTCTTCAACATGTGTTTCTTGAGTTTGATGATGATATTCAAGGTGGCGTAGGATTTTTCTTGCTCTAACCTCTCTATTTTTGCTTGAGGAGTTACAAGGATATCTTGCATATAATTTTCCTTGAGTTTTCATTATATATTTTTGACACCTATTATATGTTGGTAATATTCAAATAGATGTTACAAAGGTGTCTCAAGTGTTTCAAGAGTCTTCAATAGCATACTCAACTTATCACAATGTTTTTATGAGAGACCTGGTATAAAATAAACTCCTAATATTCCTTTCCAGGCTTATTAGAGGTAAAATATGGGTTTTTTGGTTCTTCACCACTCATTAATACTTATAAATGGATCTTTTAGAGTGATAAAACCTTGAGACAATCTTAGGAAGACTAGTGGATGACCGATCTTTCCTTGAGAATTTTTAACATCATACAACCAACCACCTACCTATGTATTAGGCACCTCAAGACTGCATTTAGTCATTAGAGGTGACTTGTTCACAACTTATAGAGCCTTATAGGGATTCTATGATATTATTATAATGATTCCTTGAAATTTTTCATGTCTCAAATCACCTTGAAGAGGCTTGCAACTCAATCATCTATGTAAGTAAGAAGGTACAATCTTCATTAGGTATGGTTTCTCACTTGATATCCTATTATAAAACCTTATAATCCTCTCAAATGGATGTTTTAGTGAAACCATACATATTAATAGGATTATAAATCCTCTTTTATTGATTAGGAAACTCAAACCTACTCAAACCTTTACAAATAGGCTTGAAAAAGTAGTTCTTAAGCCATTTTCTTACCTCTTCCACTCTACACATGAAAAAAAATGGCTCAAACAGGTGCCTAATAGACCCAAAAAGTTCATATAGTTTATTTCAAGATCATTCATGTGATTTATATCCACTCAAACCATCATTATTCTCCATTAAGCTCCTTAAAGGGCAAAACTGGTAGTTTTGGGGTGTCTACACTCTTAACGAGTGTTTCATAAAGTTGGGAATCTTAATTGGTGAAATAATGCAACTAATTTTGTGTATAGAAACCTTAAGAACATCTTATAATTTCACTTTGCCCCATTAATCTTCTCATTGTACTTCTCATGTGTTGAAGTTGACCTTTCTTAACTGTTTAGGCATGTTAAGAAGGTTGAAGTAAGGTTTTGAGTAAAAAGGGTCATAAAAATGTTTGTTTTTGTTTTTAAATGCCTCTATGGGGTTTTAAAAACCTCTCATTATGTCTTCCAAATATTTTAAAAGAAATATATATCTTTAAAAGGTCTAAAACATGTTATGTCCCATAATGAGAGTTTGAGAGCTATTATGTAATTTTGACCCTAAAGGTCTCTTTTGATGGATTCCCTCTCTTTCCAAAGTATCAAATCAATGTTAAAGTATGATTAATAGTCCCATTGACCTATAAAAACCTTAAAAAATCACACTAAAACCCAAAGTTTCATCCTTATCCATATTTTTTACAAATTTTTAGCTTGTTGTAGGTGCATGTTTCCAGCTCGATATCACTATAGACCTACTTTGGAGAGGATTAGTAATAGGCTTACCAGTATTTTAAAGTTTATTTTAATGTGTGATAGATCATATATTATAATAATAATAATAATAATAATAATAATAATAATAATAATAATAATAATAATAATAATAATAATAATAAACTAATTTAATTATTGGTTTATCAAATCTCAAGTCTCTATATTGATGCTGACCCCTTAAGTCTCTAATCAAGCTTATAGGTGCACAATCCACGTTGTTATGCATGTTTAGACCCTTTTTTCTACCATTTCAACCTTGTTAATCTCTTATAGAGATATAGGGACCTATGAATATGAGGTTCTCATTACAATTATTTCAATTCCAGCCTTCTTACCTCACATTAATGCAAAAACATGCCTCTTTCTACCCATTTTTTGTGTATGGGTTGTAGGTGTTTGTTTTGAGTTCAAGCCTATTTACCATGCTATCATGGAACTAGGATTTTCCAATCAAACTCACTCCAAGTATATTTTTGAGTCTAATTCATTATCTATATGACCTTTCTTGATCTTTGGGTAAGATGAAGTCTATTATACCTACTTGAATACTTCTAAAAAGAAGAAAAAACACAAGTTTTATTGTCAAGGATTCTCATTATTCCCCACATGTTTTACATGGTATATTTGCATGAGTGAACACCTTGTTATTATGTCATTTGTAATATTTATCAAGTTTAACTATGTAGTGTTATCACTTTTTTGGATGCTTTATAAATTTCATCCACATTTTCGCTAGTGCTTTCAAACCCTATTCATGCATACTATTGCCTAAACATCCAACATTTCTACTCATTGGATTGTATTTATCTCATTTTAGGGATATGGTTGCAATAGTGTTATACATAAAATGTTAAGGTAAGTGACATATTTGAAGTACTTGGAGTATAATGAAATAGGTTGGTGAATATTCATATTATGTGCTTTATCCTCTTTATGAGTCTAAAAACCTATCATAGTATCATCTTAACCCAAGACCTACCTGGATCAGTCCTAAAAATCAACTTGGATAATGGGTGTGGGTTTGCATGATCATGAAAGAGGTGTGGGATACTGGTACCAATTTTCACCATATTCTTTGGATTTCGTTCCAATCCCAAAACCCTTTCAAAAGTACCATACTTGGTAGAACCTTCACCTTCTCAATGTGTACAGACCTACACCTTCATATTCCTCTTATGCATGTATTAATTTATTGCTTAAATATGATTTAGGGGGATTTATTATGCATTTAAGATATCACCCAACTTTCCATTTTCATAAAATAATGATCAAATGCATTCAAAGAGTGAAAGCCTTGCCTGTGGAGTTTTACAAGCATTTAAAGAATTGTAAACACTCTTAATGATTGTTCATAAAGGAGAGGCCTTCAATATTTGAACCAATGCCACAAATTGGAAGGCCATTAGGGTCCACTCCTTTGATTAATATATTTAGTTCCAATTTACTCTTTACTTCATGAACCATCCTCAAACCATTCGGCCTTCTTTATCATGTAAGTAACCCAATGAAGGAGTTGAGAGGGTTTTTTTGTCTTTCTTGGACCCATAAACCCTATACAAGCATGGTTTATATCTTTGTGAGGTTTTAAGATTACTTGGAGAGTATTTCCCACCTAGTTTCATTATTCTTTTATCTAGATTTGTTCTAATCATGCATAAAAACCTATAAAACCTCATCAAAATGCCTTCATTTAAATGAGTGCCCTATGTCAGATGTTCATGGAGTATTATCTATCACGTATAAATCAAATGTAATGTACAAAACTCATTAAACCTACCTTTTCTTTCCAATACTTCACAATGAGCCACAATTAGAGTTGAATCAAAGAACAAAAGAGAGCTACAACTTTGATATACGTTAGAAAAAGACATTTTGACACCTTTTGGAGCTTCTATAGATTATATAGAGTATGACATAATCTTACATGAATGCCACATGGTCTCAAATGACCTCCCTTTGCATGGTACTACCCCTCACACTTGATGCTCTTTAATAGAAAGATTACAAGGTTACAAAGCAAATGATCAAAAGTAATAAGAAACATTGATCTCTCTAAACCTACCTTAATTTCTCCAAACAATCAATGAATTATCACACTTAGGTGAATGATGACAGAGTTAAATGTCTAGACTCACTCTTTAGGTTAGACCATCCTAGAAAGCCTTGACCACTACTAAGATTAAAACCACACCTCCCCAAGGTCAATATAAACTGAGACCAAAACATTACCTCTCAAAATGTTATCAACAAAGTTACATAACCTTGAATAACAAGTTTTAAAATGTAATGGCATATGGTAGCCATTTTGGCTAACATTTCTAGTGATCCCCAGGGGATGTATGCATGTTATGCACTTAGACCAATATCCTTCTTAATAATAACCTAAATTGTACCTAAGAATGATTGCAAACTTGATAAAAAATGAGATAACTGATAATGCCTTTAACAAATAATAAAACAAAGAAGAACATACACAACAAAACAACTAGACCAAATAATACATACAATGTGCTAAGAAACACTTAGGGAAGATAAAATAGAATCAAATAATATGTATAACTAACTTCTAAGGTCTGATCCACATGGATCAAAATGGAATCTTCTCAAATCTTCTTCATGTGGTGGATAAAAGTGATGGACCAGCTATTGCTTAGGTATTATTCTTGTTTTATTAGCTCTTCTCTTGATTACCAATGTCTTTGGCTTGTCTTTAAATGTATCAATAGTAGAAAAAAATATCTCTTATAAACATAAAAGATTATTTTAGTTTAAATTTTACCTCATTTTATTCTTCATCAGTATGAAGGCTCTTTAATGTGACCATATTTGAAACCTCATTCTTTGATGGCTCATTAGGATCATGTACTTCAATTTTGATAAAAAAACTCATCAATTATCTTACTAAGAGATGTAGGATTGTAAAAAGTTTCAATATCTTGACTGAGCTCAAGGTATTACTGCCATACATCATCATGAAATTTTTCATCTCCACTTTGATATTCTTAAGATCACCTAAGAGGTAAAATTTCATCTTTTTCCAAGTTTTGAAAGTGATCTTAGAAATGATAACTAGATTTGAGAACTACAAACAAGTCTTCATAAAGTGAAGTAGTCTCTTGGGATGATATGTTTAGAAGACTGCCCTATTTAACCTTGATCATATTGTATTCCCATTACAACATCACATAACCTACTTCTAAGACCTCAAATAAGTATTGTATTTGTACTTTATACATTTGTGACTTGATTGGATATTCTTTTGATTCTATGGAGGTTGGTATGGTGTTATTACCATAAATAATAGAGGAAGAATTGAAGTTTGTACTTGTTGATGGTTAAAATTACGCTTGTTTCTAACACCAACAATGGGAAGTTTCAAGATGTGGGACTTGTGACTTGAAACAACCTCTAGATTTTTAAAAAGATGGTCTCTTCTTTATTGATGGTTAAAATTGCACTTGTTTCTAACACCAACAATGGGAAGTTTCAAGATGTGGGACTTGCGACTTGAAACAACCTCCAAATTTTTAAGAAGTTGGTCTCTTCTTTATATCGAGCGTATACTGGGAAAAGGGATAGGAATTTTAATAGAAACACAAAATGCAAAGAAATAAAAACTAACTATGGCGATGCGCCTAAATTTAATTCGACCCTTAATTCTGAGCACAGTGAAATTATATGTAAGATTCAATTACATTTAAGAGAAAACAAGGCATGATCAATGTAAAAGATGAAAACAATAGAAACAAAGGCTCACAACTTAGACTACTTTTGCAGTGACACAAAAAATATCAACAAAGGCATAGGATTCAATCTTCTTATTAATTCTATAGTCACATAAGAGGCACAAAAACATGCACAGTTACATAAACTTTCCAACTCAAGAAAATAAAACAAAGGCAAATGATATTCCTAATCACAGCTCTAGAAAGTCTAAAACTCTTGACAATAATTCTCTCAGAAAAGTCTCTCTAAGTATCCGATCCCCTTTTCTAGTGATCTCTGCACCCCTATTTATAGCCTCAAATTCACTCCAAATTGTCTATGTGTTCCCAATCTAATGGCCTAACTAAAATCTAACCGAACTGGAAGTGTCTAATAGAAGATATTTCTTAGATTCTGAAACACTCTGTATTCTAGTGGTTCATTAGCTAAAACAGCTCGCAGGATGCTCCCTTTTAGTAAACAAAAGAGGACACTTGGCCAATTCCTTGAAAACCTTCTTATTACTTAGGAGACACCAGAGAATGACACTTGGCATGTTCCGTAGCCTTACCGAAGACACACGCCGCTCTCTGCTTTACCTATACTCTTACTATATCTTTGCTCAGGAATGTTCTACCTTTGACACCTGTCATAATCCACTTCTTCAAAACTTTAACAACTTAACAAAAAATAAGACCCACAACATTTCTCACCCGAGCAACTTTAAAAAAGGGCATAGGGATAGGTGGCAATTTCCACTGCTTCAATAAAGGACACATGGCAATCTCTGCTTTACTTAACTAGGGATATGTGGTGATCTCTACTACTTTTAGCCACCTTTTGAGAAACCTATGGAAGGTGACATGTGGTGGTATCCACATCACTCTATTTATATTATAGAAACAATCAGGCCTCATTTCATATTTACACGGACAATGACACTTGGCAGCTTCTGCTTGCTTCAAAAACAAAACCTGAGACCTACCACAGTCTTCACTATATCAGTGAAGCAAAATGAAGAAAATTCAGAGGTTGACACATGGTGGCTTCCACTCTCTTCAAATGAGATACGTGGCATCTTTCATTGCTTTTAGAAAAGCAAATTGAAACCTTTCATGATTGCCACTTGGCACCCTCTGCTTGATCCTGACTCTTAGCTTGTTGAAACCTTTCACTCAAAAGAGATTTGAAATGCAGATGCTGATATGAAACATGGATGTTGATATGAAATGTGGATGCTAACACTTGTCACGTTTTGTTGAGTTACTATGAGATATGTGGCACATCCTGACCAACTTATAAAAATTGTGAAAAGTGCCTTGACTAATGACACTTGGCAACTTCTGCCTAACTTTGACACTTAGATAAAAATGAATCAAAAGGAAATTAGAACCTGTGCTCTATTTCAAAACTTCACTGTCTTGAACTAAAATATGTGGAAACAAAATTTTGCAGTGTGCAACTAAAAATTAGAATGAAACGTAGAGTATTTTTTATTCTATAGTTATTGGCAACCCTAAGGACTTTTGAGCCTGCTCAAAAAGAAACCACAACTCCCGCTAGATCAAAATTCCAAAATTATAGCTTCAACAATGCTATTTAGTAGGTAGACCACTCATCATCAGATAAACCCTATTTATTCTACAATTCATTGAAGGCTAAATCAAGGTTAATAATATCCTTGAGTGAAATTTTTGCAAAATCTAAACTGTAACCTTCAATTTGAATTCGAGCTGGGAAATAGGAATCAAAATAGTTTCTACTTTAGGAATTGATGAATCATCCCATTAAATCTTGAAAAACGATTTGATCATTCTACTTGGCCAACAATAAAGGTTCAATTTCATCAACCATGAACATAGTATTGCCATTGAGAAATGGAGAAGGAAGACCTAATTACACTAGGTCTTCAATGTGCTGTTTCATTTCACTGATTCCTTCCTTCATTACATCGACAAGCTCTTTGCAATTGATGGCTATGAAATTGCAACTAAGAACCTCATTCACTCACTTAGCAGTGACCATTTTTTTCTCAATTCCTACTACTGACAATGTTCTATCCATTGCATCATAAAGCTTTTGCAGTAGCATTTCGGAGTCCAATACTCTCCCAAAAACTATAGCCAGAGTGTTTACAACTAAATTCTCCACCTTTTTACACAATTTATGTGCATTTAGCAGGAAGGTGAGAGAAGGCCTAAGCTGAATAATCTCCAAAGAGATTCTTTTCCACAAGGATTCATAAAGCTCTTTCACCAGACTTGACA
Organism: Torreya grandis; assembly: GCA_037957365.1. NCBI lineage: Eukaryota > Viridiplantae > Streptophyta > Pinopsida > Cupressales > Taxaceae > Torreya > Torreya grandis. The sequence continues at coordinate 3,405,113 of JARHVA010001097.1, forward strand.
CTCAGACATTCTTTGGCCTATTGGCCAGCTCTAGTGTCAATTGTTCTACTCTTTATTGCTCTACTTGAAATTGGGCTTGTATAGCCGTAGTTTTATTCTGTTCACTTAGTAGATTTTGTTTTAATTGGGTAACCTATAACACGTGTTCCTCACATTTTTCTTGCAATGTTGCTTTTTCCTGCCTTAGGGTCGTCACCTCATCTTTTACCTGTGTTAGCCCTGCTTTTAAGGAATCATTTTGGGCCTAGATCGCCCAGTGAGTCTGAAGAGAAATAGTATCTTTCAACTATTTATTTAGATTCTCTATTTCATTGTCTTTTCTATTGATTTCTATGGTCAAATTGTTACAGTTTGCCTTTTCCTTGGCTAAATCAGCCTCCATCTTCTGTAGCCTCCTTGATGTCTTCAAGTAGTCTTCAGCAACTACAGAAGTGGATTCGGTTAGCATCTCAATTTTGTCTTGTGGCCTGAACAGGGACATTTCTATGGCCACTGTGTTCATTGTGTAGTCTTTTGGTTGCATTTGCTCACTTGGCTTGATTACATTTGGTGACAAATGAGTCACTGTCAATTGCTGTTGAATGGGGTCAAATTATGACTACATATGGGGTGTAGCCAAATCTTTATTTTCCTTGATATTCTTTTTCTCTCTTCTGGCTTCCCTTGCCTTCCTAGTAGCATCTGCTTGGGTTTGGAAGGTAGAAAGAGAGGCAATGTGCCCACTTGCAAAAGGATGTCCCTATGGCAAGCCATATTGAATATCCAATTGTTGGCTATGGGCAATCTAAGGGGAAAGTTTCTTGGGAACAGAGGGGGAAAAGTGAGGTAATGTTAAAGCTTGAGTAGGGATAGATGGGGCAAAGTGAGAAATGGGAATGGCAAAAATAGTAGGGGATAAAATCTGGCTAGATGGAATCATCATGCCCATAGGAGAAGAAAGAGATTGAGAAGGAGGAGGAATAATATTTACCTGAGGAGCAATTACAGTACTCTGTAATTGGCATTGTGAAGGTTCTACTTCCTCCTCTGAATCAAACTAAAACTGCACCCTCTTTCTCTTCTTTGGTGTTTCTTCTTCTTGTTATGCTTCCCTCTCTTCAATATTTACCACTTCTATCAGTGGTGCTTGTGGGGAACTGGGAACTTCAATAACTGCTACCGATGTGGAAGTTTTCAGTGGTGAAAGCACCACACTCTTTTGCTTTTCCATGACACTGAGAGATTGGGGCCAAACTGATACAGTTATTGCAGCTACAGTTTGCCCTGAGGCCTGTGACTCTTGGCTTGATCTTGCTCTGGATTCCATCTTTACACCCTATGTCAACAAATTGCTTGTGTCAGGGATAGATACGAGGGACAGATGGCAATCATCCCATAGTTCTTCCCATCTCTCATCTATGTCCACATTCCCAAAAGAATGAGTTGTCTGACAAATTTCTTGCCTATATTTCTAATAGGATTCTATTTTCTCAGCATCCCAATCTTTATTCTTTATTTTCCTTCTTAAGCCAAAATTCATTTTGACTTTAGGATCATAATCCCTTTGCTTAACATAGAAAGTTTCCCATGGTCTATTTTGTGGAAGGGGCAAATCTGTTAATTCAACATAAAATCTAGGGGTATCTTCCCTAGGATTTTTTCTATTTTCCCAAAAGGGGTGGCCCTCATGTGTAATTTTGGTTGCAACCCTATTAGTCCTTATCCAGGAAGCTATGAAACTGTTTGGGTCATATACCCATTTGTCTTTAACTAGTAGGAAACCCAAGAAGGCCAGCTTTCTAAGTAGCACAATCTCAGTGTCTCTAGCTTCTAATACCATGTTGTTTGTCATCCATGGGAGGTCATACATTTTTATCTTCCTTTTCCCATAGCCATATTCATTATCTACTATAGATACTTGCCTGGTGACTTCTAAGAATGCTAACCTAAGAGTCAAAATCTTGGGTAGCAAAATTGGTTCCCCACAAAAACCATGGACTCTAATAATTGTATGGTGAGATCCAAAATAGAAATCACAAGGAATTGGGCAATTAGCCAAAAGGTTTGAAACACTTGGAAATAGTCTATTCATAACTGGTTTTGGGATGAGGTGACAAAAATTAGGGGTAACAAATAGTTTCGAGAATTCGTATGGGTCACTAGTTTTTGACAAAATATGTGTCCATGCAGACACAGGAATGGTCCTTTGTAAATTGAAACTTGGGTCATACATATCAAGATGCATATGTTGGGCAAAGATGTCAAACTTTTGATATAGCATGAGGTGGAACAAATAAAAAGAGTACCTAAAAATTCCTTTTGATTTGAAATAGGCCAATTGTTCCACCATGGAGTATGCAATCTGCTCAGAAAAATCAAGCCGATACTCCTGAGTTTTGTTGACAATCTTCAGTCTGAAGAGGATAGCCATTTCTTCTCCATAAACTACCATATCATCTTTCATGTTGAAGATCAAATCCATCATAGACATTGCATCTTGGCTAGCTTGTGCGAATTGGGATCTTGCTACAGGGAGTGTAGGCACAATAGTATCATCATCTCCCATTTGCAATTTGGATCTTAAGAACCTCAACTGGGTATTGATGTTTGCCCACATTCTTTACATTTTAGCAATAGTGGGAAACATATCTATCTTATCATGATATAGGGCTAACATATCTCTAATAGCCTACAGTGTGATTTGCACCATGAATGGACCCTGTTGAATGGTGCTTGAGGGTGCATGGAACAAGTTTGTGCATAATTCAAGAAAGTCAAGGCATGGATGCACAGCTAGAACAATGAATTGTGCCAGTTGTGAAGTCCATATCCTCATGGAAAATGTGTCATATTGCTCCACTCTACCCTCTGAAGACACCTTTGATGTGCCCCTTCTTTGAGAGTTTTGCTACTTGCTCTTTGAAGAATTGGGTCCATGACTTCATTTACATAATATTTTATCTTTACTAGATCATTTGCTTGACCAACTTCAGGGATTCTGGTCCATGGATAGGTCTTCAATGGTTGTGTGGGAGCTAAAGCATATGACTTGCTCACAAGAAACTTGTCAAGGGATTTATACATCCCAAATCCTTGTTGTGAAGACTGTGCTCCCTCCATCTCTATATCTATTCTATGATAACTGGTATGAACTTTTGCAAAATAGAAACACTTTCACTGAAGCAAGTTTACTAAGAACCAAAAATGCAAGTAGTAGGATATTTTCTCATAGATGCAGGAATGTTTGAGAACTTGTAAGCTTTAACTCTTGCTAAGAGGTATTTATTGACCTATCAAGTCTCAAAATGGCATTAAACTCAGATAACCATTAGAAAATCTTACTCAATCTTTATGGGACAGCGAGATAGACACATTATGCAGGTGGAAGTGCAAGGTACCTTGGGGATTTCTAAAGATTTGGAAGATATTCAATATATTGAGAAATTTTGAAAATTTTGAAAATTTTCTGAGCTTTCGACTATGTGTTCAAAGAACAATTATTTTAAAAGAAAAGTGGGAAAACAAAGTAATACGAAAAGGGGAAACTATCTAACTATAATACATTAACCAAGTATCTTTATCTCCCTCCTGGATCAAAAAAAGAATTTCTAAAGTCTCCTTCATGACAAGACAACTTATGTTGCCAGACAAGTGGTTGAATTGGATGTAGCTCTGGTGACTTGCTTTCTTTGTATGCCACATTGATTGGCTTGCATTTGAGTGAGTCTGAGTCAAAATTGCTTCCCAACATATATAAACTCAAAGCTTGTCGAATGCCAGTTCTTGATACTGGCATATCTTATCAAGAAATTAATGACTATTTACTCATATACAAAAGCCCTTTGATATATATCATTTATTGGCTTATCTCCTTCTACCTCAAACTTAGGTTCTATTGCATGATCATCCTCTTTAATGATTTCAAAATTACCAACCTCTCGAAAGGATAATTCTAAAAGTTTGCAATAATTTTGCATATGTAATTGAGTCTCAATGCTATTTTATTCATCTGCAACTAGCTCACAGCCTCCTTGAAAAATAGTATAACCTGACCCAATGATTTCAAACAAATCATTCAAATCATGATCAAGGAAATGTCCATTCTCCTCCATATCATCTTGCAAAGTAAGAAGAAAGTCAGAAATTATCTCTTCTTCATCAGAGATTAAGGCATACACTTGTGACTTCTCACTCGGAATATGGAATTTATGTTGAGAGACCTGAGGATTAATAGAAGAGGTATCTTTTGACTTTTCTTCCCTTAAAACATTTGGGATTTTATGATCTTCCTCAAATATGACATAAGTGCCCAAACCAATGGAGTCATAATTTCCATATGGGTCACTTTGCATCATAGCTAATAAATGATCATTTTCCTCTTCTTGATCATGTTCAATCCATTTAGCTAACTCCTCAACAAATACCCTTTCTTCTTTATTCATCATAGCATGAGATACCTCTAAATTTGTGGTTGGTTCATTGGTGATGTGATCCTTATATAGTGGCTCATATAATATCTTCATCTTTGAACCATATTTGGTTCTTAGGATGAGGTGAGACCAATCAAGGGACATACATCCTCTTATCTTGGCTGTAAAGTCTCTAGATAAGCATAGGTCAAATATAGGAGGTATATCTATGACTACTACATCTTGATTTACAATTATATTGGGACAAGTATATAATTGTAATGGGAGTTGTTTAATTTTCCCTATTATTTGTCTTGCTTTGCCATCTAGCTGCATGACTCCTTTAGTGAGTGGTTCATACTTTATTTTTAAAGCATCAGAGATCTGCTTAGGCATTACTGTAGTAGTAGCCCCTAAATGAATCACTGCATTATGCAGCAATTTCTTGCCAACTATCAAAGTTAAATAGAAGGGATCCGGTTTGGATTTGCTTACCTCTGGTGCATTGTTCACTAGGGCTGTTGTCTATAGATGAACTGTGTCTTTGAGCTTTTATTTTTTAGTAGGTCCTTCTTTGATAATAGTACATTTGGGCACTGCTTGGCCTTGTAGAGCTTATTGTAGTAGTGTCTTCTTTTCAAGAATAGCCAATATATCCCATATTGATACTTGTGCTGGAGTTTTCTTCAATTGATCCACCACATTTATTGGTCTCAAGGTTTGAGTTCTTTGAAAATAAGGATATTTTGTTTTTTATTGAATTTGTGCAGGAATCACTTGGTTCTGCATTGGCTGAGGCATTTCTTATCTGACAGTTGTGTTTTTTTGTCCTTAAAAAGGAGGATTCTCCATGAATTGACTATTTGCAACTTCAAGCTGTTCCAACATTCTTCTCTTTGATCTAGTATAATAGTCTGATTGCACCACTAGTTTCTTGGAAGTGGAAGCTTCATTAAAAAAAAATGATTTTTCATCTTCAACCCATGAGAACAAAGCATGTTCTAGGGCTATTTCTTCTTCTTTTTAAAAATACATCCCTTGCATCTGATCCATTAAGACTAAATTTTGCATACCAGAAGATTGGTGACTTGATTGTCACTAGAACTTGCAAATTATCCATCCATTCTTCTTTGCTCTGCTACCTTTTGTTGTAGATTACCCATGGGACAATCTCTAGGTGCATGAGCATTATTTCAAGGGAAACACCAGGCATTGGTACCATCTACATAATTATTTTTCCCTGGAACAATCTCTTTATTTGAATTGGGAGGAATAGTCTGTGAGGGTGTAGCGATTGCAACTAATTGGTTTGCTGGCTGAGGGTTATTTTGCCTTGGAGGACCCTAATATTTGTTTGGCTATTATGGAAATATATTTCCTTGATATCATTGATATTGGGGTTTAGTATAAGTATTCTGTTGTCTTTTCATATTTATCAACTCATTAAAAAATTTCCTTAAGATATTCTTGATATCATCCAGCTCAAATAACTAAGCAGGGACAATTTCTTTAGCAGGTGGTTGAGGATATGTGTACATAGACATAGGTGGGGCTATATATTTAGGGGCTTCTTGAGGCAATGGCAAGGAAATCTCTAGAAACATGGGCATAGGAGGCCTTGGAGGCAACTTTCTAGCATCTATCAAATTATTTTCAGCTCTGACTGCATAGTCATAAGCCTCTAGTAGAGTTTGACCTCCAAGTGATTGAATCATAACAGATATGTCTAAATTTAAAGCCTTAATATAAAACACTATAGCCATACCTAGTAATGGTCTAGCTGTAGTAGGGATTCTTTCCCAAGTCTTTTGAAATCTGGAATTGAAGTCAGTCATCACTTCTTGTGGTGCCCTTTGAGTGGTAATCAATTACTGTAATAAAGAAGACTTATCACCCTTCTCTTCAAATCTTTCAAAGAAAAGATCTCTGAGCTGATCCCATGTAGATATGGTATTTGGGGTCAAGGACCGGTACCATTCTAGAGCTTTCCCTTTAAAAGAAGTTGCTAATAATCTTATGGCCACATTTTGCTATGTGATAACATGTATAACACAGACATCTGATACATCCTATATATGTTCTTCAGGTATTTTAAAATCTTGCCCACTAAATTTGGGTAGAGATTTCAGGGCATTCACTAGGATAAGGTCCCAAGTGGCTGGTGGTATTGGTAGAATCAAAGGACTACTAGTGTTCTAACTTGCATAATTTCTTGGGGCTATAGGGGCTCCCATATCTGCTCTTGGTATTGGTATAAACTGGTTGACTCTTCTTCTTGGACTAGTTACCAAAGGTGGCAAAAGAATACCTAGATTTATAGCAGACTGAGATCTGGTTACTGGTCCATAGCTCTGACTCCTTGTAGCTCTCTAGTTCATACATTCTTGAAAGAAACTTCAAGAAATTGTCCCACTGGGCATGCTAAAAACTATTGATGGTTAATATTGCACTAGTTTCTAACACCAACAATGGGAAGTTTCAAGATGTGGGAACCTCCAAATTTTTAAGAAGTTGGTCTCTTCTTTATATCAAGCATATACTAGGAAAAGGGATAGGAATTTTAACAGAAACACAAAATGCAAAGAAAGAAAAACTATGGCTATGCGCCTAAATGTAATTCGACCCTTAATTCTGAGCACAGTGAAACTATATGTAAGATTCAATTACATTTAAGAGAAAACAAGGCATGATCAATGTAAAAGATGAAAACAATAGCAATAGAGGCTCATAGATTAGACTACTTTTTGCAATGACATAGAAAATATCAACAAAGGCATATGATTCAATCTTCTTATTAATTCTCCAGTCACATAAGAGGCACAAAAATATGCACAGTTACATAAACTTTCCAACTCAAGAAAATAGAACAAAGGCAAATGATATTCCTAATCACGGCTCTAGAAAGTCTAAAAATATTGACAATAATTCTCTCTAAGTATCTGATGATGGTTTTTGGTGATCTCTGTGCCCTTCTTTATAGCATCGAATTCCCTCCAGATTGTCTGCACGATCCCAATCTAACAGCTTGACTGAACTCTAACTGAACTAGAAGTGTCTAATAGAGGATATTTTCAGATCTTGAAACATCTTGTCTTCTTATAGTTCATTGGCTGAAACAGATACTCCAGATGCTCCCTTCTATCAAATGGAAAAAGACACTTGGTTGATTCTCCTATTTTACATGAAAACCCTCTTATTATTTAGGAAGCACCGAAACATGCCACTTGGTAGCTTCCACATCATTTACTGAAGACACACAACACTTTCTACATTTTATATACTCTTATTGTATCTCTACTTAGAAGTGTTTGGTCCTTGACATCTATCATCATCTTCATCTCCAACAACTTCTACAAAACACTTCTCACCCGAGCAGCTTCAAAAAGAACATAGGGACCGGTGGCACTTTCCACATTTTCTCAACAAAGGACGCATGGCAATCTCTGCTTTACTTAACTAGGGATGTGGTGATCTCCACTGCTTTTAGCTATCTTTTGAGGTACCTACAGAAGGTGACACGTGCTGGTCTCCTCGTCACTCTATTTATTTAATAGAAACAATCAGGCCTCATTTCATACTTACATAGACGATGACACTTGGCAGCTTTTGCTTGCCTTAAAATAGAAACCTGAGATTTACCATAGTCTTCACTTTACTATGAAGCAAAATGAAGAAAATTTAGATGCTGACACGTGGTGGCTTCCGCTTTCTTCAGTTGGGGATACGTGGTGTCTTCCACTACTTTTAGAAAAGTACATTGAAACCTTTCATTGTTGCCACCTAGCACCTTCCACTTGATCCTGATACTTAGCTTGTTAAAACCTTCCACTATAAAGAGATTTGAAATGTGGATGCTGATACGAAACATGGATGCGGACACTTGTCACATTCTGCTGAGTTACTATGACACACGTGGCACACCCCGACCAAACTCTAGAAATTATGAAAGGTGCCTCGATTGATGACACTTGGTAGTTTTCAAATTATTTTGATACTTAGAGAAAAATGAGGCAAAAAGAAAATCGAGCTTGAGCTCTGAGTCAAAACTTCGTCATCTTGAACCAAAGTGTGTGGGGACAAAATTTTGCAGTGCGCAACTAAAAATCAGAATGAAACGTAGAGTAATTTTTACTCTACAATATTTTCTTGACTATCCTCTTGAAATTCAAAATAGTCCTTAACCTATTCAAATGAGTCATTAGGATATTCTTTGCTCATGCTTTCACCATGTTCATTATTCAAGGTAACTACCTCAACCTCTTTTTCTTGATCAAGAAGCTCAATTTTCTTGGGTGTATGCTTATTTTCTTCATTAAAATCCATCATAACTTCAATTTTTATCTCATCTTATTCTCTCACTCTATCATCTAATACTACCATGCCAAGGTCTTCAATCTCTTTAAGTAAATCATGGTATAATTGTTTACAATCAACATCAAGATCATTAGGAATCCTTACAGCTTCAATCATATCTTTACCTTGTTCACCTTGTGGAAGCTCATATCTTTTAAGGTCTGCTATAACCCCATTCACTATTGCATGATCATATTGAATTCTTTCATCAAGACTCAATCCATGAAAACTAGATTGGTATTCTTCTTCCTCCATATAGAATGAAAGTTCATCAAGGCTTAGTTCATCATGTTTTTCTTGTTCCAAACCTGATTTTTATTTTCCCTAATGAAGAGGATTTTTAGTGGTGATCTCTTCATCATACTCACTTGAGACATTATATTTCTCAGTTAAAATCTCTTTACTTTCCTTACATACAACATGTTATCCCTCCAAAGGAGATATGGTTGGATGGAAACAAAGCTCATTAGTTTTTTTGAAGATTGAGAGGGTGTTTTTCCAACATGGGATATTGAAGGACTTATTTGGGAACTCTTGGGGAAGGGGACTATAATTTTGTGCTAATAATTTTTCATTCTTCTCCTTCCAAGAAATAATCAACCCATCACATTCTAATATACCTTGGTATTCATGGACAAATCCAACTTGAGGGGTGGGTGAAGGGCTTGGGAGACTTAGAAAATCTCTTGGTTTAACCTTTACCACCTTCTCTTTTTTTTTATTTTAGATGAGCATGGGAGAAGGATATTTCCAAAGGATCGTAATGATGTAAGCAAGTATTATAGTCCAAGAAGGTCTCCATGATGGAATGATTTGAGGTTATTGAGGAAGAGTGCATGGAGGTTGCATGGGCATATGCTTTTCTTGATGGTATTTTACAACTTGGGCTAGCTTGGGAGCAAAATAAGGCTAATTGTATTGAATTTGTTGCCTCTCTTGGACAACTACCCTATTTTACATACACTACATTAATCCTCTTATATCTAACATGTCATTGATTGGTATTTGTTGATTCTTCCTCTCAATAACTACCCACCTACTCCTAACCAACTGTAATAAGACTCTCCTTCCCTGAATGATTTCACTTTGAATGGAAGGGTTAGGGATAAATAGACCAAGCTCATCTTCTCTATCAATCTCCCTCATATGAATTTCATATTCTAATAGGGTTTATTTGAGTTTTGATAGGGATTGAGTAGGATTGTGACTATACTGACTAGGGGCAACATAGTTTTGACAAGGCTAGTTATAGGGATAAGTAGGTTGCCAAAGAGGTTGAGTTGGGGTACATAGGGAACACAAATCATAAGAAATTTGATATACCATTGGTTGAGGGCTACTTGAGTTAAAGGAATGAACATTATTATCTTGATATGAATGATATGAAGGTGAAAAATATGCATTTTGACCAAATGAAGATTGAGAATACATAGCAATTGGTCTCTTCTAAGGACTGGGGATGCTTAAACAAGTTATGGTTCACTTAGAGTCACTATTGATGTTTGAGGTCATGTATATAAAGGTCGATGTATTTAAGGACAACACCAAAATCCCTAAATAGATGACATTTGTCCCACAAGGCATGTTAGAACTATTATCACTCTAAATTATACCCTTGATTAGGTTGTTCAATGTTGAGAAAATAAACATTCCTACATGTGCATTTAAATCAAATTATGTAAATTAAAAAAAGATACAATAAAAAACAAAATAGGAGAGACAAACCATTACACTAGATATATGTGGAAACCTTAATAAACCAACTAGGGAAAAATCATGAGGAAATGCAGCATCCAAACTTCATATTCCATCAATAAATCTCTCTTTTACATAAATCCTCTCAGCAACTCCTTTTTAGTGCTATCAAATCAAGCACTCAGGTGAGCAAATATTACAACCAAGCCTTCCATGCTTTAACCTATAGTATGTAACATTCATATCCAACAAAGATAATATCCATAGCATCTAAAGGATCTCTAACAACATCTACCTCTATCTCCATGGGTTGAGTTAACAAGCCTCCAAGCTTCGTATCTAAGGATCCGTACCATGTACCTAAGTGAGCTAAGCATAACAACCTTTCAGGATCTAACCTTCAAACCTGCATATGATGCTTACAACCCAGGCATATAGGTGATTTAGGCTTAAAGGCCTTATAAACTCTAACATCTTATCATGAAAGCTCAAGCTTGCAAGGATCCAAGTGATCCACTAATTGAATTAGATAACCCCCAAGGGGCTTCTCACATGATCCACAAACTAGATAACCATTACAAAGGATAAAATAATTCTTTATAGCATTTTAAAACATGAGAGTGAGATAGGAGAGATAAAATGTGGTGCCATATTCCACATGGGCTCAATAGTAACCACTAGAGCCTCACATGCACACATGTGTAAAAGTCACAAGGTATCTTATGTGTCTTGGATAAAAATGTGAAATACTCAAGTAGATGAAAAGTGACCAATAGTGAAAGATGATTGTCTCCATTTACTAGGTCAAAAAAGTAGGCCCAATACTTTAGACAAGATCAATTCACCCATTGAGGGTAATCAACAATAGTGAATCATATTGTATCCTTCCCATGTACACAAAAGGGAATCCCATCACCATTTTGACTTATTTGCATGTGAATCATGGGGACACCAAACATGGCACCCCACACAATGACCTTGCAATCATACACTCAAAGAAAAGCCCATTTGACACACCAAAGACAAGACCCATGTCCTCAAGTGGAGTGTTACACTCCACACTTATCACATCAACATGATCACACTTGAGACCCAATGCCACATCACCTTTCGACCACATCACCTGCATGTCATGTCATTATGAATAGTGACCATGAATAGTGCTCATGAATAATGACCTATGAATAGTGGATTCACGCCCAACATTTAAGCCTTCCTCATTTATATGACATGTGAAGACACCTTTAAGCTATGGGCAGCCTAATTGTTGAGGTGAATCTATAGATTAGGGTTAGATCCCTTGATGTGTCACCTAAACTTACTAATAAACATATTACTTGTAAGGAAAAGGGAAAGATGTAAATGAAAATAAGTAAATGGGAGGCGATGCACCAAATTTCATGACCACTTCCACTCATTTATAGGTGCAAAATCAACTATAAGAGTGACTTGAAATTGCAATACTCCTAATCTAACCCTCTTGTATTAGTATTTCAATATAGAGGTCATATATGTTGTTTATGTTAAGAGGGATTATCAAGAGGTATAGAATAAGATAATAATTAATGTATTCCACTCCTTAAAAAAATTAAAATTAATTAAAACACACAATATCACCTACAAGAAAGAGTTTAAACTACATGAAGGTGAAGATATAGGACAACATACTAAGGAGAATTGAATCAACACTTGATAAGATCAAATACCATTAGATACACACTAAAATAAAATAATAAGAGAAGGTGAAAATTAGTTTTCTATTACTTAAATGGATTATAAAAGGAGCAGGGCTTCACCATATTGAAATGGAGGATCCTTATAATGCCAATCAGGGTAATATATATAGGAAAAATGTGAGAGGAGAGAGAAGGGATGTTGAGAGAGATCCTATGACAAGTGTCATTTATAAAAAAAAAATTACCATGCCAAGTGGAAGATGAGATAATATTCCAATCATTATCTTCAACATGTGTTGCTTGAGTTTGATAATGATATTCAAGGTAGTGTAGGTGTTTTATTGCTCTGGCCTCTCTTCTTTTACTTGAGTAATTACAATGATATATTGTATATAAATATACTTTAGTTGTCATTAGATATTATTGACACCTACTCTACATTTTTAATCTTCAAATAGATGTTGTAAAGGTGTCTCAAGTGTTTCAAGAGTCTTCAATAACATACTTAACTTATCACAAGGTTTATATGAGAGACATAGTACAAAATAAGCTTCTAGTATTTATTTCTAGGCTTCTTGTAGGTAAAATATGAGTTTTATATTTCTTCACCACTGATTACTACCTACAAATGTATCTTGTAAAGTGAAAATACCTTGATACAAGCCTAGGAAGAATAATGGAAGATTGGTCTTTCTTTGAGAGTTTTCAACATCATGCAACCAACCACTTGCCTGTATTAGACACTTCAAGACTACATTTAGTCATTAGAGATGACTTATTTACAAATTTCAGATCCTTATATGGATGTTGTGAGATGCATATAAATATTATTGAAAGTTTTTATGTTTCAAATAACCTTAAAGAGGCCTGCAACTCAATCCTCTATATAAGCAAGAAGGCACAATATTCATTAAGTCTAGTTTATCATTTTATAGCCTATTATAGCACCCTATAATCCTCTAAAATGGATTTTTTATGAAAACCATACCTCTTATCATGCTTCAATATCCTCTTATACTAATTAGGAAAATTAGACCTACTCAAATATCTGTAAATAGGCTTGAAAAAGTAGTTCTTAAGAAATTTTATTACCTCTTCCACTACACACATGACAAAAAATGGCTGAAAAAGTTGCCCATGAGACCAAATAATATATTACAAGTTATTTTAAGACCATTCATGTGAATTATATCCACTCAAACCATCATTCTTCTCTATCAAGCTCCTTCAAGGGCAAAATTGGCAGTTTTGGGGTGTCAACACTTTTAACTATTGTTCATAAAGTTAGGGGTATTCATTGGTGAGCCAATGTAGATACTTTGGTGTATAAAAAACTTAAGAAAATATCTTAATGGTAATTTTACCAATTCATATTCTCATTGTACTTCTCATAAGTTGAAGGTGACACTTCTTGATTGTTTAGGCCTGTTAAGAAGGCTAGAGCAAGTTTTTGAGTAAAAGGGGTTATAAAAATGTTTATTTTTTCTTGTAAATGAATCTATGAGGTTTTAAACACATCCCATTATGTCTCCCAAATATTTTATAATAAATTTTTCTCTTTAAAAGGTCCAAAACCTATTTTTCCCATAATGAAGGTTTGAGAGTTATTCTATAATGTTGACCTAAAGGTCTATTTTGATGGCTTCCCTCTATTTCCAAGGTATAAAATCAATGTGAAGTTATGAATCATAGTCTCCTTGACCTATAAAAACCTTAATAATTCATACTCAAATCCAAATTTTCATCCTTCTTCATATTTTGTACAAAGTTATACCTTGTTGTAGATGCATGTTTCCAACTTGATATCACTGTAGACCTACTTTGGAAACGGTTAGTGATATGCTTACCAATTTATTAAAGGTTATTTTAAAGTGTGATACATAATATAAAACAATAATAAACCAATTTAATTATTGGTTTCTCAAATCTCAAGCCTTCATATTGATGTTGACCCCTAAAGTCTCTAATGAAGCCTGTAAGTGCACAATCCACCTTGTTATGCATGTTTAGACCCTCTTTTCTACCATTTCAACTTGTTAATATATTATAAATATATAGGTAGATGAAAATATGATTTTATCATTAAAATTAATTCAATTCAAATCTTCATACCTCACATCAATGCAAAAACATGCCTCCTTCTACCCATTTTCTATATATGGGTTGTAGGTTTCTATTTTGAGTTCAAGCCTATTTACCATCCTCTCATGGAACTAGGATTTTCCCTTCAAACTCACTCCAAGTCTATTATTGAGTCTAATTAATTATATATGTTAAATTTATTGATCTTGGGGTAATATGAATTATGTCTTATCTACTTGAAGACATACAAAAAGAAGAAAACACGCAAGTTTTATTGTCAAGGAATCTCGTTCTTCCCTACATGCTTGACATGATCTATTTACATGAGTGAACACCATGTTATTTTGGAATTTTTAGTATTTATCAAGTGTAACTATTGATTTTTATCACTTTTTTGGATGTTTTATAAGTGTCCTCCACAATTTTTCTAGTGTTTTTAAACCCTATTCATGCATATTATTTCTCGAACATCCAACATGTCTACTCATTGTACTATATTTATCCCATTTTAGGGATGTGTATTTGAAATAATGTTATAAATACCTTTTTAAGGTGATTTAAATCTTGGAAGGACTTGTAATATAATGAAATAGGTTGATGAAGATGTATACTATGTGTTTTATCCTCTTTATGAGTCCAAAAACCTATCATAGTATCATCTTGACCCAAGACATGCCTGGATCATTCCTAAAAAGGCACTTAGAGAATGGGTGTGGATTTACATGAGCATGGAATAGGTATGAGATACTGGTATAAATGTTCACCATATGCTTTTTATTTCATTCCAAGCCAAAAACCCTTTTAAAAACACCATACTTGGCAGAACCATCACCTTCTCAATGCGTATAGACTTGCAGCTTCATATTCCTCTTATGAATGCATTAGCTTATTGATTGGAGATTATTTGGGGGATTTTTTAAGGCCTTTAAAATCTCACCCAAATTTCCATTTTCATCAAATAATTTTCAAATGCACTCAAATAGTGAAAATCGTGCCTATGGGGTTTTAGAAGGGTTTAAAGAGCTGTAAACACTCTTAATGATTGTTCATAAAGGAGATGACTTCAATAAATAAACCAATGCCATAAATTAGAAGGACATTAAGGTCCCCTAATTTTACTAATATATTTGGTTTTAACTCTTTCATTCATAAACCATCCTCAAACCATTTGGCCTTCTTGAGCCTATAAGTAACCCAATGAAGGAATTGAGTGGGATTTTATCTTTCTTGGAGCTATAAACCCTGTAAAAGCATGGTTTAGAGATATATGAGGCTATAATATTTCTTGGAGAGGATATCCCAGTTGGTTACATTATTATCTTGGTTGTATTTGTTTTAATCATGCATAGAAACCTGTAAAAACTCATCAAAATACCTTCTTTATGCAATGGATTTTGCTCATTTGAATGAGTGACCTTTCTTTCCAATGATTGACTTTAAGCCATAATTGGATTAGGATAAATGAATAAATAAGGTTTCAACCTTGATATATATTATAATAAAATGTTTTGACACCTTTTGGATCTTGTATGAAGTATATAGAGTATGACAAAATATTCCGTGAATGTCACATGGCCTCAAGTGACCTCCTTTGCATGGCGATACCCCTCACACTTGATGTTCTTCAAAATAAACATTACAAGGTTGAAACAAAAAAATTATAAAATTCAACAATAAACCTTAATCTCTCCAATCTTACCTTAATTTCTCCAAGCACTCAATGAATTATCACACTTAGGAGACTGATGATAGAGTTATATGTCTTGACTCACTCTCTAGGTGAGACCATCCTATAAGGCCTTGACCACTACTAAGAATAACACCACACCTCACCAAGGTCATGAAAAACTTAGAAAAACATAATACCTCTCAAAAGGATATCAACAAGGTTAAATAAGCTTGAATAGTAAGTTTTAAAATGTAATGGCCTATGGTAGCCATTTTGGCTAATAGTTCTTATTCACCCTTATTTCATACTTACACGCTTTCCATGTGTTTGACCTCACTAATTTTATATCATTCAAATATATTAATTACATAATCTATGAATAACCTACTTAAAGTCTCATTCTAACTATCTCTATATCATCAAATCAATTTTCCTACCTTCTAGACAAAACCATTAGACTTGAACAGTTCTAAAATTATGAAATTGTCCAAACTTGAAAGACTCATCCCTAAAAAAGTAATGAAAAATTTACAAATTTCAATCCCTCCTTTATGTTGGCCCTTATATTTCATATGTTTTTGGTGTGATAAATCACCCAAATAGTTTCATATAAATATGGAATATGTCTAAGCCTATTCTATATGTATCAAACACTTGTAAAGCACACTCAAAGAGTTTCACATTCAAAGTGACTACCCTATTATTTATAATTCAACCATAAATCACATGGGGTATGTTTTATACAAGTATAAATTACCTTAAATCTAAACCAAAGTTTTCATTTTACAAGTACCTAAATATAGATCATAGGTTGCATTCATTAAAGGATCACTATTGTATAGATATTCCTAACATAGAGAATTACCTGTGATTTGAATTCACTCTAAAAAGTATTAAATATGTAGGCAATGCTCAAAAATTAATTTGTGAGTGGTTGGCATCATCTCAACCCACATTCTTTCCCATTATTTAGAATAAAACCTAGTATCAAAAGTGGACATAGGGTTTCAAATATGAGACATCATTTTAGGATTACACATACAATAAGGTTTTAAAGATCACACATAGAGAAAATTTACAAGTAGGTGAAATGAATTGTGTTAAAATATAGAAATAAAACCTACATAGATAAAATCACTAGGCACAAAACATAATGTTAGTTGATACCATCCAAAGGCTGACAAACCCATCTAGGTACACCCAAGAATTTAATTCCTAATTTGAGTGACTCATAGTCTAGTTTACCCCCTTTCTCAAATTTTTCTTTAAGTCTTAGACTTTTATAAAATAATAAAATTCTAAGTATCTTAATCCTCTTAGTATTTTTGATAAATAATATGTATAATTTTGAAAACAGTTTAAACCTTTTACATTAATATTAATGCTTAATTGTAACACATCATACAATTTGAATTAGTTAAAAGTTTTATCTTATTATGAACCTTAATATAAAATAGTATTAAATGTATGGGTGAACTTGTTTACATAGAGACCATATCAAACCCTAGGTTCCCATAGGCTTTATTTCCTTTTTTCTATAGTTTAATATTTTTGTCTTAGGGTTTGATCTTCAAACCTGATTTCTATTTGTTTCCATCTTCATAGGTGCAAATATAATGGGGTTTCCTTATTTTAGATAAGGTTTTTTTGGTTGTAAATTTTGCTAGGGTGAAAAAATGGTGAAATTTATGGTCAACAGTATGTGGCATTGAGTCCCTCCTCAATGGTTCATGATGCTACCTTTATTGAAAGAAATAAAAGTACGTAAAAGAGTATACAATATAAACATCCAAAATTATTTGTTTTTGGGGGGTGTGGAACAACAAAAAAGAATGAGATGAGAGAGAATGAAGGAAATTTTAGAATAATGAAGAGAAAAGATAAAAAATAAGAAAGAATGGAAAGGATACCTGAATAGATCTTGAACTAACTAACCTAGATGAGTGAGAAAGACATACTTCAAATGAGTGAATGAAGATACCACCAAAGAAGTTTTGAGAAACAAAGCTTTGCATAAAACTTTTGTATTTTAGGATACAAATAAAATCAATGTTTAATTCTTATTTTTTAATATGGTTTTACTTGACATCAAAAAATGATGTGGATTAATCAAGTAAATTAATGCAGAGGGTAAGCAATAATCCTTTCAAAGTGTCCAACTTAGTGACAACCAGCTTAGATTGTCTCACTTCCATGTAGCCTTTTTTTTACTATTTCTAGTGGTATGGTAAAAATAGGATAGTATATGATTAAAAAAATTACTTTTTGGATACCATTTATTAATTTATTTCACTCCAATAAGTTTTTTTATCATATTCCAATAAAAATGCACTTTCTAAACTCTGTCTAGGCCTAATTAGGTCTATAAACACTTGTTTCATACATAATCATATTATTTCATACACAAAAGTATGATACCATGATATAAAATCCAAAATAATTTAGATAAAATTAAAACCCAACTGATCACCAAGTTTTAGAATATTTGGTCAGTGAAAACACTTAATCATTTAGTTTTGAAACCCTAATATAGGGTTTACCCTGACTGTGTCAACCTAAGAAGGGGAAATTCAATGCTTAAATATTTAAAAGGGGTTTCAAACTTATATAAAGGTTGGATATTGTTTTTAATAATATTTTACACATTATAGACTCTTTTTCTCTCTTTGAATCCTTTATTTACAAATTTTCATAAGATTTTAGTCTGCTTGAGTATGAGAATATAGGATTCAACAAGGTCCAGGTTGAGTGCTTCCTAAATATGTTAATAATAATTAAATAAAAACATAAAAAATCTTTAGAATAATGTAAAATAGCTTAATAATATGTATACTCTATCAACCACCTTTCCATAGGATATATCCTTATAAATATTGAATACACAGTCTTCGTGAACATAGAAAATGTCTGCAACTATATATGTATTAGAAAAAAATACTTTATTCTTATTCTTGGAGATAATTCTTATTTCAACCTTGAAAAATATCTATCTAAAAGGAGTTTACAACATTATATGCCTTCTACAATTGATCCAATGGATTTTAGATCCTTCCAAGATCATTCAAGAAAAGAACTAAGTATTAAAGCATACATTTCAAGTAGTCAATTCTTGAACTTATGTTCCTAAAACAAGTATATTAAATACATATTCCACTTATGGGTATAATATAACAATTTAATCACTTGAAATTCCTTCCAAACACACTTTGTCACCTGAACTAGGCCTAACTAGTTCAAAAATTCAAAAATCCTTTTTGGCAAGAAAAGCCAAATTTGAAGTTCTGAGCACTTAGCTAAACTAACAACTTGAAATGAAAAATAAAGGTGATATAAGCATCTAAGGATCCATTAGACCACATTTAAAACCAAAATTTTCAATAATTTTCACCTAGGAGTGATGCTCTTACATCATAATCCCAAGGGGAAAAGAAAAGACTCAAGGGTTGTTGTCCATGAGTTTTTATAGAGTACTCCCTTACTTCTTAATGTCATTATATGTCATCCATGTATCATATTCAATGGGATGTTTCTTCCATTTGACCAAATAATTGAAATACTACTTGTCCCTAGTCTTCTTGACCACTTGCTTGTCCATGATGTATTTTAACTCATCTGGTTTGACTTGAGGCAACTAATTTGCCTAATCTATACCCATTGTAGTTGCTTCCTCTATTGTCTCTTCAAATTTTTATCCTTCTTTATAAGGGTATAAGTTTGAAACATTGAAAAAAATTGGTCCTCATAAGGTACTTATAAATTTTTCCAATAATACATATGAGTTAGAATTTCTATATCCTTCCTAAGATGAGCCAAAACCAAATCTCCAACTTGAAAACTTACCTTTCTTCTACTCAAAACTACTTGTTTTTTGTATTTATCCACACTAGCTTCTAGATGCTTTATTACCTGTTGATGAACTTCTTTCATGGCCACTTCAAAGTCTTCTCCTTCAACACTTCTCTTTTCCATATTACTAAGGTTTCTTAGTTTAAACACTCCTCTAAGTCGCATACCATGTATCACTTGAAAAGGACTCATGCCAATGCTCCTATTTGAGGAGTCATTGTAAGAAAATTCTACCTGGGGTAATACAAGATCCCGCTACTTGGGATTATCTTTTGATAGACACCTCAATAGCTTCCTTGGACTCCTATTAACCACCTCAATTTGACCATCTATCTGAGGGTGTTAAGCTGAGATAAAACTCATAATTGTCCTCAGTTTCCTCCATAGTGTCCTCCAAAAGTGGCATAGGAATTTAGTATTAGATATAATACTTAGTGGTAGTCGATAAAGTCTCACTACCTCCTTAAAGAACATATTTACCATATAGGTGGCATCATTTATGGTTTTTCAAAGAATAAAATGTGCCATTTTTGAAAACCTATCCACAACTACATATATAGATTCAAAACCTCTTTTTGTTTTAGGTAGTTCCATCACAAAGTCCATGTTTATAGATTCTCAAGGCTTGTTGGGATTGGTAGGGGTTGATATAAACCTGCATTTGTAATTTTCCCTTTTTCCATTTGACAAATTTTGCACCTCTTAACATATCTTATCACCTCTTCTTTCATATTAGGCCAAAAATCATGCCTATTGAGTTTTTATAAAGTTTTATTAAGCCCAAAGTGGCCTACCATACTCCCACTATGCTTTTTTTGACTCAAGTTCTCTCTTATTTAACTTATTGGCACATGTTTGAAAAGTAACCCATGTTGTATGATATATTCCAACCATGGTTTTTTGTTTAGTGTAGTTTTATGCTTATAAGCATTATAAGCTTATTTAAAATATTCATCATCCTCATACACCTCCTTGAGGGACTTAATTATAACACTCTCAAGTTGAATCTCATGTACTAACAAGACTCATCTACTCAAGGCATTTGCTACCCTATTGATTTGTCTTTACTTATGCTTGATGGTGAAGGATAAATTCTACATATACTCCACCTATTTCATGTGCCTCTAATTTATCTTAGGTTGATTGGCGATAAATTGAATTGCATGGTTATTTGTGTAAATGATAAACTCTTTAGGCATTAGATAATGCCTCCATTTATTTAAGCCCTAAACCATTGCATAGAACTCTGAGTCATATGAATAGTACTTTCTCTTGACATCATTGATTTTTTCACTAAATTAAGCTATTAGCCTACTCTCTTGGCTTAAAATAACTCCTATTTCCACTCCACTTTCATCACATTCTATCTAGAAAATATTGTTAAAGTTTGGTAGTGATAGAACGGGTTGTTCTATAATTATTTACTTCAAATACTAAAAATTTATTTCAGATTTCTTAGTCCACACAAACTTCTTCTTATCTCCCCTAATATTATATATTATTGGGGTAAAAATTCTAGTGAATTTTCAAATAAATTTCCTATAGAAACTTGCAATCCCATGGAAACTCCTTACATCTCTAGTTGTTCTAGGTGTTGGCCATTCCATGATTGCCTTCAATTTGTCCTTGTCCATCTTAAGCATGCTTTGAGAAATTAAAAATCATAAGTAAAATAGTTTTGATTTCATGAACACACATTTCTTTAGGCTAATTAGCAACCTTTCCTCTTGCAGTCTTCTCGTAACCAAATGCAAATGATGAATGTGTTCCTCCTTATTATGAGTGTAAATGAGAATATCATCCAAGTAGACTACTACAAACTTTCATATAAAAATGTTAAGGACTTCATTCATAATCCTCATGAATTTACTTGGTGATTTTGTCAAGCCAAATGGCATAATCGACCATTCATACAACCCTTCATTATTCTTGAAAGTTGTCTTCCATTCATCCCATTATCTAAACCTAATTTGATAGTATCCTCTTTTGAGATCAAATTTTGAAAAATAACTTGCTCCACTCAATCAACCCATAAAATCTTCCATCTTAGGGAGAGGAAACCTATATCTAATCATGATTTTATTAATGGCCCTAGAATTTTTACACATTCTCCACTCACCTTCTTTCTTAGGCACCAACACTATAGGAACTACATAAGGATTAAGACTCTCTTTGATTAGCCCTTTATCTGAAATCTCTTGTACTTGTCTCTTGATTTATATATTTTCCTTAGGATTCATATTATAGGCTACCTTGTTAGGCAAACTTGATCCTGGAACAAAATATATGTGATGAGTAATATTCCTCATGGGTGGTAATGTGATTAGCAGTTCATCAACTACAATATCTTCATACTCTTTCAACATGTCTTCAATCTATTAGGGCAACTCATTCACTTTGGTGGATATCATAATAGTCCTAGGATTAACACTAATGCAAAGCCTAACTCCTCTTCATGCATGACATTTAAGAACTCTTTCCCACTAACCAAAATCACATTTGATCCAAATTTTTGTTCACTATTTTCATCCTTTATAGGTAGAAAGGTGTAAATAACTCCATCTTTTATCGAAGTATGCACATTTATTATACCATCATGGGTTGTTTTTCTATCATATTTTTAAGGAATCCCAAGAAGAACATGGCAAACATCCATGGGAATCACATCACAAAGGACCTTGTCCTTGTATCTTCCAACTTGTAATTCCACCCAAAGTTTCTCACTAACCAAAACTTGTTGTCCTTTATTTAACCATGAAACTTTATATGGTGTGGGGTGAGGTAACTTCTTCAATCCTAGTTTGTCTACCATTTCAGTATAAACTAAATTGTTTGTACTTCTTGAATCTATAACCATTTTATAACAATTACCTTGGAACTTGCAAGAGGTCTTGAAAAGAGTATTCATTTATGGTGGTTCCTTCTCCTTCAGTGTCTTGATCAACACTGTCCTCATAAGTGATGATTCTCCTACCTGTTTTTCCTCCATAAGTGATGGAGAACAAACACTCTCTTCTTTAATTACCTAAGCAATATGTTTTATACTTTCTATTCTTTAACTTCCTATTGGATGGTCCTTTGGACATTCCCAAGACCTATGTCTAGCAAACTTATTGTACTTGAAGTACCTACCTATAAAAACACCCAATCCTCTACCTCTTGATGCATAACCACCTTTGAAATATGGTATTTTACCTCTAAATCCTCTTCTTGAATTGTATGGTTGTTCTTTTAAAGTAATAGACTCCCCTTGACCTCTTTGTGAGTGACCTCTACCCCCTTGCTGACCTCTAACTAGAAAACTTCTACCTCTACCTCTATTTTGTTGGTTTTGATTCCTATTAAGCTTGTCTTACGCTTTTAAGGCCAAATGGTAACATTATTCCAATGTTTTTGAACTAACAAGGCTCAATTCATCCTAAAAATTGTATCTTAAACCATTGAGATACCTAGCCACCTTATCATTATCATCCTTCATGTGACCTAATCTAATACTCAGCTTGTAAAACTCTTCATTGTATTATTTTACTCCCATTTCTTTCTATTTTAGGTTTTGAAGCTTCCTATATAAATTTGTGATCTAATCACTAGGCAAGAACTTGATTTTCAATTTGGAAACCACCCTATCCCAATACCTAATATTGGATTTCCCCTTTTTCCTCCTCTCATCCTATTTGTAATCCCACCATAGGGATGCATGACAATTTAGCTTGGTCCTAACAAACTTCACTTGTTATTCTTTTGGTGAATCCTCAAAGTCAAAACACTTATCTAACTATCCTATCCAATCAAGAAGTTATTCTCCACTGAGACTTCCTACATATATTGGAAGCTTTAGTTTTGGCTTGCATCCTTTCTCTTTCACTACCTTTAAAAACATTTCAAAATTTTGTTATTTAGTTTCTCTCTTTGCTTCATCTTCTAACTCTAGTGCCTATGGTTCTTCTTCTTCTTTGTCACTCAAATAACCTATGACTAATTCTCTCTTTTGATTTACCTCAACCATTTTGATTCTTTCATCAAAGTTGACTCTAAGATTCCTCAACTCTTGCAATATTGCATCTCCCATTTGTATGGGTGTTACCCTTTCACCTTCTGCATTTCTCTTAGGTGGCACCTTATCTCCTCTTAGACAATTGACCAAACGATCTCAACTTATCTTCATCTTAGAGAATTTCACCTCATTCAATCACTTTCAGGTGTCTTAACCTACTCTAATACTAAAATTATGTAGAGGGTAAGCAATAATTCTTTCAAAGTGTCCAACTTAGTGGAAAATAGCTTAGATTGTGTCACTTCCTTGTAGCCTTTTTTGACTATTTACAATGGTGAAATCAAAATAAGAGAAACACAATTACCTTTTTGATACCATTTATTTATTTATTTCACTCTGATAAGTTTCTTGATCAAATTCCACTCAAAATGTGCTCTCTACACTCTGTCTAGGCCTAATTAGGTCTCCAAACACTTGTTTCATACACAGTCATCTTATTTCATACAAAAAGGTATGTTACCAAGATAAAAAATCCAAAATAATTTATATCAACTCAAAACCCAACTAATAACCAAGTTTTAGAATATTTGGTTGGTAGAAATGCTTAAAATGTCTCATTTAGTTTTGAAACCCTAATATAGGGTTTACCCTGACTGTGCCAACCCGAGAAGGGGAAATTCAATGCTTCAATATTTTAAAGGGGTTTCAAACTTATATAAATTTTGGATAGGGTCTATACTTACCTTTTATACATTATAGACTCTTTGTTTCCCTCTTTGACCCCTTTATTTACCAACTTTCATAAGATTTTAGTTTGCTTGAGTGTGAGAATACAGTCTTCAATAGGGTCTGAGTTGAGTGATTTCTAAAATATGTTAATAGTAATTAAAAAACACATAAAAAACATATATAAAAAAGTATTGTATACAGTGGCTTACACTTGTATTTATAGTATTTTTTTCTAACTACCTAGTAACTAAATTTTCCATTTCTAATTTGAATATTCACTCTAATTTTATTTTCATAAATACTAAATTTCATGGCATTACTTTATTATTATAACTTGATGTTATAATATTACATGAACTTTAATGAAAATTAAAACACAAAAATATAACTAGAGAGATGTTAGGTAGAGAGAGAATGATGGGAATATTTATTTATAGTTGACTCTAGTTACTATTGATCTTGTGAACTTTTTAATCTGTAAGACCTATATTTCTATACTACTAATGGTATAGCTTCACGTTTAGGAATTCTAGTGTTATTCACCCTTATTAACCATCATCTCAGAACCTTCTTAATTTTTACATCTTTTATGAATTTGTTTGGTAGATTCTTATTATTCTCCATGAGGATCATATAGATATAAATCAACTTGTCCATCATGTTGAGATTGAAATTATCCACATTGAAAAGTTCTTCTTTGATCATATTTTCAAATTGTTCTTTGATTTTTATAGATGATAGAGGTGTTTTATCCTTCTCCTTGGATACATAATAATTGATGACATATATTTTAGCCTAAATATCTCCAAAAAAATCATAACATGTCTTTCTACAGTCCTATAGATCATTTTAAACATATTCTAACACTTATAGTTTCCATTCAATACTTTGAACTCACAAATCAAAAAGGTTTCCCTCATCTATGTTAAAATTATGTTCTATGAAGAGGATCTTGCCATCAATTAGAACCATCTCCTAAAAATCCTTTATCATAATGTTCCACAGTTACTCTTCTATAGTAAATAAACAAATTTCATCAGTGATGTCTTTTTTATCACTTTAAATAAGACAATGTACTTTCCGATTCTCATTAATAAACTTGAGGCCATCTACAAAAACTTTGTCAACTAATCTCTTGATTACCATACCATAGCTCTTATGATTTTAATGCTTTACAATAGCTTATTTGTCTAGAATTTTATCAACATCTATGGGAAAAATTATTTTCAATAGATAGGAAGCTATGGGTTTATCACCTTATTAAATGATTGACTTTGTGCAATTATATAGGGTGTGAACTTGTTCCAAAATTTTAAATTGAGTTTGTTTATCCACTTGGTAATTTTTTTGAGAGTGAAAAAATATAATTCCAACATACTGATATCTCCTTCGGGTGTTGACTTACTAAGATCAACCCGAGTCACACTATAGTCAAAAGGATTCATGTATTAGTCATTCTTATCTACTATTGGTTTGGCCACTTCTACATATCTATCTCTATAAGAATCAACCACAAATCTGGTATTTGTTTCAACTTTCTTCAGTGCAGGTGCCTTTAATAACTTTGTAACAAAATCAAAAATTGGTGTAACAACCTTGACTAGTTTTATTTTATTTGGCATGAATTATTGAAATCAAGGTGAAGATGAGCCTCTTAAATAAGGGGACCATTTACGAACCAGGATCATTTGAATAAGGAACAATGGAGATATTTTGGGGTGTAGTTTGAGTTACAACCTTAGAATCCCCAATGGGAGTTGAATATTTAGTAAAAATAACTTGTTTGAGAGGTGAAGATGGATGAGGAGGTGGAGGAATAAGTGGAGGAGGACTAGAATTAGGTGGAAAAGGTGCCATAGAAAGGGGCTTATGAGGAGTTGAAACATGTTTAGAATAACCTCCTAAGGTGGGAATTTGTGTTGAAACCAATGGATGAGTAATTTATTATAACAAACTAGTGTTATCAAAACCAATTTAATCAAAAAATTTAGCAATGGTTTCAATATTAACCTATGTTGTATCAAGGTTAGACTTCATGATTTTCAACTTTTGACTTGTTTGATCATTACCACCAAAATTTACCTTTAACCCTCTTTGCTTAGAGGGATCATCATCATCACCTATTCCTTTACCATTCTTCTTCCTAGGAATTTTTTAGCATACTTGAATGCATACCATAGATGTTAAAAATGTGACCTTTGGAATTTGTTGCCTTGAAGATTCACCTTTTCTATAAGGGTTCCTAGTTGTTTATTTTTCAAGTCTATCATTAAATGAATCTCATGATCTTTACATAAAAAATTTGGTACGTTCCCTCAAATCAGTTATTTATTTTAATGACCAATTTATGGAATGTAAAGTAAGAAATTGAATGTTATTTATGAAGGTTGGATCAATCATCTCATTTACATCATCAGTCATACCTTCTATGACCCATTAAAGCCTAAAAGCTATCATTTGTTCCAAATTCATTCACATATAATCTCTCATTATGAATTCAAAATAATATTTGAAATATTCCCAATAAGCTTAATATTTTGGCTAATGAAGATATTTAGTCCCAAGTTTCAGTTTATTTTTTTGATAATCTTTATTGTCAAAGGCTAGCCTCTTTGATTAAAAATACATTGTCAAATTATAAATTGATTTCTCAATGTTCAAGGCATCTATAGTTGATCGTAAAATATAATAGTTGAGTCTGATTGGAAATGAGATCCCAAATATTTTTTTATCTCTACACAATTGATGTACCACTCCAAACTGTCAACATAATTCAATCAGAATCATCTTCTCACTTTCATAGCTTGGAAACATGAAAGGAGGTTCCTCAAATCCTCCAACTTTGAGATAAGTTAATGTGGGGAAAAGAATAAAATATCTACCAAATTTCTTAACCAAAGATGTAGCTTATGGTGATATTCTCATGGCCAAGTTACCATCCAATGTGCAAATTATCAACATTGTGAATACATCATTAGCTCTTCTAAAGTGCTTTATGCTTTTCTTGTAGGTGATTTGATCATAAAAATCATAAATCTAAGTTATATTGATTAATGTTATTTTTGATGTCAACCCGAGCCATGACTTCATGGTTGAAATTGCATAAAAAAGTATTAAGTCATGAAAAAACATTGAGTTTTATCAAAATGTGTGAGTTGATCATGCAAATTGTCACTAATTATCTACCCCCATTAAATTTTTTTCTCACTTTGGAAAATTATATTAATAACAATGCACATATAGTTATGATTTTTTTGGTGTCTCCATATCCCATTATCTAGTTCAAAAGAGTGATGATATCTGATAGATATTCACTAAAATTGGTCCTATAAAAGGTTTTAGGGAGTTTTGATGCTCCCCTCATTGGTGGTTGTAGCTAAGTTTTAGCAATCATCTTGATACAATAGACTTTATTTTCATCAAAATATTGTTGACCAATTACTTCACTCATTTATACATATTCATTATGCATGAGAAGCCTAAAAATAATGAGAAGGGAAACAATATATAGTTGTACAATGATTAAATTGTTGGCATATACAATATTTTTGGTCTTTGGGTCATATAACCTTAAAAATGCAAGAACTAAATCAGTAGATTATACTGACATGGGAAAACCAACTATATTTTCAATTCCATTTTTAAGTATTCATTGGTCTATCAAAGTTT
Source organism: Torreya grandis (assembly GCA_037957365.1). Taxonomy (NCBI): domain Eukaryota; kingdom Viridiplantae; phylum Streptophyta; class Pinopsida; order Cupressales; family Taxaceae; genus Torreya; species Torreya grandis. The sequence continues at coordinate 3,433,214 of JARHVA010001097.1, forward strand.
TGTTATCACTTCAAATTATTATTTGTAATTCCTCCATATCAAGGTGCCCAACTTGAGAGTCATGAATATGTGGTAGATCAATGTGTAACTAACATGGGTTCATATCCATGATATTAATAATTTGGTTGTAAAGAGGGTAGTTTTGGCAAGGATTTCAAGGTTTTCAAAGAGCAAGTTTGGAGAGAGAAAGTATTTATGAGTATATCTTGGATGACTAATAACACTCATAAAGGAAGGGAACAATGTGAAAGGGTTTAATAAAATAAAAATATTTTGATGAATAAAACTATGGTATGAAAATAATGATTTTTATCCTTTAAATTCCAAATTTTGAGCATAATATCCTCAACAAATAAATATAACACTTGCACATAGTCAAACCTTAGAAAACAAATAAAGAAGTAACAAGGATTTGTATAAAATAGACCAATGATATTTTACAAGAAGAATACATGGTAATGTATCCCAAAAAAAGGTGCTTATAGGTTCATAGAAAAGAGAATAGAGGAGGGAATAGGTGTCAGCTTTGCATTATTCTAATTTCACATTTTTCAGTCATAATGAGAACAAAAAACCTATTTTATATCTTCCATGTGGATTTGAAACATAAAATATTATTTTGAAATTCTTGGTATGGTACATGATATATATTTTGATTTATTTCCTATACATTTCATGTCTCTCTTATTTCATGGGAACCTTTGTAGCAAAATGAATGAGCCTTCATAGACCCAAACATGCATAATGCATCTATTTAAAACAAATGAAATTTCTTTGTGAAGACCATGTAGACCAAAACAATACTTTCACCTTTCTTGGGAATAAACATAATTATTTAAAAATACTTTCTAGAACAAAATGACCCTTTTTGGTGATTCTAGGAATACATGAAATGATTAAAACAAACCTTTGTAGATCCTTTCACTTATCTCACCTACCACAGGTATAATAGAAACAAGTGGAACTATACCTTCAAAGACCATTTTAGCTTGTTTGCACTTCATGAGAATAAAGAGCACACTTAGAAAAAATATTAAAAAACCAAAATACTTCTATTGTGGGTTCATGGAAAAAATTGGAACAAGTCGAAAAACCCTTGTAGACTAAATCATGATTTACATTTTTTTTAGGAATGTGTGGAAGAAGGAGAAAATTTACAATTTTTTTTTGAAAATCTCTATCAAAAATTTTCACCCTTATCACCCTTTTCATGCCTAGAATGAACAAATGGAAGAAAATCAATATGCCAAAACACTTTTTTCTCTACATGTAGGAATAAACAAAACCAAGACCATTTCACCTTTTTGGAGGTTTTCAAGGAATTCATAGTTTTGAAGCTCAAGATCAATTTTTTAGACTAAATGTAAATAAATAAATAAAATCATTTTAACTTAGTCTATATAATGGAAAGAAAATTGGGAAGTATTAGGACTTCAATTTTCAAGACAATAGTAGGCTCTGACTAGGTGGCTACATTCTAGGAGAATGCAAGAGAACTTTAGATTTTCTGTTGACTGGTACCTTCATTTTTCTTTCTCAATCTGTCCAACTAGCAACCAATTCACCAATTTCAATCATATAAGAAATGAACATTCATTACAAAGATAAATATAATTTAGATTTTGACTTGTAAACTCACTTTTTCAATTGTATTTACAACATTCATTTATAAAAGGACAAGTGTGAACATTGAATGATACAACAATAATTGAACCTAGGCTATCTAATGTAAAGGGAAATAAAAAAACTTGGGTTTTACATAAACTCAATATCTATAGTGCATTGGGTAATAAGGGTAAATTATAACATAGAAATAACCTTTGAAAATGAAGGACCAAGATATAAATACATAGAAGACCAAAATAAGAAACATAACACAAAGAATGAGAAAGAAAAATAAGGAAATAAAACATAACCAAAATCCTAAGCTCACCTATTTGCATGCAGGGGACAACCTACTTTCAATTTTTTTATTTCTCATTAGAGGGTAAAGGAAGGTGTGTACCATCTCTATAAGCCAATTATAAAGTCTTGTCACTACATAAATTCTTGATTCTAAAAAGACCCACCCATAATGAGTCAACATTTTTGTGACTTCCTTTGGGTTCTCATATTTTATCCCATAACAAGACCAAATCCCCAACTTTAGTTCCATTTTTATTCTCTTCTTACTGAATATGAACTTCAATTTTTTTGGTGATCGATGATCTTATCAATGACCAATTATCTTTCTTATTCTACTTTATTCAAATAAAATTTTCTTATCGAGAGAGCTCTAAAAATTCTCATCCTCAACTATATTTTCCAATTATAGTGCAAGAAAATCTAATGATATTGGCATGGTGGCATTTGTTCCATAGATAAAATGAAATGGGTACATCCCAATAGCCATTTTTAGAGTAACATGGTTTGACTAGAGTGAATCATATGAAATTGTGTGCCAGTTTTTCTTATTATCATCCACCAACTTACGAATGATAGTTACTAGGTTCTTATTATTGGATTTAGATTGACCATTTCCATTAGGATAATAGTTTGATGATTGTGATGATGAAATGTTGTATCTTTATCAAAAACAAACTAGTTCTAAGGAATACAATTTTAATGCATTATCAGTTACATTTTTTTTAGAATACCATATCTCACAAGTATATTTTCCTTAATGAAGTTGCAAACAACTTCTAAAGTAGTTTATTTCATCAAAATGGACTCAACCCTCTTAGTGAATTAATTAGTGTAATTAATAACATAATCATGCCCCATAGTTGAATGTGGGTTTAATGTGCCAATAAAATCTAGACTCTAATGTTGGAAAGGTTATTTAATCACTACTAGCTTAAGAGGAATTGATGTTAACTTAGGTCTACCAATATTTTTTGACAAGATTCACATCTCTTTACCTATTCAAAAGCATATTTAAACAAAGAGGGCCAATATTAGTGAGATATTAGGATATTATATGTAGTAACAGAGGCATAAAAATTCCCCCCACAAGATTGATCATGAAAATATTTGATAAGTTTATTTTGTTGTTCTTTGTCAACACATCTAATAAAGAAACCATTAATATTTTTCTTTAAAAAAGTGTCATCCAAAATTACACATTTATTGGACTTCAACTTTATAGTACTCCTTTGTTTGGCATCCACATGTGGAGGTAATTTATTATATGTCAATAAATATGTGATATTTGAGTATCACTCATTTGTTGAATCAATGAATAACACCAAAATAAAACCTTATAGTTTATCTTCATCTTATCTAGATGAGGGCAATTGGTAAATAGGCATAATTTTGAAAGATTATTCATATGCATTGCAAAAAATCCAAGGTTGAAATAGAAGGCACGATATATAAGACTAGTGAAGATATTTTGAAACTAATCAATGTTGTAAAGGACTAGGTTACTAAGGCAAAGGCCCTCAGAGATGAATTCAAAGCCTTAGAAGCTGAGCACAAGAGGCTAATAGATGAAATAACATGGATATTCAAGCCACCCATGCTCAATTTTATCATTATTAATACTAAATTTGATAATGCCTATGAATTATATGAAAAAATCAAATATACTGAGGAGATTGCTATTATAATATAGAGTACATTACTAGTAACTCCTACAATCACTTGGCCTTACGTGCTAGTTTATACTTTGGTGCATATAACTACCAGGCCCACTTCAACTAATTCTTCACATGCAAGGCCTCAGCCTATTTTGTAATTACATTGAGCATGAAATTGCCTTCCTATTGTAGTAGTTCTTAGTTAGAACCATAGATATACATATGTATATATTCATGTATTATAATAAAATGAGAATTGGGTATCTATTTTATTTCTACATGTGTGCATGTGCACACACACATATATTGTAATCATGAAATTTTATCTAATTATCTTATTAATATCCTATACATGCATGTTCTAAATGAATTGTAGCTCTTGAGTCTATAATTGGAAATTTAAAATTAGACATTGCTTAGAGGATGAGGTGACCCCTCCCCAAGCCTATATATACTTGTAGCTTCTCCATTCTAAATAAAAGAGAATTTTAGATATTAAGGTTAATAATATATTATATGGATTGTTATTCAATTTCATCTTGATGTGCATTCCTTGTTCTTCTCCAAACCTTTTGATTCATTGAAAAAATTCCATCATTTTTGGTGTTTTAGTCTTTAGGTTATGTATAATTTTTTTCAATACAATTATCCATATTATGCAATGGAAAATTTAATGCTTTTATGTTTAATAATCATAATCTCCCTTTAAATATGTGCAATTAAAATCATAGATCATCATCAACCTTTAATTATGAGCATTAAATTTTACTGTATTTATTTCCTTGGATTCCTAACTATTTTTGTGTGTCAATTATGTTGATAACAACTTACAACAAACATTAGTTCCCTATCACTTATTTAACACAGTATAAGATCTAGTTTGGAAGGTTTTCATCTATCTTTGGTTCATAAACCCTTTTTTCCCCTACCATTCCATAATTTTTATTATTTTTTTAATCTAGTCCACATTAGGTTATAATACATCTAGCCATCTAAATTATAATTTGGTTTCTTTTAGATTCCACGCATCTAAACCATCTGAGGTAAATGACCCATTGATCATAGCTATTAAACCACCCATTTACTCATAAAATTGAATACCCTACAACCCTTAAATGAATATTTTCACTAATAATTAAATGTTAGAGGCTACCTCATAAGATTTTGTGGCATGCATAAAAACTACATCAACAACTTGAGCTATGAAAAAGGTCAAAGGTGGAACTAGCATGAACTTTGGAAGGTAACATGGAGAATTTTAGAATGGAAGGCCCAAGTGAATGTGAGTTTAGAAGGTGTAGATATTATAAGAATTAGTATAAGGTGATGGTAAAGATGGATCACAGCGAGAAGAGGGAGTGTAACTCAAGATATGCCATGAAGACTCATAGAGAATGAGAAGGGCATGAAGAGGCTTTTCATGCATAATAATTATGCTCCATTGATGTGGAAATGATTTCCATTGAGAAAGATTAAGAATTTGAATAATACACTAAATAATTCCATGACATGGATCATTATGAGAAATATACTGAGAGAGTGCCTAGATCTCCTCAACTTGATGCACATGCTCATGCCCCTCATTTGAATTGATGGAAGAATACCATGACATTGCATAGGTAGGAAACATATGAGGATTATTTGTGCAAGTGAGAAAAGAGAACCCATTAGTGCAGTTATTCCTATATCAACCCCTTAAACCAATGGATACACAACTAATAGATCAAGTAGATACCATGAAATATGGTATGCCACCTTTAGGAGGGGAAAAATATCCCTAGATAAGAGATTCAACTCAAAATGGAGTAGCAGGAGATGGAGGACCATTAACATCCCATCAATAACTCTAAATGGTTGGAGGATCCACTTCATAACCAATTATGGTAGTTGGTTGAGCCATACCAATAACAAGAGGAAGCTAAAGTTAAGGCACACCTTCAGGAAGAATGCTACTGATATAAGTCTTGTAGGAACTAATTGAATTTATGGTTACCCATAGATATACTATGATATTACCTTGAGCTTACTTGAGTATTGTGGGGTTCATAATATCACAAAACATGTGCATAAGTGTGAACTCATTTTGTGTATGAAGCGATTCACTTCGTCAAAACATAAAGCTAGATAGTTTTCCACCACCTAGTTGGATCTTACACATACATTATACAAGAAGATATATCCCACCTAGACCATTATGGATTTTAATTTCTTGAAGGATGACTTCTTGAGGGAATTCAACATCGCAAACATTGAACAACATAGCACACTATGCTCAAGGACATCAAGCAAGAACCAAGAGAAAGCATTTTCTCATATGATGTTAGGTTTAAAACCTTGGTATCTAATCTTTCGTATGCATGTTACCATATGAATCATGCCTATTATTTTTTTTGGGTATTTATTTCCCTTTGGTTCTCATTCTCTATTCAAAAATTTACCAAACCTTGAGAGGCATTATAGGCTACACTAAGAGCCAAGGTTGTTTGCATAATAGACAAATGAGTTAGCTTAGTAATGGAAGCATAGGTCATGGTGATGGAATCATTATTACAACATATCTTGTCCAACTAAACACATAGCACATTCCCTATTTTACGATGTGTTGACTCCAATTTGGATGGGCATAACTAGAATAATTACCCTAGGCATTGCACCTTATAAACCTCTTGTGAGATCTATCACGAGGTCCATGATACCTAGTTATAGCCTCTTATAAAGCATGTGTGAGACCATGGTGTCTCTATATTGAAATATTTGTGATACCTCCACCCATAATACTAAATATTTTAAATTTATAGATAAATTTCATGAGGCACAAGAGTAAAGTACACAACACACTACTATAAGACCCTCAATGTACAGGCTAGAAAACATCAAATATAGCTATTATGTGTAGTAACATAGATACAAAGGCAACACAAGAGGTCAGGATAAAGGCAATTTTCCACAATTATCTTGTTATAATTATGTTTATTTGGACCACTTTTAGTGTGATTATCCTCATAATCTTACTTGTGCATATTATCATAGCACACACAAGGCTGAGGACTACTTGGACCTATATGCGAAGATCACATAGAAGGGAAAACCTGAGAAAGGTGATGGAATGATCTTATGTGTGTATAATTCATTGGTTTATAATAAAAAATAATGTTGGATCCAAGGTCTAGGCACTAACAAGTAAAGGTGTGACTACGTAGAAAATAGTGGCTCTTAAGAAAGAGGCTATGCCAAGTGAGCATGAGTGATGAAGAGTCAAAGTAAATCACCTAAATACAACCCTTATGACCTCCCAAAATGGGTCATGATAGATAAAGGTGTTGATCAATTACTTATATGTAATCTAGAGGCTACAAGAATAACTCCAGCTCACCATGGAATTGGAAGAAAAATCTCAACGTGAACTCTAGGCCCATGAGGAACAAGTTAGTGAACTTGCTAACATAATAACTATTATATGATATAAGGGGATGATTAATATGTTGAATAACCTCCTATCAAAATGTGACAGTGTCCATCTAGTAGATGTCTTAGTCCCAGACCTAGAACAAAAGTGCAAGATAGATCTCACCCAAAGCATGAGCTATGATTGGGATTTTATCATGGATGCTAAAATCAATGGATGGTTGGTAAATGACATCCTTATTGACATTGGTGATAAAGTGAATGTACTCATAAGAGACACATGGTCGATGATGGGAAGTCATATGTTATATCCCTCATCTCGTGTCTTGTTCATGGCTAAAAAGACTAGAGGGTAGTCCACTGGGGTCTTACACGATGCTGATATTGAGATCATACATGTCAAGTTCAGTGTTGAATTTGAGGTGATAAAGGTTATCAAGGAGTAAAATTACCCTATAGTGTTATGAATGCCATAGTGTTGTGCTAATAATGTGGGTATATGCTTTAAATAGTGTTGTATGATCTTAGAGAATGGAATCAAGTGCATGGACATTACACTAACTACATACCAAGGTGTTACATACATTGAAAATGTGGAGGTTGTGGAAAATTTGAAAACCATCTACAATATCATTGTAAAGAGTAATGAGGGTACAATACAAGTGGAGAGGGAACCCTAAGATGGGAGGATGTAAAAATTGACTTAGAAGCTATAAGAATTATTGGTGATTTATGAGTGTAGGAGGCATATGAGGCCACGAGGAGAAGGTGTAGGTTGGTATAATTGAACCCCCTATTTGAACTCAAGTACAAGGTACCATGTTTTAAGATCACACCATCCTAAAAAAGGTTCAAGAATATATGTGGAATGATATGGTCATGGCCCCTATCCTAGATCATGAATAAGGAGCCCCATACCAAATATGGTCCTTCAACTAAATAAAAAACTTAGAATCCATTTACCACACAAACAAGGTCCTAAGGAAGTCTTTATGCCAATGGTTTAGGTAATGCATAGTGGCCAAGGACATCTGAAGAATATGAGGGTGAGACACCCTTTAGTTGTAATTAAGGTTTGGGTGTCATGTGTGTTGGGGGATCAAACCAACAATAGATTACAATTGTGACAGCAATAAACGCGGAATTAAATCAGATAGACAAGTAACTAGAATGATAAATGGCAAGAACAAGAGATATAAGAAAACACCCTGAAAACTTGTATTAATAAACTCTTTACAATAGGAATACAATTGAAGAAACTTCATTCTTCCACACCTCTCCTAGATGTATAGATCTCTCAATAGATCTCTATTCCTCAAGAGCTATCTCTCTCAAGAACAATCAACTCCAACAAGCCTGGATTGATTCAATTCTGTATTGTTCTTCACACATAATGAATTCTTCTACAATTCAACTATAAAGCTAGGAAGATCTGATTCTTCATATAGAATTAGGAGACTTGAGCATGTACTTCCAAAAAATAGTTAAACCACTTAAACAAGGGCTCTAAAAATAGTACATTGCTAATAATAGAGACGCGAGCTTGAGACTACAACTCAAACTCATCATGCAAACACTCGCTTCTGTCCTCGAAAATCACTTTTTGGACACGCAGGTAACCGACATCGGTTCCTGCCTGTTCGCCTGTGACCGTTGTCGACCGATTCTCTGCCGACGTCGGTGTCTCTGCAACTGCCTGTGACCGACGTCGGTCGCTCCTGACCGACGCCGGTGTCTGTGTAGACCCGAAACCAATAACTGTGCTCCTTGGTGAAGCTTTTAAGCTCCACACCCTAACAATCTCCCACTTGGAGATAAACAGCTGCACCAGTACCTGTACAGCAACATCTTCTAGCTCCTCCATCTTCAACTCAATCATGAAGACCAATAGAAGTTGAATGCAAGTTCAACTTCTCCTTTGTAACCGGCTTGGTTAACATATCAGCCGAATTCCTATCTGTATGGATTTTCTCCAGCTTCAACTCCCCATCTTCCAATACCTACCGTATGAAATGGTACCTTAGCTGTATGTGCTTTATTCTTGAATGAAAGGCCGAATTCTTGGCCAAATGGATTGCACTCTGACTGTCACTATACAATCTGCAACTCTCATGCTCTTTACCAAGCTCATCCATGAACTGTGTCATCCATATCATCTCCTTACTAGCCTCTGTGGCTTCAATATACTCAGCTTCTGTAGTTGACAAGGCAACAACCTTCTGCAACTTAGATATCCAACTAACCGCTGTTCCACCTACAGTAAAAACATAACCTATAGTGCTCCTCCTACCATCCAAATCACCTGCCATATCTGAATCTACATAGCCATGTAGAGAAGTATCTGAACCTCCAAAGCATAAGTGCCTACTGATGGTTCCTCTTAGATATCTAAGGATCCACTGAACTGCTTTCCAATGTTCCTTACCTGGATTGGCCATATACTTACTTACAACTCCCACTGCTTGGGCAATATCCGTTCTAGTACACATCATTGCATACATCAAACTCCCTACTGTGGAAGAATATGGAACCTTACTCATGTACTCTACCTCATCATATGAATTAGGACATTGTTCTTTACTTAACTTAAAATGTCCAGCCAAAGGTGTGCTTACCGGTTTAGCATCCTGCATATTGAACCGTTTCAACACCTTGTCCACATAATCTTCTTGAGACAATATCAACCTGTGATTTTTCCTGTCTCTCTTTATGCTCATACCAAGGATTTTCTTCACTGCTCCCAAATCCTTCATAGCAAACATTTGAGCTAATTTTACCTTAAGCTCTGAGATATCTTGCATGTGAGACCCTGCAACTAGCATGTCATCTACATACAACAATAGAATAATATATCTACCGTTATCAAATCTCTTGAAATATACACAATGGTCTGATTGACACCTACTGTAGCCATGCTCAGTCATAAACCTGTCAAATTTGAAGTACCATTGCCTAGGAGCTTGCTTGAGGCCATACAAGCTTTTCTTCAATCTGCACACAAACTTCTACTTACCCTTCACCTCAAATCCTTCTGGCTGTTCCATATAAATTTCCTCATCCAAATCTCCATGAAGAAACATTGTCTTAACATCTAGCTGCTCAAGATACAAATCCTCAAAAGCAACCAAAGACAAAACAACCCTTATTGAAGTCATTTTAACAACAGGAGAAAAAATCTCACCAAAGTCAATACCTGGCTTTTATACAAATCCTTTTACCACTAATCTGGCCTTATATCGCATCTGTCCATTCTCACCTTCCTTCAACCTGTAGGTCCATCTGTTCTTAAGTGTTCTCTTACCAGCTGGCAATTCAACCAAATCCCATGTTTGGTTCTCTCTTAAGGACTCCAACTCCTCAACCATGCCACGCTCCCACTCACTCTTGGACTCCACCTGTATTGCTTCTTCAAAACTCTCTGGTTCTCCACCATCGGTTAGCAATAAATAAAATAAAGAAGGAGAATATCTAATTGGAGGCTTACTCACCCATTCTGACCTCCTGATGGGTGTCTGAGACTCATCCACAACACGCTGTCCACCCAAATTCTCTGACAATGACCGACCTCGGTCACCTGAAGACCTGTTACTGGCCGACGTCGGTTCTGCCTGACCGACCTCGGTACCTGTACAGCCGACGTCAGTCTCTGTATGGCCGACGCCGGTTTCTGTCCTGCTGACGCCGGTTCTTAACCTGCCGACGTCGGTCTCTTTGTTTTCCTGTAAGTGATTATTTCTTTTTCCCACGAGCTCATCTTGGACTTTTACCTCATCCAATTCACCATTGCTCTGCTCAGATTGATTTAACTTCCTTAGTTGATCACAATACATCACTCTTTCGTTGAAAACAACATCACGGCTCCTGATTACCTTATTAGTTTCTAGATTCCACAATCTGTAACCAAAATCATCTGAGCCATAGCCAATAAACGTGCATCTCATAGACTTAGCATCAAGCTTCTTTCTATTTTCCTTATCTATATGCACAAAGGCTTCACAACCAAAAACTTTGAGATATGAGAGATCAACCTTTTTACCTGTCCATGCCTCTTTTGGAATTCCACCATCCAGCATTGTAGAGGGTCCTCTGTTAATCAGGTACACTGCAGTGTCAACAGCTTGCGCCCAAAACTGTAAGGGCAAACCGGCATGCAATCTCATACATCTTGCACGCTCCATTATTGTCCTGTTCATCCTTTCAGCAATACCATTCTACTGAGGTGTCCTTGGAACCGTCCTTTGCCTATGGATTCCATGCATGTAACAATAATCTCTGAACTTATGACTGCAGAACTCACCGCCATTGTCTGATCTCAGGCACTTTAATCTTTTACCTGTTTCATTCTCAACCATAGCTTTCCAATTCTTAAAAGTATCAAATACATCAGATTTTCTCCTAATACAATAGATCCATACCTTCCTTGTAGCATCATCTATGAAAGATACATAGTACTATGATCCTCTAATGGAAGCAACTTGAGCCGGTCCCCACATGTCTGTGTGAACAAGCTCCAACTTATGCCTCTTCTTAGTAGACCCAGTTTTGAGAAAACTAACCCTTTTCTATTTTCCAAATACACAGTGCTCACAAAACTCTAGATCTATGCCTTTTAAATCTGAAAGCATACCTTTAGACTTAAGAATTGACATCCCCTTCTCACTCATGTGGCCAAGCTTTGAGTGCCACAATTTAGCGTCCACATCTAAAGTAGATAATACAGAAGGAGATTTGTTAGTAACAAAATTACACAAATAGAGAGTACCTTCTCTCTTACCTCTGGCCATAACAAGTGCACCCTTGGTCACTTTCCAAGATTCTGCTGTGAGAGTTACAGTACAACCCTCATCCCCTAACTTTCCTGCAGAAATCAAATTTCTCTTCAAGCTAGGAACATGCATCATGTCTCTCAACACCCATGTGTTGTTATTCTACATCTTCAGCTGCACTTTACCTTTGCCAATTATTTTACAGGGCTCATCATCCCCTAGATACACTATTCCAAAATCTCCATGGATATAGTCACTGAAATATTCCCTGTTAGGAGTAGCATGAAAAGATGCACTAGAATCTAATACCCAATATTCTATATTATTATGCAGAGAGAAAATTAAAGCATCCTGTGCAATACCTGAAATCTTGGCTTCTTCCTTTCCTTCATGCTGGTTGTCCTCCTTGGACTTTGACCAACAATCTCTGCTTATGTGCCCCATCTTTCCACAATTCCAGCATTGTGGCCTTCTGCCATTTCTGGATTTAGATCTACCTTTCCCCTTTGATTTGGATCTTGCTCTGCCTTTCTTGCTCTTCTCTTTCTGCCTTCCCCTGCTCTCAAAACTTAATGCGTTCCCGAATGCCTCTTCTGTGCTTTTCCTGCGTATTTCCTCATTCAAGATAACACTAACAACATCCTCTACTTTCAAAATATTTGATGCAGATGCAGTATTACTTACTGCCATTACTAAGCCATGCCAGCTTTTAGGCAAAGAACATAATATTAAAAGAGCTTTTATCTCATCATCAAACACTATATTCACTAAACTTAATTGATTCACAATACCATTGAAATTATTCAGATGAGTAGAAACAGATCCACCTTCATTCATATGCAAATTAAATAACTGCTTCATAAGATATACCTTATTGGAAGCAGAGGGTTTTTCATACAAATTCGTTAACGTAGTCATCAACTCTACTGTAGACTTTGCCTATGATAAATTGGATATCACAGTGGATGCTAGGCTCAGTCTTATAGACCCCAGAGCCTTTCTGTCAAGAACTTCCCATTCTTCATCCTCCATGTCTTTGGGCTTCTTTGCAACCCCACCTAACGGTAAGTAGAGATCTTTCTGATACAGATAGTCCTCTATCTGCATTCTCCAATGTTGGTAATTTTTGCCATTAAACTTTTCCATTAAGCTTACTTTCATCTGCCATTACTTCTCCCACTCAAACAGAAATCCCTGCAGAAACCTCTGTGAGAACCTGTAATCAATACACACTACACAGATCTGAACCACCTGTTAGTGAACCTGAACTTTGATACCAATTATCAAGCTCTGAACCTATAACCAAGGCTCTAATACCACTTATTGGGGGATCAAACCAACAATAGATTACAATTGTGACAGCAATAAATGCGGAATTAAATCAGATAGACAAGTAACTAGAATGATAAATGGCAAGAACAAGAGATACAAGAAAACACCCTGAAAACTTGTATTAATAAACTCTTTACAATAGGAATACAATTGAAGAAACTTCGTTCTTCCACACCTCTCCTAGATGTATAGATCTCTCACTAGATCTCTATTCCTCAAGAGCTATTTCTCTCAAGAACAACCAATTCCAACAAGCCTGGATTGATTCAATTCTGTACTGTTCTTCACACACAATGAATTCTTCTACAATTCAACTACAAAGCTAGGAAGATCTAATTCTTCATATAGAATTAGGAGACTTGAGCATGTACTTCCAACAAACAGTTAAACCACTTAAACAAGGGCTCTAAAAATAACATTACTAATAATAGAGACGCAAGCTTGAGTCCACAACTCAAACTTATCATGCAAACACTCGCTTCTGTCCTCGGAAATCACTTTCTGGACACACAGGTAACCGACGTCGGTTCCTGCCTATTCGCCTGTGACCATCGTCGGCTGATCCTCTGCCGACGTCAACGTCTCTGCAACTGCCTGTGACCGGCGTCAGTCGCTCCTGACCGATGCTGGTGTCTGTGTAGACCCGAAACCAATAACTGTGCTCCTTGGTGAAGCTTTTAAGCTCCACACCCTAACAATGTGCACCTATCATCTTTAAAGAAAGGAATGTATGTTGAGTTTGTAAGGAAATCCATCATTTACATGCCAGAAAATAAGCTACCATATGCCCTAAGGATGAGATAAATAGTTAGTATAAGGTATTTTCAGGCTATGGATCATGGAGTAGTTGTGGTGAGATGCCATAGGGATATTTCATCAGTTGAAAGCTTAAACTAGCTATGTTATTAGATATTTTACTCTAAGTTATAATAATGTGTTTTACACTAAGTTGTAATAAGGATTTTTAATCCCTTTAATTTCAATAATTTGCTCTAATAGGATATATTAGATCTTATGCATGGTCATTGTGAAAAAATGGTAATAAGACATGCTCACCTATTAATATCCATTTTGGCGAGTTAAATGGGGGCCTTATTTTGAAATTAATAATGAAAAAACATTGAAGTGTCTCTAGTGAGGTTGGGAGTGCTTTAAAATGTAAAAACGTGTTTTTCACCACCCCAAAAAATATAAATATGTGTAGAGGACACTAGATATAAAGTATCGCTATGTGGGAAGACCAAACACACATTTTTATGTGGGGTAGAGGTCATACCTATAAGAATGGAATAACATAACACCTAGGGAAAGACTAAGGAAAAGTGGCACCTAAAAAAAGAGACAATCATAAAATCATGCAGGATAATATGTGAGTAAAAAGGATAACACTCAGAAGGAGTTGGCATGTAGAATAAGTCATAAGAATAACAAAAATTGATAGGTGTCAATCCCAAGAACATAAAACCAGTAAACTAACCAACTAGATGAAGTGATAACCGGTGGTGATTGGACCAAATGAGAGGAAATGATGGCAAATCTAAAGGGTTAATTTAATTTAGTTGTTGACAGAGTTGAGAAGCTCAAGAAGTGACTAAGCCATGGAAGGAAAACCAAGGAAGGGCTCAAGTCATGTCTAAGGCATGCTACCTATCAACCTTTTAGAACTTAAAGTATGAATTATTTAGGCTACCCTAAGTACAAATGGTGGGTATAAGTGGCATACGTACTAGATGGAAAACTATCAATCTGTGAACTGAACTAGAAAGTCGCCTACTCTTTTAGATATAAATATAAGCATTTGGCCCATAATAAAAGTTTCCAAATGATTTTATGTTGAAGTTTATCAATGGTGAAGATAGATTAGTGTTGTTTAAGTTTTTTTCTAGAGAGATACGATGAGAATCCAAAAGGATCTGATTTATGTGGAGAAGTAAAAAATGATCAGAGGGTGGAGGAAATTTTCTTAAGTACTAAGCTCTATAAATTGTAAGAGATATAAAAAACTACATGAAGGCTAATGGATATAGATATAATTGAAGAAGACCTATTATAGTTGAAATGCTAAGAAACTTAGATGCGCCACATGTTTTTGTGTGGGTAGGTTAATACAATAAGGTTTCAAGTTATTGAATCCCACCCCTTTGGGAGATCATAGGAAGATCAAAGACCTGTAAGTAGTAAGGACATGGCTAATAATACTCTTGACTAAGTGGAATAGTCATGAAAGAGATGACTTAGAGAGGATTCAAGGCCCTTCATCAAGCACATATGGGTAGAGGGTGGTAATCACAGGAAAAGGCATGGGGATATCAATGAATAATTTATCATGAATAAGGCTTGGAGAGGAAAAGGAAGTGAGTGAATAATGGTGAGCTATATTTTACGTTGATGAAAATTAGCAATTCCACAGGCCAAGATAATGGTTCATTGCATTATTTACCTACAATATGGTGGGAATTTGAGGAAAATACTAGATGGTGAGTTAAGGAGAAGAGATAATAGGTATCTACACTACTATCTATAGTAGTATTTTTGACTTGCTGAAGAGTAACATGAATTTTTTAGGTGCAAAATGGATATGAAAGAGGCAAGAAACTACCTCACCTACATAGATGAGGTTATTTAGGAGGTTACTCTCACTCCTTTAGGGTACTCTACATACACACTATGGGTAATTGATGCACATGAAGCAGTAAATATCTAGGTTAACTTCTCTAACTTAGTCCATCATAACATGAGTTGATAGGTGATACTTTGACCTAGAGACACATGTAAAATTTTCTTGGATAAAAATTCCATCGTAGGAAGCTGCATAGAGGAAGGTTTCAATGAAATCAACTGAGATAAGTTGGTATTAGGGTGAATTTTGAGAGGCCCTTATTAATTATCTAAGGTGTTTGTGAAAAAATGTAAGGTTCCATAAGGAGGTAATTAACATCTCATCACTTATGGAATCATGTCCTTTAGTATGCAAAGGAAAGTTTTTGACTCTTGAATGCAACCACCACTATGAACAAAGGGCTTGAGATAATACACCATACTTCTCTTTAAGGGATTGGCAAGAGAGCTAGGGGATGTGAAGGAAAGGAAGGGAAAAAATGCAAAAGTTTTCACTTTCCACAAGCATAATGAAAATCATATCATGAAGAGCCACATAGAACTAGGTTTGTAGAAATGTGTAAATCTAGAAGAAGTAGTTTGTTATGGTGTAGCTTCATAGGCAATTATATTTAATTAATAAAGTAACTAAGATATCGATTGGTCATCTAAGGATCGATAATTTATTTGGTTTGGGGTGATGTTGGCCCCAAAATTAACCAAGTCCCAAAATAATAACACACGCAAATACACATAATTTGAATAAATAACAACACTAATAGCTAAGGATTGGATCATGCAATCTAAATCAATAACCTACATGTACACCCAAAATAAATTACCAACAAGATAAGCATAAATTGTCATAAACTGTGTCTACATGTGATAAATGATAAAATAGTAGGATCCATACACATAACCACATAGACCTAAGAATCATAGTGGATACTTCAAGGGAAAGATGATGGAATTAAAGTCTGATAGTTGATCCTCACAAATAATTATGGATCAATGGTAGAAGGTAGTAGATGACATTGAGTAACACAATGCATTAACTTCCAGGTGGGTATAATAACATATTAACTATGAAGTAGATCTAGTTGGTATCATAAAGTGTTCTTCATATCCTATAAAAGTCAAATGTCTAGAATAAGAGGAAGGTTTGATAGGTTTGGTCAAGAGAGAAAGGTATGTTTCTAGACTAAGGAATTTGTTACTAAAATTATTGATACTCTTAGAGAACTCCAGATGAACTATTGAATTGTATAAAGATAGAGTAAATACTATAGAATTAGCTTGGGGTAGAGATAAGACTGAGACTGAGATAAATATAATTGTAAACATTGAGAACCTTATAAATCATGAATAAATATGTAACATTGATAAGTTAATCAATAAAAATGCATGATTGACTATATGATGATTGTCTAAAGTTTATTATGGCATTATTGTTTTATTAGGTTTAGTTATACACTTAGTCATGTTTTGTTTATCATTAATGATATTATTTTCAAAGAATTATACTTGAGATAATACTAAGTATGACATAAGGGTAATGTGAGTATTCCAAATGTCCTTAGATCGAACCCTAACCCTCTCACCATTGCACATGATTAATATTGACCTACCCTAGTTATCCCTCTCTACACCTTGATTGAGCATGTAAGGTCTCCCTTACATGATATGCCAGCACAGGAGTCGACTCATTAAACTTTTAGGGGTACTTAGAAGGATTGATACACTAGTGGCTACTATAATGTTGTGTTATAATCTAACATCCACCAACATATAAATCTTTCTAAGTGACCCTCAACATTTAACAAATCAAATATTGTGTTGGAATATCATACAAAAGATACCTTACACACTCACTTTATGTGTAGATAGAGGAAAATTGGATAAGTTGGGGTTAGTATCATGTAATGGTGAGAGGGATGAGGTTCAGTCTAAGGATGCTTTGACACATTCACATTTCCCTTATGTCATACTTAGTATTATCTCAAGTATACTTATTTGAAAATAATCTTGTTAATCACTAGAAAAACATGGATAAGAATATAACTAAACCTAATAAATCAAAAATGCCATAATAATATTTATATAATCATATAGTCAATCATGCATATTTATTGATTAGTTTCTTGATGTTACATATATTTTCATGTGTTTTATAAGGTGCTTCAACATTTAATATGTTATTAATCTTAGTCTTGGTCATTTCTCTACCCTAAGCTGATGCCACAATATTTAATAATCTTTATAAAATTTGACAGTTCATCTCAAGATCTCTAAGAATATCTACAATGATAGTAGTGACTTCCTCACTATAGTAATATCCCTTTCTCTTTCAACTAAACCTATATAACCTCCCTATTTTTCTAGATGTGTACCTTTTATAGGCTCTAAAGGGCCCTTTATATCACCAAATGTAGTTACTTTACATTTATTGCATTGATATACCCACCTAGAAGTTAATGTGTTGTGTTGCTTAACGATATCTATTATCATCTTTTGTCATTGCTTCAAAACAATGCTATCTACTATCATATTTTATCATTGCTTCACAACTATTTGTTAGTATCTATTATCATACTTTACTTCTACCATCTTTCCCCTATTGTCTCCATTGAAGTTCCTGAGTCTATGTGGTTGTGTGTCTAGATCCTTTTATTTTTTAATTTAACACACGTTGGTAGGGTTTCAGATATTTGTGCCTATCATGTTAGCAGTCTATTTTGGGAGCACATGCAGGTTATTAGTTTGGATTTCATGTACTACTCCTCAATTTTTGTCATTGTTATGTCTTCCCCTGAAGCTAAAGTTATCAAGATTTTAATCTATTATCGAGGAATAACTCAACTAAAACATTGATGACTGGTTATATCACGTATATAATATGGATGATGTGGTGACCCCCTCACCTTAGTTGGGCCCTCCCTTCCCTCTATATAGATAGGATAGATTGGTACAGACTTGTTAGTTGTTCACCCTTGGGACTTAACCAATTTGCGGGGCCAACAAATTTGATGCAAATTTAATTATACCTCTACTTGGGCTAGCCAAATGTCTACCCTCTCCACATTCATATCTCTTTCATATGGGTGAATCTCTATCTTTGCCTCAACCTTGACTGAAGGTAGAGTTTGGTTGGCATAGGATGCTCTTCCATATTCTCATACTCTACAATGTCCTCCTCATTTTATTTTGATGCCTCTATATAAACTCCAATTTTATCAATTATAATACCCATGATGGACTCCACCTATCAAGCTTTCTCATAGAAAGAGAAATGCTAGACAATCTTTCTTTAAGATTGTGAACTCACTTTTTTATTATACAAGAACATTTTTCATCAAAATGAACCATAATTGTAATCTCTTGCTTCCACTTCCTTGTGTAAATATATTATTTAAAGGGAACTAGGATACCTTTGCCACGGTCATTACTTTCTCTAGTTACAGGTGTATGCATGAGATACGATGACCTCAAATTATCCTTTTTCTCTCAATAGAGTAGGACTCAAATAAGGTTATAATAATAGATCATGTGTATACTTGTATGATCAATTAAGGACCTATAATAATTATATACTAAGTATAGGGTAATATACACTTAAAAAAATGGAAGAGTATCAAAGACCAAGCCTATGACATTGGCTATATCTCTCACTAGGCTCAATATAGATAAAAGATTGCAAAGGTTGTAAAAAATGGGTGTATCAAGTATTTAATAAGGATACAACATGTAAGGAACTAATGAATAAGGTTAAATAATCCAATATAGATAAAAATAACTAAATTAATAAAAAATTAATTTGTGTAATAGTTACCTAATGAGTAGTCTATACAACTAAAGGTGACAATGGAAATCCTAATCAACCCTATATATATTAGCATATTGAATATAAGGAGGAGCATAAGAAAGGATAAACACATACATTCACAATAATAATAAGAAAACAATATCTAATCTACTAAGTAAATAAATGAAAAAGATTAGGGACATATATACTTACCTTTGGGTGGAACCATTGACACTTCAATCTCCCCCTTTGGCTCGATTGGATTGCAAGAGATGGTGTAGATTAAAGACATCAATTAGAAAGATGAATACCTAAGCATTCTTATTTGGGAAATCCAATGACCAGGTGTATCTTCTCAGTTTTACTTCTCTTGAGCTTCAAAGAAAATACAATAGTATACCTCCAAGATAAGACTCTAAATCTATAACTCCTCTAAATACTAGTTAGGACCATAAATGTGAGTGTAAATAGAGAAAATAAATATGTTATGTCTATTTGGTAATGAAATATGACTGCTATGTATATGGATCCAATAATCAATACTAACTTTAAACTCGAATCCAATGGTACTGGCCAAGATAATATAGTTGGAAAATATTAGATGGCATAATATTATACCATCCAGTTGATACATTATAGTGTATAGAAGGTAGACTTAGAATTGTATTAGACATGTTGATATAGTATGTAGAATAAAAGTATGAAACAAAATGTATTGACCATGCCAATAAATTACGATATATGGAAGATAGAAAATCTAGATGAAAATTAGATTGTGAGGTAAGATAGAAGGAGCCTTGGAGGAGGTTAGACTAATAGTAATGAATCTATTACATAATATTATGAAAATATATCATTCAAAGTATAATTAGAGTAGTGGTATTGAATATACTAGGTTGGTCAATACAATTGGAAGAATATGGGGATGTTACTAGAATTATATCATCACTATGTACTGAATGGATAATATTATTGGAAGATACAAGGTGAGATATATTGGTAATCTAAGGGAACACCTAGTTGGTACAACAATTAGATAATAATTGAGATGTACCATCACTCTATTATGATTGGCTGATATAATTGGATGAATAAAAATTAATTATATCATCAATCTAAAGAAACACCTAATTGGTACAATCGATAGATGAAAAATGAGTTGTATTGGCACTCTAAGAAGTACCTAACTAGAATAATTGGTACATGATGCATTAATTATATCAACATTATAATGAAAAATTTGGTTGGTGAATCCTAGATCTTAAGAGTTAGAATTATTTTTGAACTATATCGGGTGGGCCAATATGGTCATAATGATTAAGATAAGAATTTTTTTTAACAACCCATGGAGTGTTTTCAAATGGTGGGTTGACAAGTGGAACATAGCCTTGAGGTTATAGTTCATTTTCATCATCATTAGAGACAAAATAAATATGAACTTGATGGACATATTGATTAAAGGCATGAATTTTAGTGAGGATTTATTTAATAATGAAGTACATCCAAACTATGTAATATTCATCATATGGTAGATAAATATTACAAGAATGATTAATTTTTTGAGATTTATCATTGAAATTATATTTAGCAGACACATTAATTTGAATGAATGCTTGAGATAGTGATAAAAGACACTAAAAAGTCTTAGTCGCCCCAAGGTCATTGCATACAAAATCATTTTATATATAAGAAAATTCATGAAAATTTAAAGGATATGGGATTTCAATATCATAATTAATCAAGAAAATTATCCTATCTCATGGTAGGAGAGATGGAGGAAGTCATTTTGATATATAAGGAGGTAATCTAGTAGGGTTTAAAATGATTTATAATTTATTACATTTTTTATTGTTAAAATTGACAAAAGTGACTTGAAAATTGGGATGTATGTTTATGAACTCAAGAAGAGGGGAATTATTAATGTGATGAATTATTGAGATGTTATATTGTGTTTTAGTATTAGGTAATATGAGACCCCAATGTTTGGGATCAAATTCATGTTTTTGACACTCACCATCTTGATTGAACTTAATACACTGGTTATTAAAAGAGGTAATAGCTCTCATCGCAATGCAATGAATCCAAGGAAGGCCTAAAATAAAATTAGAGGATAGTGTAAGATCTAAAACCATAAGCTTAGTTTTTACTATTTTTGGCCCAATAGTGATGGGGAACCAAACGAAACCAAGAGGTTTTTGGTTGGTTTTATCAAAACCACAACATGTAAGTCTACTTTGTTTTAAGTCAACTTTATAATATTTGATTCATTGGATTAGCCAAAGGGAAGTGACATTAATTTATAAACCTTCATGCATTAAAACATTGTTTATTATAGTATCATTGATCATAAAAGTAATAAAGAGAGGTGGGTCATCAACTTAGAAAATTACTTTATCATTGATCATATCTTCTTTGGAAACTTTGTGGAAGGTTTATTAGAAGAGGAGGGATGAGAAATGGTTTCAATGACATGGACTTATTTGGGTATTAGACCTTCAAAATATTTGGGAGTTGGTTCAATTTCATTATATGGGTATTATTCTATATCTTTCAATTGTTGCATGAGAAATTTCTAAAGATATGGTTATGTTTTTAAGAGTTCCATTGAAGGAATCTTGCAAGGCATGGAATTAAGCTCATCTAGTAAATTTCATTATGATTTTGGGTTAAAACCATAATGATATTTAATATTATTTTTAATAATGAGCTTAGGAGATAATTTTTTAGAGGTATTTTATGTGTTAGGTTGAGGTGGAGTGGGCTCATCACTGGATGGAAAATTGGAAGAGGATGTAGTGATGGTAGTAGTATCCTTGAGAAGTATTTCATTAGAAGATGGATTCTTAGGTTTAGTGACATGATCTTTCAGAGTGAGATTAAGACATTATTAAATCTTTTTCATTTTTACAAATTGGGAAATTTTGTAACAATGATCATAGTCAACATCAATATCACAAATAAATTCATTGGAATGTTGTGTATTGGGATTAGAAATTTGAGAAGATTTTTTTGAATTTTTATTTGTGGATTTAGGGTGATTATATTGGTTCTTAGAAGATTTTAGGTATTATTTATGATGTTATTTTTATAAATTCGTGATTAAAATTTTCCCTCAATATGATATTTACCACAAATTGTTGAAGTGTGTGACATGTCTCTTGAGAATGACCAATGTTGGCAGGGACCAACAAAATGTGTTTGGGTCAATACCATTGTTTAGATGGAGATAATAACTTCCTAATTTTTTTCATATTGAAGGGAGAGTGGGAGGGAAGTTTATTATATGAAGAAAAGTCACGAGAAAATTAGTTATAAAGTTGTTGAGCATTATTGAATTTTCTAAGGCTATTCTCAATAAGTTCATTACATTGGAATTCCTTAATTAGATAATTTACTAAGTATTATAATTATGCAATGGAATGTCTAGGAAGTTATTTATACCATTTTATTACATCTACAACAAAGGCTTTATCTATAAGCTTAGTAGTAGTGTAATTATTAGATTTATCCCATTCCTTATAAATGTTTCCAAAATATTTAATATTTAGGTCAGGATCAGTAGTTCCATCATGTATGATGGTTGGATAAATACTTCCAATATCCATGGACACAATGAAAGGATCTAAACGTTTGTTTGAATATTTTGAAGAATCTTATTTTAAATTTGAGGTTGAGGAATAAAGTTTCCATTGGAATTTATAAGAGGAGGGATGTAATTTTGGTTTGGTTGAATCATGATGGTTAGGGATCTTGATTAGAAACTTGTAAGATGTGATTTTGTATTTGAAAGATTTGATTAATATTAGAATCTTGCATAAGATCCATTTATTAAACCATTTATGCAGAGACTTATGAGATATAAAGATGAAGATTAGAGTGGTATTATAATTTTTATTAGATTTAGGTAGAGGATTATAATTATATGGAGGATTCCAAACATAAGTCATAGGAGCAAGATTCTTATCATTGGTTTTAGTTTCCACAATTGATGTGGTGGATGGGGGAAGTTTACTAAGACTCATATCCTTATTTGTAGTATAAATGATGTTATCAACAATATTCTTAATGATAAAATCAATATATCCTAAATCTTAACTTTGGTTTATTTGAACCATGTTACATTTGGTAGATCTAGACTAAGATTGAGAGAAATTACACCATGATAATTGATATCAATAGTGGATAAAGTGGGATTGAAAAAAAAACCCATATAGAATTTGAATGGGTTGAGACTTATTAAAAGGATTATAAGAGGAGACAATGTGATAAAAAAATTAGGATGTCAAGATTAAAAAGAATAGAGAATGTAAAAATTGGTAAGATAGTATCAACCTAACCATTGTAGTGTAAAACTGATCTTAGAAATAAGTTGATGTATTAGGTTGGTCGATATATTATTATTAAATAATTAAATTATATCATGCTAGTTGATACAGATTGGTGAAGACAGAATAATACTAGTTGGCTAGTATAATTATAAATACATAAAATTGTATCAAGTTGGCCAATATAATTGGGTTGAAATCTTCACTAAAATTTATGATGATAGTGAAGAAAATGCTAAGAATATTAAAAAAAATGAAAATGATCCAACTAGAAGTGGGATGAGATTCACATTGGGTTCACTATAATGTATTCACATGGTAAGATGACCTATAACTATTCTCTTTCTCTCAATAGACTATGACTTAAGTAAGGTCATAAAAAATAGAGTCTGTGTATAATTGGATAATTGGGTAAGGACCTAGAATAACTGTATACCTAGCAAAGGGTAATCTACACTAAAATTTCAAGAGAAAAGGGTTCCAAATCCTATGACATGAGGTATATATCCCACTAGAGATTAATGTATATAAATGATTAAAATAATGAATGTAAATGTTGTAATAAAGGGTTGTAGCAATGATATAATAAAGATATCACATGCAAGGAAATAATGAATAATGGTAACCTAATCCAATATAACTAAAAGTACTAAAATAATAACAAGGTGATTGATGCAATAGTAAACCAATGGGTGGACTATGTAACATAATGTAATAAATGGAAAGCCTAGAAAAACTTATATCTATACATACTTATTTGGTACAAGGAGGATCATAATAAAAGATGAATACATGCATTCATAGTAAAAATAATCAATAAATATTTAATATACTAAGTAAATAAATGAAATAGAATACATATAAAGATACTTAACTTTAGATAGACTCATCGACACTTCAATCTCCCCTTTTTGCTTAAGTGTCACTTTGCAAGATATGTTGTAGGTTGAAGACCTCAAATGGAAAGATGAATACCTAAGTATCCTTAGTTGGGGACTCCAAATACTAGGTGTACCTTCTTGGTTTGAATTCTCCTATTGAGATTCAAAGACACTACAAAGCTACACCTTAAAGATAAGACTTTAAACCCATAACTCCTCAAAATAATACTAAGGATTAGAAATGAGAGTGCAAACAGAGCATATAAATGTGTTATATCTATTTGGGAATGATATTTAACCCATATATGGATCTAATACTCAAAACTAATGTTGAATTCTAAGTTAATAGTATCATCTAGGATAATATAATTAGAAAATGTTTATTGACATGGTATTATATCATCCATGCCATTACAATATAGTGTACAAAAGAGAAACTCCTAATTGTATCAGCCTGCAAAGGGAAGACAATATGAAATAGATTATATTGGTCAGGTTGCTACACTATGATATATGGAAACTAAAATATCTAGATTAAAATTAAATAAAGAGGTAAGATTAAAGGTGAGTTGGAAGAGGTTGGAATAATAATAATTAAGGTATTATAGAATAGTATGCAACCATTAAGCTCTAAAATTACCACATGCCAATCCCACCCCATTCTTGGGGCACCCTTTATGGTGTGCACTTAGAGATATTGATACATAGATCAGCCTATACAATATAAAGTGTCATTAAAGTTATAAAAGTGAAAATATTAGTTGTATACAATAAGAATATAGTAAAATACAAACACAAAAAATGACATAAATGATTACAACTAATACTAAACCAACTATGATACCAATATAATCCTTAAACTAGGTGGATATTTAACACCAAGCTTTAACAACATAGGTTCTATATTCCTAGCTCAACATATGATTGATAGCTTATTGTTCTAGATAACTTCCATGCTAAAACATTGATAAACAATTTTTTTAAATGGAATGTGAAACATGGTAAAAATGTTAAGGGAGCATAAGATAAAACAAAGAAAAAGATGACCACATCATATCATGTGGAGAAACCTGGTCTGGTAAGAACTTGAGTGGGTGAGGAAACTGATCTCCTCTTACTATTTAATTCAATAATTTTACAAGTTACTTCCAAACATGTTCTTCATGGATAGAACTTTAATTATAATACTACCCAAAACTTACACAAAGGTCTACTTTGAACTATTTAGACACCCCATAGTGATCCAACACAAATTGGAACAACCATTCATAGCTAAGAAAATAATGAGAGAACCTGAACAAGAACCTTATCTTATAAACTACAAAGTGAATCCAACTTCAAGACTTTTCACTAACTTTTTGATGATGTATTTCACTTCAACAGAGACTATATTGATGCCCATCCACCTAGGAACCCACCAAAGTCTCCAAATGATCCATCACCAAGAAGAATAAGCATTTGTAACCACTACTCTACCTATATTTTGGATAGTGGTTAAGCTGATGCTTTAAGCAAACTTGAGGGTACACAACCATCAAGGTGATTACACAACCACCACCTACAAATACTAGTGGTTTCATCATATTTGATGATACACTCAGTTTCAAAGGTTGCAAATTATTAACTTCATCAATTCAGGAAAGCTCAGACCATCCCATCACTTATTTTGATACTACAACTTAATTGAATAATTCATTTTACATGAAAAATGTTGAATAAGTGTCTTACATAATGTTTTACATACATGAATTAGATAATTGAGCTTAGTGGAAATGAACTAGACAACATATCTATTTTGAATCTTGATAAGAGTATGGATTTATTATTTATATTTTCCTATATGTTTAGGATGTTCATTTAATAAAACTAACATGTGGGAGAGTACTCATTTTAGTCTTCTTGATCACCTTCAAATTTGTATTTTTCATGATTTATCAAATACTAATATCTAGATATTGTTGTGATTATGTAGTTGGAAGGAATACATTTTCTTAATTGGTATTAGTCATGGTCATAGCACAATATTTGTTTCTAGTGACTTATTTGAAAATGGAGAAACTTTGGTTAAATTTGTTGTGAGTGTTGTTGATGTATTCCATTGTGAAAATAGGAAGATAACATTTAGGGCCACTAAAGGAGAAAAAAAAATTTGGAAAACAAAGTATGTTTGAAATTTTTAGAAAGCTAAGAAGTTAAAGGAAAATGAAAAATGTGAAAATGACCCAACATATTGGTGGGGTAAGGCTCATGTAAGGTTCACCAAAATATATGTAGGATAAATATGTTCAATAATATAAGGATCCTTTAATATAAGAAAAGGCAAAAGAGCATACTAGATCCAAAAAAAATCAAGGTGATTTTCTACAAAGTGGTACAAGGATATTGACATGGTTGGTGTGCAAAAGGAGGTTTAATGGATCTAATAGGGGAATACACACATACAAAAAGTACAAACCTAACTAAATCCAAGATGTCATTATACAATAACTAAGAGATGTAAACTAAAATAATATAAAAATATAATCACATTTGGTGGTAACCATGAGGTATCTAAAATAAAATATATTAAAAAAAATAGTTAGATGGCTTTAAGCATGAAGAGGAGTAAGGGAATAATTTTTAATTTGGGAACAAAGGTGGAGGATTATGATGGTAAAAGTGATGATCTTGATCCAGATCCAGATGAGCATTGTGTAAAAAATGGTTTTGGGGCTTGTTGGTCTCATACTCTCAACTACCTAATATAAGTTTCATGGTTTTTGATAGGGTTATAGGCCCTTAATAGAGCAAGAATCATTTACAAGTGCCCATTGTTTGGTTAGGGTCTGTCAGACTAATTTACATACTCTGATTCTCAACCCAAGACCGTTTATCTATATGTTGGTCCACAAGTGGCCTATGGAGGGATGCCTCATTTTTTGGCCTCTTTTATCTAGTTATCAAAGTTGTAGGGGTTTTATGGGTGTTAAAAAATTCTAAAGATAAAATATAAGTTTCATTCTATACTCTAGACCCCTCAGGGTGCTATTGGATTATCATGCCAAGATGGTCATATCTTTGGCCAAGTCTTAGTTTTGACTCTTTTGGGGAGGTCCCTCTCCACAAGTTGGTTAAGATTGGGCCTATCCCTAAGCTTTCATAATGGTGTGTAATCTTAAAACTACTATGGATATCTAGCTCCATTTTGTGGTATGGTCGCTTTAGGGGACACACCATGTTTAAAGGGTGGAGGGATAGATATACTACTTTATTGTTTGATCTCAACTAGAAGAGGATTAGGTAGTTTGGTTTGAGTGACCCCTATGGTTGTAATGGTTTTAGTTTGAATTATATGGAAGGATTGGGTGAGGGGTGCACCATACCCATGAACCTTCAAGGATTGGCACTTAGCAGTAAAAAAAACCAACTTCTTATAAGTAAGTTTCATTGATTTTCTAACCTAGGGATAAAATGCACAATGGATTCATGAGACCACAAGATCTCTCCTACAAACCATTACCATAGAAAACATCTCAAAAATATGCACATATAATAATTATTCACAAGTCTCCATTATTGTCTCAAACAATAATACAATCCACATAGTCTCTCTCTTCCACTAATTTAGGAGAAGTAATAGGAGTGCCTATTAAATAGGCATAAAAGGTTGTTATGCACAATAAATAATTTGTTGTGTGAAATAAATATTTGTTGATATGGAATATTTACATGCACAAAATAGGTGTGAAAATATTTGACACATAAAAACTAATTAATTGACTCCTAATTAAGATTAAATTCATGAATGAGTTTTAACACTCACTCCAACACCCTCTCTTAAGCACAAAATAGGTAGTAAGAAAAGAGACTGAATGGGTCTTGGCCACAAGGCCTAATTAGGTACCCATGTATAAATCATAGTGAAATATTAAGTGTCCTTATGGTAATTAATGCATATTACTAGAGTACATGGATTTCTAAACTATAACTGTGAACTGATATTATATACAAGGCTCACTCTATAAAACACTAATCACCAAACTGGGAAAAAAGATTTACCAAGGATGAAAGGTATCACCACAAGGTACACAAAAAACTAGTAGAACCATAATGAGAGTGAAGAAGAGAACGTATACTTCAAGGCATCCCAAGAAGCATGACTCAAAATCTCAATACAAACCTATAGTAGGTGTATTCGATGGAATAAAGCCCATCGAACAAAATACGCACTCAATCAATTACTTCCAAAATAAAAAGTGATGTACTAACAACACTTAAATTATGATGTCCACACACACTCCCATAATGCTTAAGTGGGTATAGTGACTCAAAAAAAACATATTTGTATGAGTGGGATAATTCCACTATAAAACACAGAAATGTTGACACTGGGCTCAACAGACTACCTACTCTTCAAAGGGAGATCAAACTCTATAATAAATTTGAAGGATATTATCAACATCAAGGATATAGATACAAATTTCTTAAAAAAATATGTCCATGGTGATGATGGGATGGTCAACAGCATTAGATTAAAATGCTTAATATCGAGCATATAAACATGAAGAAAAAGACTCCATGACTCTTAGTGTGGCTACAAATAAAAGTCCCATCCAAAAACAATATCACCAAGAAACATAAAAAAGTCCACAATGTAATCAAGATGAAGTGGATGGTACCTATGAAATGAGAGATAAAGGATCCAAAAAGCACATCTGCCTAACAAAATCTCAAATAACTAAGGAGCATCAAAAGGTAGGAGGAACAATGTGTAGTCAAAGAAGCTGAATAGTGGAGGAATGATGTATGTAGTGTCCTCACAAACAATTCTTCTTACACTACCAATAATGATCATAAATCGACCTCAAATGAACATGAATGGTAGATGAAGATGCTTGCATATGTGTGGGTGTAAATTTCATGATATAAGAATGCAAGGCAACATCTAAAGAAGTGTCAGGTAGATCATATCTAACTACTATAATCTCTGGTTTCTTAGGCATATGTGAAGGTGTAGAAGATCCCATATGTAGCTCATAATCCTCACAAAGAGTGGAATGAACAAAAGATGGAGCTCTATAAATATATCCCAATGAATATGTATCACCTGCATCATAACTAAGGCCATGTTAAGTGATCCACATAATAGGTTAAATAGGGTAAGCAATGCCCTATAAACACTTCCCAATGCCTACAATTTTGGTAGTGTGACCCATGGAATGAAACATGTGGGAGACAAATCTAGTGGTATGCTTTTTAAAATAATCAATCATATATGCAGTTGGAACTAGAGTGGGATGTGTAGAGTGTGTAATAATAAAAGACACAAAAGTATCATCTATAACAAGAAGAGAAATAGGAACAATGGGCTACTCAGAATCCATTAAATCACACTGTAAAATTGCATCAAGTAGATGCATACCATATTCAGTACATGATGGGGTATTAGACTGATATTGTATGCCAAAAAATTTCTTCTACAGAGAATATATGAGGGTATCCTTTCCATAAATTAGGGAGCATAGAAGATAATTTTGCATCAAAAGTTTCTTATTTTCTTCTTAAAGTGCTAGGAAAGAGGCCTTCATGACTTGGTAGGGTATTATCGAGAGTCATACCAAGATCAAAATAGGAGCAATAACCATTATATTATAATGTGCATCAGTAGGTGGAAAAGGTGAAGATACCTCATCTAAGTGACCATCAATAATCAAATCTATATCATGAGGTGGTATAAGTGTCTCATCCTCAAAAAATATATCCTCACTAAAAATGGAAGGAGGAAAAGAACTGATAAGAGGAGATGAAGATGCCAAAGGGTCCTCATGTAAATCACCATCAAGAATTATACCCACACAAATGGGATAATACAGTGGAGAAACAATGTCACCAATAGAAGAATCCTCACTCTGAGAGGAAGGAGAAGAAGGAGGAACATGTGAAGGTAAAGTGACCTCATCAAATAATACATAAATAATGTCCCAATATATTTTAGGTGACATGGCATATACAATGTGAAACTAAAAACTCTTAGAAACATGGAGGTGAATAAATAAAAGTGCCTCCTTTTGCAAGGATGCAAGCCATAAATTATCATCCTTATCTGTAAAAATAAGAAAGTCACTAAGGACAACTCTCCATAACCCCTTCATCTTTAAGTATAACATAATTTTGGTTTTCCAAGTGGTGTAGTTGGATGTGCTAAGGGGTTCAAGCATATGAGAATCCACAATCGAAGACATGAAATGGCAAAATTATCCAAATGAGAACAAAATGGAACCCACAAAATGGACGTCAGCCACTACCAAAAATGCATCTACACGTACATCACATGGTTTAAAGAGAACAAGGCACACTGAGGTTTGGGACATCAAACTCTACCAAAAATGTATCCATAAATAAAAGTGATGTACAATGTATGATCATAAGAAGACTAGAGGATAAAAAAATAATAGCAACAAATAGTTGTTTACAAGAAAAGTATATCCCTTATAATATAATTCCACTTTGATAATCACCCTGCATTAAAAAAATGTCTCCCCTCTTTGTTACAAAATATCCCACTATGTACAAGGTTTATAACCCCCTTTTAAATTAAAAACAAACTCCCCTCATAAAAAAACCTCACCATATTTACAAAGAATATTGGAATTTCAAGTAAAAGTTTGCCCCTAGGTGTGTAGGATGGGTTAGAACTATCAACCACCCTTCAAACACAAATATCTTTTTAAAATTTGTGTCTGACTTGAATTTTGGCCAATTCACTTTGATAAGTGTCAAAAATTCCATCCAAACCTAGTGATTAAAAAGTGAGAAGACCAAGTTTCAACGTGTTGAACACTGAGTGGTGGGACTTAGAAGGTGAGATGATTGAAATTTAAGCCTAGTAGATTATGTGTGTCAAGTTAGGTACCAACTTTAGATAGTTGGTGTGCTTAAGGTAATCAAAAATATTGGCATGGCTATTAAATTAATACTAGCAGGTAATGAGGAAGATGCATACATCTTATCAAGGATGATATGAAAAATGTGATGTTGATATTGTATGAAGAGATATCTGACTTGAAAAGTGGTGGTCAGGTCTGATTGATCAATAAATGATGTGAACACAATCAAAACATCCAAGGAAGGACTAAGTGTAACCCAAATAGATGTCGATCATGCTAGAAAGAGAGCTAGATGATAGTAGATAGCAGGTCCTCAGAGGATGGTTACGTCAAACAAATTATTGAAGGTCGTACTGATAAATGGTGAACTTGTGTTTAATATGAAGAGAATTCCTTCACTTCAAATGCGATCAAACCTACAATGAATGGAAGCTCAATCCATCAAACACATCATTGCAAGCCATAAAATATTGATGGAGATTGATCAAACAAAAAAATACTATATATCATGGACTTGATCATTGCAAGATCAAAATTGTAGACCGATATTATAGTGTCTAACTAGTAGGTTATGTATAGGTAGATCAAGCCATAGAGGAGGCAATGAATTGACTATTAAAATATTTGGCATCATATAGATTGAGTAATAAAACTCATCTCTAATGAATTGATCTTAGATCTATCTCCAACGTTAGCAAATACAGAATGCCCAAAAATAGGGCTATCAAGGCTATATGTAGATAGCCAAACACAATGCTAATGGATAATTGTCTACCAAATAATTAACCCAAAATAATTATGGTCATGTACCAATGCTTGCCAAAGAGCAATATGACTTTTACAACCTATGCAAACAAAAAAAATGGATTTTTTCAAACTAGGCCTGAATCAAATGATCAAGATTTTGACAATACAAAAATCCATAAAATAGAAACCAAATATGTGGTACGGCCTATGTTGAAAAATAAGTCTATAGTAGAAGACCCATATAACCTTCCTCATATTATAAAAACACTACAAATTGTCTAGGTTAAGTAATAGTTGTATGGAGGTGCTCTGATACCATGTCAAAATGCACAATGCATTCATGAGACCATAGGATGTTTCCTACAAACCATTACCATATAAAACATCTCAAAAATATGCACACATAATAATTATGCACAAGTCTCCATTATTGTCTCAAAGAATAATATAATTTGCATAGTTTCTCTCTTCCACCAGTCTAGAAGTAATAGGAGTGCCTATTAAATAGGCATAAAAGGTTGTTATGCACAATAAATATTTTTTTGTGTGAAACAAATATTAGTTGATATGGAATATTTTCATGCACAAAATAGGTGTGCAAATATTTGACACAACAACTAATTAATTGAATCCTAATTAAGCTTAATGCCATGAGTGAGTTTTAACGTTCACTCCAATAGAGATCACTTTCAAAACCTTAGACTCTTTATGTGAATGCCTGGGTTCAAGCTCCAGTGAGAGCAGAAGGATTTTTTTCAAGTTTACAGTCAGGATTTGGGAGGAAAGAATAAGTTTGTTTAAGAATATTCAAGATGAGGCTTGGGTGGACCAAGCTAAAAATATTTTATCTCCAACAAGATACAAGCTTTGGGTCTCTTTATTAATAAGAACCAAACATTTTAAATAAGGTTTTCATCTAGTCTTTGTTTTAGGGATTTTGTTATAATCCCAAGTTTTTCAAGTTTTTGGAAATTCTACATTGTTGAACATCACTGGGTAGATCTGGGATCCTGTTAGGAAACTAGATAGATCCAAGGGTGTTGTTTTTTGTTTAAATACTTGGATGGAAATAGGGGTTTGTTGAACCCCCTTAGTCTTCTCTTTTTAATAAGTGTAGGGATTTGATTAAAATCCCTAAATGAAATCTCTATGTTGGTGCCCTTTCTCCCAATGAGCATAGCAGATTTTGGGTCCCTTCCAAGTCCCCATTGGTCTGACTTTAGGTTGGTTAGGGTCTATTTTATTTGGTTCCCAATCCATCTCAATGAGCAAAGTAGGTTTTAGGACCTTTTTGGGTCCCCATTGGTTTGATCTTGGGCTGGTTAGGGTCTATTGTATTTGGTTCCCAATCTAGTAAAAATCAATTGTGGGAGATATGGGCATCTTTCACCACAAGTCCAGGTTGATTTTTAGTCCATCTAAAACTAGCTAGTTCCCAAACTAGTTAAATACGGTGTTGTTATTATTGACTTTATTGTTCCTTTGGGTTGGGCCTTTTTTTAATCCTGGTTTTACTTTTCCTTATTTTATCTTTCAATGGCCAGGGGGAGACCTAGACCTCCAATTGTGTTTGGGGTTGGATTCCACACCAGTGGGTTTATATTAATCTAAATCATGAGGTATCTAAACAAATTATAGGTAGCCATGATGTGTAAATAAAGAAACAAAGCATTCAAATATAACAATATACTAACAAGTATAAGTTAATATAATCATGGAATAAAATAACATACCAATATAATATATCTACCAAAGTAATAAAATAAAGAGTATAGGGTTAGAAATATTTACCTTGGGTTAACTTTCTAATGCATCAATCACCCCCTTAGCTTAAGTGACACTTTGTAAGAAATGTTTGTAAGTGAATCTCAAGTTGAAAATAATAAGATATAAGAATCTTTAGTTGAAGACTCTAAAAACTAAGTGAACTTTTTTGGCTCAACTTATATTTTTGATTTGTATTATGTAAACAAGTGTTTCTCAAGTGTAATATTATTAACCTTAATTCCTCTTTTTCTTACTAAGGTGGATTTATATACATGATAAAATTGATTAGATGTCTTGTTTTGAGAAATGAAAAAGGGGGGCCATATAAATACAATTCAAAATTGAATAATTTAAAACTCAAACTTAGTCAACATCATCAATGGAAATGATGGCATAAAAAACTTTCCATCATACATAAAATGTCATTAGCCAAGTTGATGACATTGTCTTAAGGAGACCACTATAGAACATTTTTGGATAAGATGATGGTATCAAGGAGAAACACACAAACATGAAGAAGAGGAGTGGAAGCAGGAACATGGACTCTCAAAGGACAAGTAAGATGATGACATGGCATGAATTAATGAGGTAAATATAACAAATGATCATTAGATAAACTGTCATAAAGTACCATAAACCAACCAACTTTGATCCCAGTGTATTCTTTAGGATGTAAACTCAAGGATATTGATGCATTGACCAATCTTGTAAGATAATTTCTTAGTAATTGAAAGAAAGGTGAGTACATGAGGAAAAAATAAACCAATGTTATTAATTTAAATATTTATGTCTCTCTAATTTATATTTACATTAAGAGGCATAACTATAATTATAGATAAGAGGAATGAGAGGAGAGAGTGTAATCTTATGAGATGTCCATTAAACTTTCAACCTTAAAATGGACATCCTATAACCATTATAATGTAGTTTATCTTATTGTTTTGAAAAAGTGATAAAAAAATCACAATATCTTTAGTTTACTATAGAGTTTTGATCCATCCTTCCCCCCCCCCCCCACCCCCCCCCCCCCCCCGGCCCGCTAATTCTAAAGTTTTAATGAACATGTATAAGGTGCAACTAGATTGAGGCTATTTTCACCATTCAATGACAACTATTTAGAGAAATGAAGAAGCTATTAATCAACATAGACATTTTTTTCTCTTATTTTTAGTTTAATATTAATTTTATTACATACAAACAAGTAAAAACTAGTGCTTAAGGTAGATAAAGAATATAGTAGTCTAGAATAGAAAACTAGATCTACCCTAATGGTTAAAAATAATATAAAATGAAAATGAAAATTGATTTGACAAGAAATGGAAAATATGAAAATTAAAAGAGATGGAACAATCACACCTTGATAAATTTATAAATTATCAAAGTGTAGCCCTAGTCTATAAATAATTAATGAGATTTGTGTAAATTTTGGCTATGCACAATACAAGAATAGATTGGATGTCCACTGTCTAACTAATGAATATAACAAGGGTAAATTCAATGATGTGCCTATTTAACCAAAAAATGTGTCGATGAGAAATTAATATATACCGTATACCTTTTGGGATTCTAAATTTTATTTGTAGGTTCACCTCATGGTGTTGTATAGTGTTGTACTTGCATTTCTTTGAATTATCGAGAAGAATGTATGATTTGGTTTCCTTAGATTATTTAAAGTAATAATACATAAAAAAACATATGCAAAGGATAAGGGATATAATTATTTATGTTTGGAAAGATCAAAATAAGATGCAACAATGTATCCAAAATTTTGGAATCAGACCCCACATAGTTCTTATGAAGTGTGTCAAAGTGTGAGAGAAAAGATCCTTTCTCTCTCTCTCTAAGTGTAATGCAAATCATGACATTAACCTAGTCTCATTTTCGTATAAAATGTTGACATAAAACTTTGGAAAAAATCCTTAGGAAAAAATTATTAATAGGAAGTGTGCCTAGACTTGAATGATAATAGATGTCTCCTTGATGCTTATTATTGAAATGATTTTAAATAATTTGTATATATAAGAATATTTCATTTGTTTTTAAGAATTAATGGTTCCCAATGTTGGAATCAAAACTAATAAAAAGTGGAGGGGATGGTGGCAGTGGGGGGGAGGGGTGGGGGTGAATCAATGTACAAAATTTTCACTAAACTCCATAAAACATTCATTAACCATTCAAACCAATAGAGTAATCAAGTAATGCATAAAGGAGCAATCACATAAACAAGAAGCAAGATATCAACACATGAACATAAGAGATATGTGGGAAATCCTCATGAGGGATAAAAACAAATAAAATAACACTTGGACTACTATCCTATAATAAATTAATCAACATTTAGTGAGG
Organism: Torreya grandis; assembly: GCA_037957365.1. Taxonomy (NCBI): domain Eukaryota; kingdom Viridiplantae; phylum Streptophyta; class Pinopsida; order Cupressales; family Taxaceae; genus Torreya; species Torreya grandis. The sequence goes on from JARHVA010001097.1 coordinate 3,469,609, forward strand.
CACCAACCCTACAAGGAACTCCAACCCCTACCTAGTCAAGTGCCCACTCAACTAGTCTTTATCAAGTTCCAACTTGCAATGAGGCTCTAACCCCCTAAGTGATTTGGAACCAACATAGACACTTCAAGGAAAATTATTCAAGATCCAAAATTCAAGGAAACTCCAAATACCTCTTGACTAAGCACCAATTCAGCCAAGACAACCTTGATCACCTCAAGACACCTTGTTACTCAATCTACTTATGGTGGCTTCTTCTTCAGCTCTCTATCTTCTCTATCTAGATTTAAATCTCTATCATACACATATAACACACCTATGATTAATATATTATTTTATATCAACATTAAATCACCTTATTCATCTCCTCTCAACCTTCTACCTCTCTCAAACAACCTTATAGGCTCACTCATTCAATATGCCTCTTATTAGGCTCATTAGGTCAACTGACTTTGGCAATCACACTCAAACATCCTATTAGATGTTAATATATGATCTTATGCTCACATATGATGATCTTAATGGCCTAATTATACTCATAAAATATCTTTTTTCTTCACTTATTCTCTCATCACTTAAACAACCTCAAATAGGCCTATTATGCCTTGTATTTATACCAATCACTTGATCTTACCCATATTGGTCAGTGAAAAACCTTTACACACTTATATTACCATTATAATGGGTAATAAAACACATTTAACAACTGAAAATAAAACCACATAGGTATTTCATTACTCACAAGGAATAAAGCCACTGTTAGGCCTAAAGGAGACCTAATGCAATTAGGCCTGTCTCAACCACACGTTACACTTGGACCATATTGGAACATATTGAGACTCTAAAAATGCATGAAACACTTAACATACATATTAAATAGACATATTATATGATCACCTTGGGTTCACACCACCTTTTATTGCAAATCACTCCTTGAATCATGCCATTAGGCCTACTTGTCATTAGGCCTTTACACATAGAAAAAGTCTGCCTTGAATATTTGAAGCATACAACGAAAAATCCCACAAAAACATGTCCGTAAATAATATATATAGACCATTTATGACATAATATTCATGTACACATCAATTTTTAATTAAAAAATATGGCAATATACCTCAATCACACTCTTGAAAAATGACCACTCAGAATTGTCTGACTGCTCCAAAACACAATCATGAATCTTTGACTACCAACATCTACATATGCACTTTCAAACAATCCAAATGCATGATTTATATCCTAAATTATATATATATATATATATATATATATATATATATATATATATATATATATGATAACATAATATTATTTTTATTATTTAAAATAGGTCAATATGACATAAGAGCTTTAAACTCACCACCCCACATAAAATTACTTGTAGCTTCAAAAGCACAGTCATGTAGAATGTTGTCTTTATCACTTGTAAGAGAAATTTAATGACTTGTCATTCACATGAACATATAATATTTGACTTATATAACATAATTAAATAGATATAACATTGGTTATAAATTCAACTATTGGTATTATAAACCAATTTCTCAAGCTTCTTTCTCATAGTCCTTACATGGCTAGATAAGCCATTTTGGTTTCCACATTACAACTCCTTAAACTGATTTACAGCCTTAAATAAATAATATATGTGTCAAATATGTCCTAAAAAATAACATAATATTAATGAGATGCTACATATAATTTTAAATATCCTCAAACTCACCATTCTCACTCACTTACTCAGGACTATCATTCTGCCTAGTGAACTAGTCATGGTGAACATGACTTCAAACACCTATAGAATCACTTAAATGATATTAAAAAGAATTAAAATGATCATATAGGATCATTATATATATATATATATATATATATATATATATATATATATATATATCAAATAGAAACATTGGTCTTGCATACCAATCTCATTGTCCTAGGTTTCACTTTCACATCTTCTCTAAATAGGCCATCTTGTGAACACTATTTTCAATGCTTTCAATAAACTCCAAGGAATATAATAAATATGAAAATTAGGTATATGTATTTAATAACAACCTAAATCAGTTGGATTCATTCCTAATACATTTCAATAAATCCTTAAATGCATATGCTCTCACTTTGATTGGTTTTTCTCATTGTCTTCACTATTAGCCCATTTTAGCAATAGGTCAACTTGAGTGATCAAAATAGTTGACACAAAATATATAACTTTCCCAAATACCTTCATGGTAAAAATACATAGCTATAAATATTAAACCTTCATTTATTTGCATTCTTTGACTTGGTTAACCCTTCATATTATACCACATTTATAAGAAATAAGAGTTTTAATGTAGTTTTCATTCACTATCATGATAAACCACTACCACTTGGATATGAATAGAGGAGTATTATACCACATAAAATAATCAAAATATATTTACCAAACCATTCTAGGCAATCAAAAACAAAAACTTCTCCATCAGGTCACTATAAGGGTTTTGAGAGGGTTTTAGACTAGTCTTCATTCTTAATGTTTGTTCATATAACTTTGTCCTTAAAACCACATCCTAATTCTTGGAAATAATTTATATGAAAATTTTACATCAACCCCTAATATATTAGGACACCATTAAAATTTTACACATGCTAATGAGTGTTAAAATTTTCTTCTCGAGTCCTCATCTCTTCAATCTACATACATAGGAGACCTTCAAACGTGGTTTCTTGCTTTATCCTTCAACTTAAGACTTAAAAATACACAAACATGATTGAATCATCATTTAAAACATTAATCCATTCTCAAATGAGCTCAAAAACCTTAAAACCTGATCATGACACCTCATTCTGTCACATAGGGTCTTAAGACTAGGTCCAAGAGAAGACTAACAATGAACGGCTTACCCCTTTAGCTCACTGTGAGATTCATGTGACTAACTCAAAAAATTTATTTTATTATATTATAACTTTATTTAACACCTTAAATCTCAAAAACATCCATGTCATCATCACCATGCCTCTACAAGCCATTTGCATGCTTAAGAACTAGGCCATCAAAATAGTCCTAATAGGTACCGTACCTCTTTAAGACATTCCTGCCACTATAGGTGCACTATAAGACTCATTATTATGCCAAACCACCTAATTATATGATTAAATAATGCCACAAACAACTCCACATACCTATAATCACTCATTTCATCATTCCTCATTATGCTTCACAAGACTCTCCATTAAATCACACTTAGCAAGCTTAAACAATCATCCTCATATCAATAACAACTCTCACCTTGACATCAATTCCAGGCTCAAACACATGAAATCAATGTTAACTTGAAACAATCTCCCCATTTATCATTGATGGAAAATGACACTGATGAAAAATACACTTCAATCTGACTATCCTTTCAATAGAAAATTTCTCCATCAATATGATCTCTCTCCCCTTTGACATTAATTACAAATGGTCTCTATAATTATTACCTTATATTTTCACTCTCACAAGGTCATCCATACATAGTCCACTAATCCTTGGACCTAACCACTCATAGAATAGGTAAGCTCCCCCTTTGTCCATACATACTTCTCTTCAAACATCTCAAGAGACTTGAGGTATCTCCCCCTAAATCCATGATCTTCATAGATCAAGTCATTTGAAACCACAAAATAACTATTTACAAAAAATAAATAACTCATTTTCTTACCTTATGAAAGTTCCATTAGGCCTCATACCACCAATAGGTCTTATGGAGACCTAATTCAAATAGATCCTATCCTTCTCACTCAACACTAACTTCTTGAGCCAACAAAACCACCTCAAATAGGCATGAACAACTCCATATACTTTTCATAGCATCAAACAAATTTCCTTCAATCATCACAATCCATCATGGCTCAAATCACTACAAGGTACCTTATTGGCTAACATACAGTCATATTAGGTCTAAGAAAACACCTCTCTATCATTCCTCAGATTGCCACTTCATTCTTATCATCTTATTATGCCCTTAAGACACTTATTTCATGTTCATGATCTTAGAACCCTTCTTCTCTTCATGCTCTACCCATCTAGAAAGGAAATCATATGTATACCTTACTTAAAGACCTTATAATGATGATTCATCATAGATTCTGAACATATGGTCATTAGTTATGGCTTAAAATCCATTTCCACAATCCTACCTCTAATAGCATTAGTTTTACAAACCAATCTTCAATTCTCACACCATTTGGGCTATCTTTGCTTTTTAGGCATCATGTTGCACTCAAACAGGTATTGCAAACAAAATAACTATAGTAGTAAACATTGAAATAAGTCCATCTATCACTCTACTCATCTCTGTAGGTCAAGTAAGAGTTATTTGCATCATGAATTTTTACATTAGGGCTTATAGACCTAAGGAGCCTGGCAACCCTCATAACCCTGTTCAACATGTCTTTGAGTTATTCCTTCACAACTAGGATCAATCTAATCAATTAAAACCATTATCAGAAGATTAAATACCTTAAGAACATATTCAAGCACCTTGATCATCCATCCAAAGTGACCAACAACTCCATTCCATTCAACAAGTCCTTCTATGTCTTCCAAAAACACAGACCTTAAGCAAGTCCTCTTTCATTGATATTTGCTTGTATAAAGGCATACTTTCAAAACTTATTCAATACATGGAACAAGACTTAAATGAGGTGATAACATCATTTAATGCTCATAACATCTATTCAAGGTTAATAGAGAAGTTCTAAATCCACTTTAGTACTCCTAGGTTCTCTAAGCAACAACATAGTCAACAAATTTTGACTTTGATCTATAATAAATGCACCTGTATGAACATACAAATCTTCAAATCACTTTGAGGATATTCTATATGGAGTCTACTTCAACTTTCCTTTTTACACCAATAATTTTTGACCCCTTCCCTAGATTTTATAGGCAAAGGAATGCTCTTGGGTTCATGCACAGTCATTTGAATTTAAATCCCAATGGTCATATTTTTTGAATGTTCAACGACTATTTCCTATATCCTAAACTTGACATCCTTTTGCAATTCAAAAATTACTAGATGATCCTTGTAAGCTTATATCTTGAAGAGGACAGCTCCTTTTGACACTAAAAATATAGGGAACCTTCAGGGCACTAAGTACATCATCTCCATGTTTTTATTTGACCAAGGTTGACTTTATGAGTACCTACAATAAATGCATAAATTTCTCATTACATTCATTCATGTGTGATGGTCTAGTTCATATTAGGCTAGAAGATGCATGTTTCTCTCTCCAAATGGTCAAATGACACACCAAAACTTCACCAAGGCATCTATGGATGCCTCAAAACCTCTTCTTTGTCCTGACTAACCTACAAAAACTCTTTGCACTACTTCCAAATCTCATAGACAAACTTTCCATTGCCTTTATACCTGCTTATGCATTCTTACAAGGCCTAAAGTAAGGTTCTGCAAGACACCTTGGTGCCTTAACCTATACCTTTCTATCAATTATGTCTTCAATGTACTTTTGACTATCAACTTAGGTTTGATCTTTGACTTGGATTCAACATAATCCTTCTTTTTCTTAGTCAATCTTGCCAGTACCATCATGCAGTCCTCTATGCAAACCTCAACCATGACCTTCACAAGCTTAGTCATCTTGTGCTTCTAGGATCACCTTCAAGCTATCAAGCCACCTCTAAGGACCTGATCTAATACCAATTTTTGGAAGCAAAACCATTTATAGGGGGGTGAATTAGTGTACAATCATTTCACTAAATTCCACACAACATTCATTAACCATTCAAACTAATAGATTAATAAAGCAATGCATAGAGGAAAAATGAATGAAACACTTCAAATACATATTAAATATGACTATTATATTCTCATTTTTGTTCCAAACCACCTGTTAGTCCAAATCACTCCTTGAACCATGCCATTAGGCCTACTTGCCATTAGGCCTTTACACAAAAAATATTTGCCTTGAATATCTGAGGCATACAACCAAAAATCCAACACAAAAATGTAATAAAATAAAATTTATAGACCATTTATGACCTCATAGTCATCTCCATGTCCATTTTTCATTACCAAAAAAGGTAACAGACCTCAATGACACTCTTGTAAAAAGACCACTCAAAACTGTCTAACTACTCTAAAACATAGTCATGAATCTTTGACTACCAACATATGTATATGCACTTTAAAAAACTCAAAATTCATGAGTTAGATCCTATATTATCTATATAAAAACATAATATTATTTTTATGCTTATAAATAGGTCAATATGACATAGGAGCATCAAACTCCCTACCCCATAAAAACTGTCAGTAGCTTCAAAAACACAGTCATGTAAAACATTGTATTTATCACTTGTAAGGGAAATTTCATGACTAATAATTAAAATTAATAGATAATATGTGACTTATATAACATAATTAAATATATATAACATTAGTTATGATGTCAACCACTGGTCTTACAAAATAATTTCTCGAGCTTCTTTCTCATAGTCCTTACATAACTAAATAAGCCATTTTCGCTTCCACATTACAACTCCTTAAAGTGATTTAAAAACTTCCATAAATAATTTATATGTAAAATGTCCTTAAAAACAACATAATATTCATTATATGCTTCGTTTAAGAGCAAATATACTCTATCTCACCATTCTCACTCACTTACTTAGGACTGTCATTCTGCCTAATGAACCAGTCATGGTGAACATGAATTCCGACACCTCTAGATCAATTCCATGATCTTATAAAAAATAATAATCATCATATTGTATAATTATATCTACATACAATAGTCATATCATAGGATTAAAGAGCAACATTGGTCTTGTAAACCAATCTCACTGTCATGGGTTTCACTATCACATCTTCTCTAGACAGGCCATCTTATAAACACCATTTGCAATGTTTTCAATGAAATCCAAGGAATATAATAAATATTAAAATTAATTATAGGTATTTAATAACAACATAAATAAAAAATTTCATTACTGATCCACTACAACCAATCCCTAAACACATTCTCACTTTGACTAGTTTTTTTTGTTGTCTTCATTATTAGCCCATTTTAGCGATAGGTCAACTTGAGTAATAAAAATAATTAAAATAGAAGTTATAAATTTAAAAAATAAATTCATGGTCAAAAAAATATGTATCAATCTTCAACATCCATTTATTTATATTTTTTGACCTAGTTAAGCCTTCATGGTATACCATTTTTTTTAGAAATAAGAGTTTTTCTATAGCTTCCATTCACTGTCCTAAGAAACCACTACCACCTAGAGATGATTGGAAAAGTCATGTACCACATCCAATCATAAAAATATATTTACCAAACCATTATATTCACTCAAAAATAAAATATTCTCCAGCAGGTCACTATAAGGGTTTTGAGAGGGTTTTAAACTAGTCTTCATTCTTAATGTTTGTTCATACAACTCTATCCTTGAAACCACCTCCTAATGCTTGGAAAGAATTTATATGACCCTTTTACATATCTACCCAGTATATTAGGACACCATGCAAATTTCACACATGCTATTGAGCATCAAAAGTTCCTTCTTGAATCCTCATCTCTTCAATCTACATACATAGGATAACTTCAAACTTATTTTCTTGATATATCCTTAAATTTAAGACCTAAAACTACACCAAAATTATTTAATAATAATTAAAAACCTTAATTCATGCTAAAATTATCTCAAAAAACCTCCAAACCTAATCATGACACCTTATTATGTTACCTAGGGTCTTAAGACTAGGTTTATGAAGACCACTAATGAAAGACTTACCCCTTTAGCTCACTTTGAGAGTCATGTGACTGACTCAACATATTGATTTTATGATATTAGCATTTTATTGTACACATTCAAGCTCAAACACATCTATGTCATCATCACCATGCATCTAAAATCCATTTGCATGCTTAAGAACTAGGCCATCTAAATAGTCCTACTAGGTACCATACCTCTTTAAGACCTTGCCATTGTAGGAACACTTTAAGACTCATTCTTATTCCCAAACAACTCATGCTATGCTCAAATAATTCCAAATATAACTCCACATACCTATAATCACTCATTTCATCATTCCTCACTATGCTTCACAAGACACTCCATTGGATTACTTCAAAGATCACACTTATCAAGATTAAATAATAATCCTCATATCAATCACCACTCTCACCTTGACATCAATGATAGGATCAAACACATGAAATAAGTGACAACTGGAAACACTCAATATTACAAATAATACATGCAAAAAGTGATAATCACAAGTCTAAACATTGAAGAAGAGTGAAATAGGGCATAAGGGCCTACATATTATAAAATATAGATTCATTGGCATTGAATCTACACAGGGTAGATTTCGTGATCAAAATTTAGCCAACAAATATTACTTGGTGGAAATAACAATAGAGGATTAAAAACATATAAATGGAGGAAGCCTCCAAAAATGAAAAAAAATAATGAAAATACAAAAACATAAGGAAGAGAAAAAATGGAACCAAACAGAGAAGAAGAGAAAGAGGGAGAAAACATGAATGAGTGTCAATAAGAGCCTAATATAAAACACTAATCCATGTGAACAAATTAGTGCTAAAAATTTTCAATAATAATCTTTCTACAAAAATTAGGTTTCTATACCCTTGAATAGGTGAAATTTTATGACAAATCTCACACACAAACCTCAAAATGAATACTTATCAACATTCTTTGAAAATATGTATTTAAACTATCTCATAGTTTATACTAGTGTCATGTTTTGATGTTTAATGTTACCCATCACAAAAAAATTAGGTGATTATCTAAAAAATCATGACCTTAATTTAACATTCAAAATTTAATATATACACCAAAATAATAAATTAATATTATCAGCTCAGAACTTCTACAACAAAACCAACAATCATAAAACTTAAATTATCTGGAAAAAGTTTTTGGCCCTTGATATAAATGATATGTAATATCATCTAATTAACAATTTTCTAGGCATATGTATGAAGCTCAATTTTAGATTTCAATTCAACTGTGGTGGTAAAATATGGGTATATTAATCAATGGGTATCACCTTTGGGTTGTCAAACCTTTTATACTTTTCCCATTATCTGTATCTGATTCTTTATAAAATTTTATAGTTGTGAATTTTAGTAGACTTGGTAATTCTACTTACTCTTAAAAAATGGTAAAGGAACAAACCCACCAAATTTTTTATCTAGATGGAGGGCTAATATTATAATTACAAGTGTGTATACACATGAAATAATAATTTAACAATGTTTTGTAAGTATACGAAAATGTAAATAAAGAGGAAGAAAAATAGGGAAATTTTCTTTCTGAATGTTCTTTTTTTATGTTATGGAACATAATAATCGATGATTGTTCTAAATAATTTATAATAATTTGGTGGGGAATGAATATCTAAGAAGGGGTCCCCACTTTACATAGAGTTATAAGTCTCACTTCTTCATCCTACTAATAAGTAAAATTATTACTTTCATGACCCTATTTTCACCATTCTATTAAGTACTCAATTGTGATAAGTCACATATTATTGGTTGCTTGTAAGGAATGGGTCCTTCCATTTCATTGGCTTACCAAAACAAAAAATTATAATCATGAAACATTGCATAGTTCTTTCAAAAGGGTATGGAAATAATTAATTTAAATTTAGGTTTGTTATTCTAATATATTGTGTAGGTTTCTTATTCTAATATATAGGGTAATGAAATAAAGCTAAAATAAATATGTAATGAAATTACTTAGATGACTCACAAAAATAGAACTATTTATCATAAAATTAGGAGTATAATAAGCAAATCTACAATTAAAATTGGCAAAAGAATATAATACTTGAATATTATGACTGAACCACTTCAAGGGGGGAACCTTCACAACAATGCAATAAGAACAAAATTCCAAAAATGATGATAAAATACTAACCACTGCCTCCTATATATACTCTACTTATCCATGGTTATTCCATAGGTTGACCATACTAAAAATATTGAGAATTTTAATAAGATAATATGAAGGTATGTAAGCCACAAGTCTGGCACACATATTGCTAGAAACACTATAGGTTAAGGGTGTAGTATACCCATCCCCTTCAAAATAATGTTATCCTCAATGTTGAATCAAACTATGATATTCTTTTAGGAATGATTCATCCTCTCATGTTGCATCTTTAGAATGCACGTTCTTCCACTTGATCAAATACTCCTTAATCTCTCTAGTCTGTAGTTGCTTAGTGTGCATGTGAAAGACCTCTTCAGGATCTAGAATGACTCAACCTTATTCATCCAATTTTTGTAACTTAGTTTGAGTGGAAAATCTATGTATAATTACCTTCTTCATGCAAGATACATGGAAAATTAGATGTATGCAAGTGAATGGGGGCAATTCTAGTTTGTAAGCCACACTGCCAATTTTATACAAGATTTGATAAGGGTCATAATACTTAGGTGACAACTTGTTCTACTTTTTCTGTTGATTCAAAGACATATTCTTATATGGATATAAATTCATAAAGACCCAATCACCTATGTCAAAATTACTCTCACTACAATGTTGATTTTCTTATCGTTTCATTCTATTTTGTACCATTGCTAAATTCTCTCGCAAAATCACTAGTACCTCTTATTGATGGTGAATGTGTTTCTCAATAGCTTGAACCTTAGGATGCACCATCAAAGAAGAAGTGATGGATGGGGGTTGATACCCATACAATGTTAAAAAGGGAGATATTTTGGAATAAGTGTGAAAAGAAGTGTTATACCACTATTCAACAAGTGACATCCAATGAACCCATTTATCCTATTTTTTGAAAACAAAATAATGAAGATATCCTTCTAGACATTTGTTAAATACCTTTATTTGTCCATTAGATTGAGGATGATTAAATGAGATATGAGCCAACTGGGTGCCCAAACATGTAAAAAATTTAGTCAAAAAATATGGCGTCTCAGTAACTTATAATGATCTTTGGAGTACCATGCATTTTCTAAACTATATTGAGAAAAGTAGAAGCTACTGTACTAGAAATAAATGGATATGATAAGGAACAAAAATGATCATACTTGGTGAGTTGATCCACAACTACCATGATAACATTTTTACCCTCAGACCATGGTAACCCAGTACTAAAATCCATGGAAAGGATGGTTAGGGATGGATAAAGGTTGTAAAAGACCTGAGGTTTTAATAGTTTCACCTTTGTTTTGTTAACATATTGTGCATTCAACCACATACTTATATAAAATGTCCTTGAATCCTTCCTAAAATAAATTTTGCTTCATTCTATGATATATTTTCAAACATATGAGTGACCTCCCGATGGAAATGCATAAAGTTCTTGAAGGATTGTATTTTTGAGGATATAATGTTTACAAAGTTGTAATTTGTCTTTATACCATAATATGGTCCCCTTTCATAGAAAATTTTTATTTCCCCCAGAACCCTGCTAAAGATTTTGTAAGAAATCATGGGTATCATTGTCATTATCCTATTTAGATCTTGCTTTCTCTAGAGAATATGTCTGTCAAATAGTCATTGCACATAACAATGCTTTTGATTGATTCATCCCTCTAGGATAGTGAATCTACCACCACATTCTCTTTTCTTTTTTTAGAAACTATTTGAAAATCATATCTTGACATTTTAGTAACCCATTTATATTGTTCTTTAGATGATATTCATTGTTCTAAAATATATTTGAGGTTATCATGATCAGTCTTTACCTAAAAGTGATGACCCATTAGATAAGGTCACCATTTTTTGATTGCATGTAGAATATCCATCATCTCATTCTCATAGATTAGTTTGAGCCTATTTTTTCCCTTAGATTGGTGACTTTCAAATTCTATTGGTTTGCCTTCTTGCATGAGTAAAAATTCCATGTCAAATCCTAATACATCACACTCCACAACAAACGTTTTTGAAAAATCTAGAGTAGTCAAAATTAGAGTTGTGCACATTGCCATTTTCAACTATTCAAATGCCTTGGTCAATAAAATAATCCACTGTAAGGAATATTTCTTCAACAAATATTTGAGTAGGGATGTAATGCTACCATAATTTTTGACAAACCAGTGATAGTAACTAGTTAGTTGTAGAAATCCTTGAAGGTTCTGAGGGTCTTGGGTACCTACCACTCCATCATCACTTGAATTTCTTTAGGATCAAATTTCACTCCTTCATGTGAAAAAATATGACCCAAGTACTCCACCTTTTGGACACCAAAATCACATTTGGAAGGTTTTTCATAAAGTTGATGTTGTTCTAGAACTGAAAGTATGTATTTCTCATGCTTCAAATGGTTATCCTAATTTTTGATGTAGATGACAATATCATTAAAAAAACCAATATAAAATTTCTCAAAAGTGGCCTAAAAATAATATTCATCAAACTCTAAAATGTAGATGGTGAATTTGTGAGGCCAAAATGCATGACCATAAATTAATAATTGCCTTCTTGAGTTCTGAAAGCTATTTTAGGTATGTCCCCATTACGATTCAAATCAGATGATACCTAGAATGAAGATCTAACTTGGTAAAATAAATAACACCATGCAATTCATCTATAAATCATCAATTATTGGAATAGAAAACTTATCTTTAATGGTGTACTTGTTGAGTTCTCTATAGTTTGGGCACATCCTCCAAGTGTCATCTTTCTTCTGCACCATGACCACAATAGAGGAATATTCACTTTGACTATGTTGGATGATTCCTACCTTAAACATATCTTGTACCATATTTTTAATTTCACTCTTCTGAGAATAGGGATACCTATAGGTTCTGATGTTAGGTGGTGTACTTCTTATAATGAGCTTGATGGCATGATCATGCATGTAGCTTAGAGGAAGTCAGTTTGGCATGTCACCAAAAATAGCAGAATGGTCATCCAGCACCCTTTACAAATCAAGATGTGTAGACTCCTTGGTTGGTTGAACATCTATGGAAAATAAGCATGCCACAAATCCCTCAACACCTTTTTTTAAAATCTTCATCATCTAATTAGAACTAATCAATTATGGATATTTAGCCTATAATTCAAGCATTTCAAAGGTCCGACCTTTTGAATGGAGCCTCATAAATAGTTCTTGGAAATTCATCTCAATAGTGACCAAGGTGGTAAGCCACTACAATCATAAAATAATGTAAGCTTACCCCATGGGAATAAAAAATATAGGGGATCTAACCAATAGTCTCCCATAACAAACTTAATGCTATGACATTTCCCAAAATAGTTAACATTACCACCATCTATAATCATGACCTAAAATTCTAGAGATGGGTAAATGAAATAGTTCAAACAAGTACCAACTTAATATTGATGAAGTTATGTGTACTCTTAGAGTCAATTAACATAGGCACCTTCTATTTATTTACGAAACCCACCACCTTAAGAGATTGAGTACTAATGCTTGAAAGTGCATGACAAGAAATAATAGTTTGAGAATATTTAGATTCATCCTTGGGTTCTTCCAATACTGCTCCTAAATCCTCATCATCTTCTTTCTCCTCCTCATTATCACCTTCAATGTAAAACTTATTTTCATCACATCAAATTGCTTTGTTCCATTGTATATTATAACCAAAACACAAACCTTTTGCACTTTTTTTCAATTTACTGAGGTGTCAATCAGGTAGGCTACAGAAATGATGGTGTTAGGAAGGTGAATTCATGAACATTAGTGAAAGTCCTTCATTAATCAAATCTCTTCCTCATCTATACGTGCCCTTGGTATGGATTCAAATACATTACTGGGATGAAACATGCAAACTTCCAATTGGATGTTATCTTTGAGACCGCCTAAAAATAGGTTAGTCAGATTTTCTTCAGTGATGTATGTCACACGTAAGGAGAGATTATGAAATTGATGAATGTAATATTTTATAGTCCTAATTTGAAACAACTTGTCTAGTTGTCTAAAGTAGTTTTTAGAGACATTATTATGATAGTGGAGCTATAATTGCTCATAAAATATCGACCATGAAATTGGGACACCCTTATTTTTCTATTGAGTGAAAAACTAATGATACCAAATGAACTACTCAGGCTCTAGATACAAAGAGGCCATGAGAAATTTTATGATCAAGGAGTCTAATGTAGATCAAATTAATTTTTAATTTGAGTAATCCATGTGAGTGGATCATTACCATCAAACTTGCATAATTACACTTTTAGAAACAATGACTTTGTACCATGGTTGGTATTGTGATTGTTTAGAGGAGGAAAACCAAACTAGAGTGGTAGAGGGTTATTTTAGAATTATTGAGCTAAAAAGTTGGCTAATTTCATAGTGATTTGTTGAAATTGATCTTGTAGGCCATTCAGGTCCCCTTTCAGCCCTGTGAGGTCCCCTTTAATTGATCAAGATCATCTTTCTACACCATACCCTACAACTCTAACTTAAGTTGTTGAACTACCTTTGACATACTCACATTAGAAGTTTTAGACTCCATGTCATCTTTGTGATATTTTTAGGCATTTATTTCCCTTTCTCGTGACCATGAGTGTTAGGCCTTGCCATGCATAAACCTTAGGAAGGTTTTAACCCCCAAAAAAATGTATTGACAAATGATACCATTACGATTGTCTCACCAAGATGAATCTAATAATTGCCAATATACACAAGGGTGAAAAAATTTAGATCAAAAAAGTGTACCAGTAGAATATACCATTGTGATCATCTCAAAAATATGAATCCAATGACTACTAAGTTATATTGTTTTGACCTTTTAGTGCTCAAGATGTCGGATATGAAAAAACCACACTACAAAAACTTGCCCAAATTGAAGATTTAATACCACTTATAATTAAATTACTTAGATAATTTCAAATAATAGAATTATGTATCATAGAATTAAGAACTACATAAGCAAATCCATGCCAAAAATTGGTGAAAGAGTCGAATACTTGAATATTATGACTGAGCCACTTTGAGGGAGCAACCTCCATGATAATGCAATAAGAATAAAATTTGCAATATTATGATAAAAGATTACCCACTACCTCTTATATATACTATACTTATCCATGGCTATTACATAAGCCTACCATACTAAGAACATTGAGAAATGCAATAAGATAATATGAAGGTATGTAAGCCATAATGCAGCCACACATATTCCTAGACACATTATAGGTTAAGGGTGTAGTAAAATAAATATAACAAAAAAAAATTGTTACTTATGATTTTTAATTGCCATAAAATTAATTAATACCTATAGTTTTGGAGAAGATGATCCCACTACATGTGACACTGTTAAAAAGTAGTTCCAACTTCAACTTCCAACTTTTTTGCAGAAACTAAATTGTAACTTATAGTAACATTATTTGACAATTTAACAATTTATACTAATTTTTAAATACTAAAGGTGGCTAAATAATACCTTTAAGTTTTAAGTTTGTAATCTATATTTGTAATAAAATTAAAAAAATAAAATTTAAATAAAATCAATTAAAAATCTAAAAAATATATTTATTTTTATTTTATCAATCAAAAATGATATTTTTTATTTTATTAAACAAAAAGATATTTCGATTTCATTGACATGTAATATTTAATTTAATATTATTTTTAATAGTTTTAAAATTTATTATAATTAAATATAAAAGTTATTACCCCACACACAAGTTTATAAATTATTTTAACATTTAAATTATATTTTCAATGGCATCAAATCTGTATAAGATAGATATGGTGGTTAGAGTGTGACCAATAAATCTACCTCGATAGAAAAAATAATAGAGGATACAAAACATAGAAAGGGGGGAGGAATCCAAACATGAACAAAGGTAATGAAAACACATAAACAAAGGAAAGAGTGAAAATAAATCAAATAGAGAAGAAGAGGAAGAAGAAGAAAATATGAACAAGTGCCAATAAAAGCCTAATACAAACCATTGATCCATATGCATAAATCAGTGATAAAAAAATCATAATAATAAGCCTTCTACCAAAATTAGGTGTCTACACCCTTCAATAGGTGAAATTGTATAACAAATCTAACACACAAACCTCAAAATGCATACCTATCAACATTCTTTGAAGATGTGTATTTAAAATATCTCATGGTTTATACTAGTGCTAGATTTTGATGTTTAATATTACACATCACAAAAAAAATTAGGTGACAGTCTATAAAATTATATGACCATCACTTGATATTCAAAATTTAATATACACATCAAAATAATAGTTTTAATACTATCAACTTAAGCTTCTACAACAAACCAACAAACATTAAACTAAAAATACATGGAAAATGGTTTTGGTCCTTCATATAAATGATATGTAATGCCATCTAATTAATATGTTTCTAATAATAAACAGGAAACCCAATTTTTTATTTTAATTCAACTGGGGTGGTAAAAAATAAGTATATTAATTAATGGGTATCACCTATGGGTTGCCCTTCTCTTTGTATTCTTCCTCCTATCTGTATTTGAATTTTAGAAACTTATACAACTATGAATTTCAGTGGACTTGGTAATTTTTCCTATTCCTGAAAAAATGGTAAAAGAACAAATCTACTAAATTTTTTAGCTAAGCAAGTGTGTATACACATGGATGAATAATTCAATAACTTTTTTTAAACATACAAAAATGTAAACAAATAGGAAAAATAAAACACAGATAATTTACTTCTAAATATTTATGTTTATGTTATGGAACATAATAATAAATGGCTACTCTGATTAATTTTTAATCATTTGGTTGGAGATGAAGATCTAAGAAAGGGTCCCCACTTAGAGTTAAAATTCTCACTTCTTCATCCTATTAACAAGTAAATCTATTACTTACCTAACTCTATTTGCACTATTCTATTTGGTACTCAATCAATGTCACAGATTTTATTGGTTGCTTTAGGGATTAGGTCCATCCATTTCGTTGCCCTATCAAAACAACAAATTATAATCATAAAAACATGGCATACTCCTTTCAAAAAAGTATGGAAATAATTATTTTGAATTTAGGTTTGTTATTATAATATTTTGTGTAGGATTTTTATTCTAATATATTATGTTTTTACAAGGAAATAAAACAAAAATTTAAAAGAAATAAATATAACAAAAGATTTTTTACTTATAGTTTTTAATCACTTTAGTTCATCCCATTTGTGTTTTTTTCTTTCTGTGTTTTGTCAATCAATTGTCTTGCAATCTGTTATTGACTAGCCTCTAATATCTTGGAATATTACAAGAATGTCTAATTTTTTGAGATTTCTCATTGAAATTATATTTAGCAGGCACACTAATTTGACTAAATTTTTGAGGAGATAGTAATAAAAGATAGTGAAAAATCTTAATGGCCCCAAGGTCATTGCATACAAAATCATCTTATATATAAAAAAATGCATGAGAATTTAAAGGAGATGAGATTTTAATATCATAATAAAGCAAGAAAATTTTCCCATCTTATGGTAGCAGAGATGTAAGAAGTCATTATAATATATAAGGAGGTAATCTAGTAGGGTTAAAAATGATTTATAATTCATTAGGTTTGTAATTATTAGAATCAACTAGAGCGACTTGAAAATTGGGATGCATGTTTATGAACTCAAGAAGAGGGGAACTATTAATTTGATGAATTATTGAGATGTTATATTGTGTTTTAGTATTAGGTAATTTGAGACCCTAATGATTGGGATCAACTTCATGTTTGTAACACTTACCATCATGATTGAACTCAATACACTGGCTACTAGAAGAACTCTCATGCGATGATTCTAAGGAAGGCCTAAAATAAAATTATAGGATAGTGTAAGATCTAAAACCATAAGATTAGTTTTTAATAATTTGGGACCAATGGTTAGGGGGAACCAAATGAAAGAAAGAGGTTTTTGGTTGGTTTTATTAAAACCACAACATGTAAGTCTACTTTATTTCAAGTCAGCTTTAAAATATATGATTCATTGGATTAGCCAAAGGGAAGTGAGATTAATTTCTGAACCTTCATCCACTAAAACGTTCCTTATTATAGTATTATTGATCAAAATATTAATAAATAAATGTGGGTCATTAGCTTAGAAAATTAATTCATCATTGATCATATCTTCTTTGGGAACTCTATGGAAGATTTCTTAAAAGAGGAAAGATGAGAAATGGTTTTGATTGCATGGACTTATTTAGGTATTAGACCTTCAAAATATTGGGTAGGTGGTTCAATTTCACTAGATGGGTATTTTTCTATATCTTGTAATTGTTGCATGATACATTTCTAATGATATGGTGATGTTTTCAAGAGTTTCATTAAAGGAATATTGTAAGGCATGGAATTAAGCTCATCTAGTAAGTTCCATTATGATTTTGGATTAGAACCATAATGATATTTAATATTATTTTTTAGAGAGACCTTAGGAGGTAATTTTGTAGAGGTATTTGATGTGTTAGGTTGATGTGGAGTGGGCTCATCATTAGCTATAAAATTGGAAGAGGATGTAGTGGTGGTAGTAGAATCCTTGAGAAGTAGTTAATCAAAAGATGGATTCCTAGGTTTAGTGACATGATCTTTGAGAGTGAGCTTAAGACATTAGTAAACATTTTTTGTATTCAAAAATTAGGGAATTATGTAACAATGATCAAAGTCAGCATCAATATCACAAACGAATTCATTGGCATGTTGTGTATTGGTATCGAATGGTTGAGAAGAGTTTTGTGATTTTTAATTTGTTGATTTAGGGTGATTAAATTGGTTCTTAGAAGCTTTTAGGTATTATATATGATGTTATTTTTTATAAATTCATGATTAAAATTTCCCCCAACATGATATTTACCACAAATTTTTTGAAGTACATGACATGTCTCCTGAAAATGACCAATGTCGGCATAGAACTAACAAAATTTGTGTGGGTCAATACCATGATTTATATGGAAATAATAACTTCCTAAGTTTTTGCATATTAAAGGGCGAGTGGGGGGAATTTGATTATTTTAATTGTATGATCTCATTTATGGTTAGGGACACTTATTTTGAAAATAATTATATGGATTGCATTGGTTGAGACTTGAAAAGATTCATTTCTGGTGTTTTAAGATGGTTCAAATTGGGTCATAAATCAATCTTGTCTTTTATCTTGGTCAAAGGCCTCTTCTAAAGTTTGAGGAGAGAAGATTCTAACCTTGTATTGAAGAGCAGCCTTAAGGTTGCTAATAAAGATTTTAAAATGGTTGTCGTTACTGAAGTTATGGTCCACTTTATGTGCCAATGATTTCCATCATTCGATGAATACATGAGAAAATTAGTTATAAAGTCGTTGAGCATTAATGAATTTTCAAGGATATTTTCAAGAAGTTCATTACATTGGAATTATTTAATTAGATAATTTACTAAGTCTTCTAATTGTGTAATGAAATGTCTATAAAGTTGGTTATACCGTTTTAATACATCCCCAATAAAAGCTTTAGCTGTAATCTTGGTAGTAGTATAATTATTAGTTTTATCCTATTCCTTATAAATATTTAATATTTAGGATAGTATCAAAAGTTCTATCATGTGTGATGGTTGGATAAATACTTCTAATATCCATGGACACAATGAAAGGAGCTAAAGGTTTATTTTGAATATTTTGAAGTATCTTATTTGGAATTGGAGGTTGAGGAATAAGGTTTCCATTGGAATATCTAAGAGGAGGAGGGATGTAATTTTGGTTTGGTTGAATCATGATGGTTATGGATCTTGATTAGAAACTTGTAAGATGTGGTTTTGTATTTGAAGGATTTGATTAATATTAGAACCTTTCATAAGATCCATTTGTTAACCCATTTGTGTAAAGAATTATGATATATCTAGAGGGGGATTAGAAGTGGTATTATATTTTTTATTGAATTTAGGTGGAGGATTAGAATTATGTGGAGGATTCCCAACATTAGTCTTGGGAGTAAGATTCCTAGCATTATTTATTGTTTCCCTAACTGATGTGGTGGATGGGGGAGGTTTACTAAGACTCATATCCTTATTTTGAGTATAAATAATGCTATCATCAAGATTCTTAATAAGCCAATCGAGACATCCTAGATCTTAACTTTGGTTGATTTGAACAATATTACATTTAATAGATCTAGGCTAAGATTGAGAGAAATTACACCATGAGAATTACTATCAATAGTGGATAAAGTGGGATTGAAAAATTAACCCATATAGAATCTAAATGGGTTGAAGCTTTCTAGAAGGATTATAAGAGGAGACAATGTGATAAAAAAAATTGGGATGTCAACATTGAAAAGAATAGAGAATTTTAAAATTAGCAAGATGGTATCGACCTAACCATTGTAGTGTAAAATTGATCATAGAAACAAAATGATATATCAGGATGGTTTATACTGTATTATTAAATAATTAAATTATGTCATGCCAGTATATACAAATTGATGAAGACTTAGAACAATATCAAGTTGGTTGATATAGTTATAAATACATAACATTGTATCAAGTTAGCCAATATAGTTAGGTTGATAACTTCATTAAAATGTATGATGATAGTAAATAAAATCCTAAGAATCAAAAATTAAAAAAATGTGAAAAGGATCCAATGAGAAGTGGGATGAGATTCACATTGGGTTCACTATAATGTATTCATAGGGTAAGATGACCTCTAACTATTCTCTTTCTCTCAATAGACTAGGACTTAAATAAGGTCATAAACATAAAGTCTATATATAATTGGATAATGACCTAGAATAATTGTAGACCTATCAGAGGGTAATATACACTCAAATTTCAAGAGGAAAGGGTTCCAAAGCTTAAGCCTATGGCATGAGGTATATATCTCATTAGGGCTTAATGTAGATAAATGATTAAAGTAATGATTGTAAAGGTTGTAATAAATGGTTTTACCAATGATGTAATAAATATATTGCATGCAAGAAATTTATGAACAATGGTAACTTAATCCAAGATATCTAAAAGCAATAAAATAACAAAAAGGTGATTGATGAGATAGTCAACCAATGGGTGGACTATACAACATAGAGTGATAAATGGAAAGCCTAAAAAATATTATATCTATACATACTTATTAAGTATAAGGAGGATCATAATAAAGGATGAACACATAAATTCATAATAAAAATAAGCAATAAATATATGATCTACTAAGTAAATAAATGAAATAGAGTACAAATAGAGATACTTAACTTTGGATGGACTCGTCGACACTTCAATCTCCCCTTTTATCTTAAGTGTCACTTTGCAAGAGATGTTATACATTGAAGACCTCAAATGGAAAGATGAATACCTAAGTATCCTTATATGGGGACTCCACGTACCAAGTGTACCTTCTTGGTTCAACTTCTCCTATTGAGATTCAAAGACACTACAAAGCTAAACCTCCAAGGTAAGACTTTAAACCTATAAATCCTCAAAATAATACTTAGGATTATAAATTAGAGTGAAAATAGAACATATAAATGTGTTATCTCTATATAGGAATGAAATTTAACCCATATATATATTTATGGATCCAATACTCAAAACTAACCCTAAATTCTAAGTTGGCAATATCATCTAGGCTGATACAATTAGAAAATATTTATTTACATAGTATTATATTGGCCAAGTCGATATAATATAGTGTGCAAAAGATAGACTCATAACTATATTGGCATATATAGGGAAGACAAGTATGAAATAGACTATATTAGTAGGTTACTACATTATGATATAAGGAAGCTAAAAAATCTAGATTAAACTTAAATGAAGAGGTAAGATTAATGGAGAGTTAGAGGAGGTCAGCATAATAGTAATGAAGGTATTACATAATAATATGCAAACATTAAGCTCTAAAAGTACCACATTCCAATCCTACCCCATTATTAGGGCACCCTTTAAGGTGTGAACTTAGGGAGATTGATGTGTCAATGAGCCTATATTATATAAGTTGTCAGTAAAGTTATAAAATTGAAAATATTAGGTGCATACAGCAAGCATATACTACAATAAAAACAAACAAAACCACATAAAAGGACCAAAACTAATACTAAACTAACTATGATACCAATCTGATCCTTAAACTAGGTGGATATTTAACACTAAGATTTAACAACATAGGTTCTATATTCCTAGTTGAACATATGATTTATAATTGATTATTTTAGATAACTTCCATGCTACAACATAGATAAATATTTTTTGAAAATGGAATGTGCAACATAGTGAACATAATAAGGAAGCATAAAATAAAAAAAACACAATATGAACACATTATATCATGTGGAGAAACCCAATGTGGTAAAAACTTGGGTGGGTGAGGAAACTAATCTCCCCTTACTATGTAATTCAACAATTTTAAAAGTTATTACCAAACATGGCCTTCATGGACAGAGATTTAATTACAATACTACCTGTTGTCCCCCAAAAATATCACTCATTTTTGGGACAACATTTGAACTATTTTGGTCCTACAGACCAAAATCCTCTCTTCCCCTTTCAAAAAATTGTTCTGAGCATTCAGGTTCACTTTTCAAGCTTTCCAAAAATCTACGGACTCTGCAGGCTTGAATCTATGAACTCTACAGGCAGGCTCAAATCTATGGACTCTGTAGGCTTGAATCTACGAACTCTGTAGGTAGGCTCAAATCTATGGACTCTCAAGGTTGGTTTCTATGGACTCTGCAGGAAAGAAAAGGGCTCAACACTGTGCCAAATAATGAAGAATGAACCATTAAACCGTTGAACCAACAGGTTCAACAAGTTCAAAGTTCAATGGTTCAACATGGTTCAAGCAACAGTCAACCAATGACATCCCCACAGACGTCAAATTTAAGGTAAGGGAATATCTATTGAAATTCAAATAAAGTGCAGAACTCAAAGGAAGAACCAAGTGACTGGCTGGAAAGATAGCCCGATAGCTCAAATTGTAGCAGGAAGAGACAAAGCTGGAGAAGCCCGACTGAAGAGAAAAGCTTGTGGAAAAGTGCCTTATGGAAAAAGACAAAGTGCAGCAAACGTGACAAGTGTTTGGATCCGTGTTCCCCTTTTGAGTTGCTCGGGCAAAACATGTCGTGGACTCCATTTTTTCATGAGTTTTTAATGAGTTTCATGACAGCGGAGATTGCCACTTGTCAAAGACGCAGAAAGGCCCCCCTAAAAGACATAGGCAAGAAGGGCTATAAAGAGCAAAGAAGTGCTTAAGCAGTGAAGAGAGGAGCATGACTAAAGGATCAGAAATATCTTTGAAAGAGTTATTTCCAATAGGTGAAACAGTGGATCGAGTAGACTTCTGAGTGCACCAAACCAAGGACATGGCCTATTTTCTTCCATGAAGTAAAGATGAATGGATGGCTACGTAGACATCAAAGGGGACAGACCAGATGATCCAGACTCAGGAGAAGACATATGGGATGAAATGGCATGCCATAGTTAAGATAGCTGCCCTATTTTTAACACAGTCCTTTGACAAACTTGAAAATGCCTTCAAGGCATTGAATGCATGGCATGGGCCGTTCTTTGAAAAACAAGTGCCCAAATCTTTCTTAGGGGCTATATATTGTAATCTCTCATTTGTTGTAAAGGGGACTTCTCATTTTTACAAGAATGAAACTCTGCACATTTTGAAAGAAGAAGACTGAGACTTTGAGCTCAGGTTGTAATTTCATTTTCCTTGTTATTTGAATAAGAAAGTAGGTTTTTCCAGACTTTGTGCTATTATGACTTGTGTCATTTGAAGGTGTCCCTATTCATTTAATTTGGTGCACAGAATTAGTAAAGGTAACAAAGAAGTGTCCTGAAACAAACTGTTAAAAGACTTTGTGCTTTCACAATTGATTTCAGTCGGTATTTTTCCTTTCCTTTTTTGTGTTGAGGATTTTGGGTCTACTTTGTGCCCCCATTATCCTTTGTGATATACTCTTTGAGCAGTTGAGGTGGAGACTTTGTGCTACACTTTAGGCTACTAGTTACCCTGTTATCGGTTACTTGCTACCAGAAAGAGTCTTGTTGTTTGCAAGAACAAGCACTTCTGAAAGAAGAGAAGTGCATTCTATTGCCTCACCAGGATTTCTACTATTTAGGAAGGAATCTGGCTCTTGGCTGAAAGTTGCTTCTGAAAGAGGAGAAGCACCTTCCCCGTCACCCAGTATTTCTCTTCTATTTGTTAGCATCATCTCTGAAAGAAGAGAGATGGATGGTTTGTCCTACCCCCTATGTCTTACTTTCTGTATATATATATATATATATATATATATATATATATATAGCCTCCTGCATCTCTTGCATACCTATAGGGAACCTCCCCTTGATGAGAGGAGAGATTTGTCTCCTGCTGATGTAGTAAACCTACACATCTGGTCGATTTATCTCCCTATGCTGTGGTGATAGGAACTATTTTGGTCACCAGTTAGCTGGCCAACAAAATATTCACCCAACACTACCCAAAACTTACACAAATGACTACTTTGAACTATTAGACACCCCATAGTGATCCAACACAAACTAGAATAACCATTCATAGCTAAGAAAATAATGAGACAACATGAACAAGAACCTTATCTTACCAACTACAAAGTAAGTCCATCTTCAAGACTTCTCACTAACTTTTTTATGATGTCTTTTCCTTCAACAAATATTATATTTATGCCCATCCACCTTGGAACCCACTAAAGGATCCAAATGATCCATCACCAAGAAGAATAAGCATTTTTAACCACTCCTCTACCTATGTTTTACATAGGGGTGAAGTTGTTACTTTAAGCAAAGTGGAGGTTACATGACCATCAAGGTGATTACACAACCACCACCTACATATACTAGTGGTTTCATCATATTTGATGAAACACTTAGTTTTAAAGGTTCATGTTATTGACTTCATCAATTCAAGAAAGGTCAGACCATCCCATCACTTATTTTGAAAATACAACTTAACTGAATAATTCATTTTACATGAAAAATATTGAATAAGTGTCTTATATAGTGTTTTACATATATGAATTAGATAATAAAGCTTAGTGGAAATGAAATAGATAAAATATCTATTTTGAATCTTGATAAAAGTATGGATTTATTCTTGACATTTTCTTGTATGTTCGAGACATTCATTTAATAAAACTAACATGTGGGAGAGTACTCATTTTAGTCTTGTTAATCCCATTCGAATTTGTAGTTTTCATGAGGTATCAAATTTTTAGATCTAGATCTTGTTGTGATTGTGTAGTTGGAAGGAATGCAATTTTTTAATTGGTATTAGTTATGGTCATATCATAAAATTTATTTCTAGTGAATTATTTAAAAATGGAGAAACTTTGGTTATGTTTGTTGTGAGTGTTGTCAATGTATTCCATTGTGATAATACGAAGATAACATTTAGGGCCACTAAAGGAGAAAAATAAATTTGGAAAACAAAGTATGTTTGAATTTTTTTGAAAGATAATAAGTTAAATGAAAATAGAAAATGTGAAAATGACCCAACATAGTGGTGGGTAAGGCTCACATCAAGTTCACCGCAATATATGTAGGATAAATATGGTCAATAATATAAGGATCCTATAATATAGTAAAAGGAAAAAGAGCATACTAGTGTTAGAGGTACAATCACTGGGGGGAAAATCAATGATTCTAAATAATCCAACTTCAATTCTAAACTTTACAACCACTTAATCAGTTAGCACAAGCATTCATGAAGCATACACATCATTCATAGCAATGAGAAAGAGAGAGAATGCAAGATCAATCACATAACACATGACATATGTAGGAAACCTTCTTGGAGAATAAAACCCACTAAAAACTAAAATTGGACTACTATCCTATAATAACAAGATCCAATTTGGACCATCTACAAATGATCAAGGAACTACAATCCCAATTTTATCAAGTATCACTTTACAAGGAGGCTAAAATAACCTTAGATGATGAGATTCCACAACAAAACTTATGAACACATCCACCTTTGCACTAATGTTTACAACACCTGATGATGGACCTCTGCTTATCACTCTTCACCTTCACTCACAATCAATCTGCAAGAGCACTATTCTACCAATAGAATTATGACCTATATGTCATACAAATAGTCCTCAAACTAATATTGTCTTCAACTCATCCTTAGGGCACTCTACCCCTCTTTCAATCCATGAAACACACACAAGCCTCTCTCAAATCTCTCCTTAGTCTCTCAATACTAATCTAAATCACCATCTTTAATTTCACTATTTATATAGCAATCTTGATAATCAGCGCCTTGGTTGGCCATTAGGCATGCCTTAACCCTTAAAGAAACTATATCATCGAGACATATCTCCATGAAATCTTCATAGGTTGGCCATAGCATCTATGGGTCACCCTTATGCAACTACACCTTTTAATAAGGCCCTTGTAGCTCTTATAGGTCTCATGGAGACCTATTCACCCATTTAACACATCATTGAGCAAAATAAGAACACACAACCACTTTAAAATGCATGGGCTCACTCCTTATGTCTCCTTTGACATCCTCAAATTATCACAGTCATCTTATCACCTCTATATATGCTCAAACAACTCAAACAGAGACCTTATACATAGGAACACCATTACCAAACATACAATCAACTTCTTAGGTGTTATTCATACTTAAGATAGATTGAACACACCTCCAAATCCACATAGAACATCCTCATGGAGTATATAACACTCCTAAATAGCAAAGTCATCATGAGACATTGAAAAAACATCAACACAAGCTCAAGCATCCTTCTCAGGTCACTTGCAGAACAAATACAAACACATAATCAACTTTTGCTAAATATTTTTGATTTTACACACTTATAGATCTTCAAATTAGGTTCATTAGATGCATCATGACTTCCTTTTCATATTTTATTTTTATAGTGTCAAAAAATTTGACTTATATCAAAAGATATGGAAAAAATATATATCTTTGGTTTTTCCCTATGTTAAATTCAAATATCTGAATTCAAATGGTCATAGTTAACCTTTGAACACAATGCTCAAATCTCGTGTCCTCTTAGCTTTGGATCAATCTCACACCATCAATCATGTTCAAACTTTAATTAATAGTCCACCAATGCCAAATGTTAAACCTCAGTCACTTTGACCTCATCTCATGCAATCTTGAAATGTTGACTCAACATGCTCCATCAATCTCTGTAAATCAGTCAGATCTTTAAAAATCAATGCTCACTATTCGATCAATTTGTATGAACACCCACTCACTATTGGATCCTTATCATATACCTTTGCTCAATCTTTAAACATCATGCACCTACCCTCATCTCACTATATCTTGACTTCTTGGAGCAACGCACATCATCGATCTTGCTCAAAAATTAAATTATGAAAAATGACTATGGGAACCCTTTCAATATGTCTAAGTAGCCATTTTTGAACCTTAATAACTTCTTGTATGCTTCGATGCAAGATCTCAAATTTGGACTAGATGATCTCCTCACAAAGGATAATTCAACTATGTGACACATTATTCCTAAATCCTTC
Organism: Torreya grandis; assembly: GCA_037957365.1. Taxonomy (NCBI): domain Eukaryota; kingdom Viridiplantae; phylum Streptophyta; class Pinopsida; order Cupressales; family Taxaceae; genus Torreya; species Torreya grandis. The sequence goes on from JARHVA010001097.1 coordinate 3,497,034, forward strand.
ACATATGTGAGATATAACACCATTAAAATTCCTTCTCAAAAACTTTTATCACAGAGCCAACTATGTCAAAAACCTGCCTAGAATCCTAACTTTGAACAAGCATAACTTTTTTCATGCTATAGTGCATGATCTAAAATTTAGCAAAAATAAAATAGTATTAAAAATAAACAAACCTATATGATTAGTTTCTCTTGACACCTTCACATGTGAAATATATAACACCATAAAAATTCTCACTTGACTCTTCTTGCCACATTGAAAAATTGGATAAGTATGGGAAAACACAGTTAAACTGCTTGGGAGCCCAACTTTGCACATGCACATATTTTGATGTGCTTCATTTCATGATCTAAAACTTAGAAAAAATAAATTGGGCTCAAAACTGAACAAACCCATATGATCACCTTCCCCTAAAATGTCCACACATGTGAGATATTCCATCATCAAACTGTTTACTTGGCTCTTTCTAGCCATATGCAAATTTGGCTAAGTATGAGAAAATAATGAATTCTAATTGAGAAGTTAACTTTTCACCCTTATATATTTGACTATATTTTGATGCATGACTTAAGATCTAGTACATACTAGGGACTAATTTTATCATAAACATATGACCAACTCTCCTTGACTCATTTCCATGTGGTAATGGTGACTCATCAAACTACTTACTCAAATTTTCTGTCACTGGACCCAAAGTGTCTAGATGAAAACTATGGACAACTAAATGAATTATAATTATACACACAAGCTCTCAAAGATTATAAAACATCTTAGGGACCTTTTTCACATGATCAATACTCCATATTCATCCTTGAGCATCTCTAACCATGCCGAAATAGAAGATCAATCAATCATACTTCAAGCATATAAGAACAAGCACATTGCACACTTTGTCATTGTCACATAGACTAATAAGGCTCTTTATCCACTCACCAGAACACCTTCATGACATCACCATGACATCACTAACAACTCTTCAATAATATCCTTCTTTTTCATTGATGTCAACAACCATCATATATACCAATATGTAGCTCACCTTCTCTCTCTTCAAGCACTCCCACAACAGGAACTTTCCACAACAAGAACTTCTCCCCCTTTGACAAAATGACAAAGTGGGCATAAAATTATCTTGAAGACCTAAAAAGACTACCAAAAAATGAAAGGACCATCTTATAAAGATGATGCAAAACTCCCCCTTACCTTGAACCTACTTCAGCTTACCTTGACAACATCTTCTTGCACCATGCCAACACTCTCTTCAATCAAGCACTACAACCAATTAATAAATAACATACAAAAACACATAAATATTATGGAACACATCAAGAAACATATAAGAGGGACTCCCCTTAATAACTCTAAGTAATTTCACCTTCTAAGCATCTTTAGATCTCCACACACCATGAAGAACCACCACATATGCTTACTAGCCTTCTCTCTCAAGCTACCATAAGGACCACCAACAAAAATTCATGCCACTCAAAAAATATAAAACATACACTAAACCATATTAACAACTCACCTTGAAACACACATACCTTTCTCTTTTGGAGAAACTGAGAAAAAAACACTCTTCTTTAAACTAGGCCTATTTAGCCTCCTTGTAACCCTACCTAGAACTTATAAAGCCCATAATTTTCAGTAGACACACATTCCATACCTAAAAAAAATGTCTAGATCACTATCATATGTCCCCTCAAGCACACCAATTTCATCACTAGGATCATCCTCTGCAACATACTTCCTTCACAAACCTACTAGCTAATTAACCCTCCATTTTGACAAACAAGAATAACTTGAGAACCACAAACCTTCAAATATTTGTGCAGCTTTATTTAACAACCCATTTATTCCATTCAACCCATTAATAAGCCACAATCCTCAATTCATAAGGCATACCACTTTTCTAGTAGAACCCAAAACCTTAGAATCTCAAAACAAACAAAGTTAACCCATCACCTTCCAGTCAACATCCACCTCTAAAATTTCTTGTATAATTTAAAATCACAAAACAACCTGGAGCATGATAGAATAAGGTTAATATACCTTTATATCCAAAAATATTATCTTGAAAAATCACAACTCCTCCTTTTCCATCTAGGAACCTTCAATCTAACACTGTAAACTATTCCAATTAAAAAACACTACAACCACACTTGTTTCTCCACTTGAAAGGAGTCTCTTAAGAAGCATAGATAGAGACACCCTCTATACCTCAATGCTCTAAAACAAAATAAACTCCTCTTATTCCTCCTCCTTACTCAATTTATACTTATAGTTCTTCTTCTTCTTCTTCTTCTTCTTCTTCTTCTTCTTCTTCTTCTTCTTCTTCTTCTTCTTCTTCTTCTTCCTTGGCTTAAGAGAAACAACTTCCTCATTCACTACAACATTCTCCTTTTCTTCTATGATTGGATTGACAATACATGGAGACAATAAAGATTCATGACATACATTTTCATCTAAATAATCCACCTTGCATCTTGGAACCTCATCATTAGGCATAGATAATTGATGTTCTTTACATGAAATATGATCGCTAATAGTAGGATGTTCACTTGGATCCACACATACCTCAGGACTAGCCTCAACCAGTATCTTGTTCTTCTCCTTAAGATTTATATCTTCATTCTCAAAAAGAGTAGACAATGATACCTCTTGGTAATCTAAAACATCTGAAGCATTCTCCACCATAAAAAACAAATTACTTGGACCTGCAGTCTCATCATGATTCACATTTTTCACCTTTGGCTTCCATGTGTTAACATGCCTTCTTCCTTTCACTTTAAGATCTTGATTAAACCTATTATAGCTTATATACCTTTTCTTGCATAACCTAGTAATGTGACCTCTTTGTTCACAATTAAAGCCTTACAGTATTTATATAGAAATTTGCAACATGCCTTATGTCATGACAATTAAAGCACTTAACTATGTTCATACCTTTTGACTGATGACCCCCATCATAGTTCCATAAAAACTTATTTCTAAAAAGTCTCTTCATTCTCTATACCTATGATCAAATTGATTACATGTGTAATAGTAACCATTTAATCTTTCATACCTAATGGAATTTAGTTGTTTGATCTGATTTGTCTTCACTCTGCTAGCACCTTTTGTCTTTGTTTGATGATATGTCTTCAAAGTATGATTGTCCTAGTTCACATTAGTCTTCATCTTATCTTGATTAATATTATTTTGTTCTTATTCATATCCAAGACCATTTCTATCACTAGCATGATTTTTACCACTCATAATGTTTTCTAAATCACATGAGCTCTTTTCAAATCTCACAAATGAGTTCACCTTACTAAATGACTTCTCTAACTCAGATTTTAAAGACACATTTTCAAAAACATATCTTGAACATTCTTCTTCTTTGGATCTTAGACTTTTAGACATAAATTCCAACTTAGAATTAAGAAACATGACATCACCTTCATTCTCTCTAGAGTATTCAACCAATCTTGCCTCAAATACACTGAATTACTCCTCATAGTCCTTGAGCTTAAATTTCATCTTCTTATTGATCTTCTTCTCAATATTCATTTCTTCAAGAGCATTCATAAATATAATCTCACATTCCACTTCATCATTACCTAAATCACTCTAAGTAGACACCGTCCAATATGAGTAACTACCATCCTCAGCCATGAGTAAAGCTTCATCTTCAGTAGGACCATCATCTTCATGATCATATTCTGAGTCACTATCTTCACTCTCATATGATGAGATAGCATAATATAATTTAGATCAACTCAAAATAATAGATATGGGTGTACCAAGATGTCCAAATAATCAATATATGCTTAAATAGAATACCCTTAAGGTAGGGCAATACCATACAATACTCCTTTAGAAAGGAATAACTCCATAATGTCTCTTTGAGGGGACAATCTCCAATATCCTCTTACAATAGAAGACTCAATGCTTACTTGATACCTTTATAATGATAATCATATCTTTTATATATACCTGTATCTAACTAATAATGGATGAGTAACCTCCTAATCCTAATGTGGGTCGGCCATTACCCAATACACTAATTCCACAAGTTACTCCATTATCCTAATATATTGGACCCATATAACTAACTAAAGGGGATATGTGCCACATGTTGATATCTCCATCATCCCATATACATTAATATATCATGTCCCTAGATACATAGCATTACTTCCCTCCTTGACATGTTTCATCCCCGAAACATAGGAAGAAACTAAATAATGAGTGTGCTTCCAATTATTGCACGCTTGTCTCCAATCTTGATCATCTAGCCATCCATATGTGATCCTAGAAGGTGATAGCTCTCCAAGCTTATTTCCAAACTCCATTATACTCCTCTAATTCCATTCATGATCATAATTATACTGCTTTGGTGTCCATGCATAATTATTCCTCTTGTGATTCCATGTACCATATTTTACTGCACTATTTTGATTCCATCCATGACCATAGTAGGTATTCTTTGGCTTCCATGCATAGCCATAATTATTGGAACTTGAATTTTTTTTAATCCAGAGTGCTTATATTATGACACTCCCTCACATGGCTCCATGATTTTTTCCTCTTATGATGATGTGGGTGTCTATATACCTCAAATTTTTTTGATACTTTGACCTTATCAACCTTTTCTTCTACCTCTTTTATCTTTTGCTTTGGTGGTTCCTTTGTCTCTTGAGAAGATGAAGTGTTTTTCTTCGATTGTATTATTTCTTCATCTATGTCTTCATATGAATCTTTCACATGCTCTTCATCACCTATTTCAATCTCATCCTCATGATCTACCTTGATTGTTATTGGTGCCTTTCCCACTATGATATCATGTAAAGTGACCTTTTTCCTATACCAAAACTTCATGAATTTCTTCTGAACATTAATATCGATTGTTCCCAAAGTATCTAACCATGGGTATCTAAGAACCATATCCACATCATCCATATCCAAAGCATAAAAATCTAAATTCAAAACATAGTTTTCCATAATAATTTTCAAATCTTCAAACACTCGAATATTCTTACCATCTACTTGAACCTTCTTGATATTATTTGCTTGAACATGTAGATGATTGGCCACATTCATGTTGATGAAGTTATATTTGTTGGTAGGGTTTATGGACATAACAATATTCTTCTTTTGAATGCATTCATGAAATTGAAAATTTGACTTGGCTTTTTCTGGAGCCAAATTATTTGAACCCTTATCATTCAATTCTTCTTCTTCTTTCTTTGCATGTTCTTCCTTATTATCATTATTTTCTTCCATGCATGGATTTTTCTTCTTCAACAAAATCATTATCTTCTTCATTATCATCATTATCTTCTTCATTATTATCATTGTTTTCTTCCTCTTCTTAATCCTCTTTTTTTTATGTCCCATCAATCAAGGAAGACCTATTCCATTTTTTCCCATGAAGAATACTTTTGTGTGAATCCAATTGATTAAACCAATGTTTTGTAGGCCTAGATAAAGAAAGAGACAATTGTGTTTTCCATAAATTTATGAGTATTATTCTCCTTAAAAATGATCTACCATTCTCTAGCATCAATATCATCCTCCCCTGAAAATACTTGCAACTTCATGATCCACAAAAAAACAAGGGTTCATGAAACCCTAAAATGTCAATAATGCATTCAAAATTGATCAAAATAGTCCCAAATTTTGACTTTAGATTTTCCTTATGAGAGTGGAACTTCAGTAAATTTTTTGTAAAAAAATTCCACAAATTTTGGTCTATAGATCGAATATATTAGAAAACCTAAAAGTACAATAACTCACTCCAAACATATCAAAAAAATATGATTTTTTTCTCATATATTTATTGTATTATTATACAATATAATTAATAATTTCACCCAAAAATTCCTTATATTGATGAAGATATGATGAAATGAGTACAAACCCTAAAATATGAATAACTCCCTCAAAAATAATCAAAAAGGCTTTATTATTTTACTAAGACTTCCTTGAAATATTATTCATATCCATTAAAATAATTTTGAAAAAAATAGAAACAGATTGAAATATGTTGATGATTCAAAAAAAACTAGGGTTTTGCTCCACACAAATCGCCCAAATCGAAGCTCTAATACCACTTGTTATGATCCACACTTATAATATTCAAAAATAATGTATAATATAATGTGTATAAACACAAAACAATATATATTTGTAGACCAAGATGTCCAAATAATCAATATATATAAAAATGGAATACCCTTAAGGTAGGGCAACACCATACAATACTCCTTTAAGAAGGAATAACTCCACAATGTCTTTTCAATGGGACAACCTCCAATATCCTCTTATAATATAAGACTCAATGCTTACTTTATACATTTACAATGATAATCATATACTTTATATATACCTCTATCTAACTAACAATGGATGAGTAACCTCATAATCCAATGTAGGTTGACCATTACCCAATACACTAATTCCATAAGTTACTCCATTATCCTAGTTTATTGGACCCATATAACTAACTAAATGGGATATGTGCCACATGTTAGCATCTCCATCAGCCATATACATTAATATATCATGTCCCTAGATACATAGCATAGAGACTCTTCTTATTTTTGAAGGACTTCTTGTTGTTGAACTTTCCAAACCCTTTCTTCTTGTAAGTCTTCTAGTCATCATCTTGGCATTCACCATACTCTTCATCATATTTCTTCTCATGCTTATGAGGGCACTTACGAGCAAAATTTCCTATCTCTCCACAATTAAAACATTTTAAGGGTAGTTTATTCTTATACTTCCCTGAACCTATGTTCAATTTCCTAGTAATTAAAACAATTAGTTCATTGTCATAAATGTTAGATATACCATCCTCTTTGAATTTATTACCTTGGAAATTATTCTTAAGATTCATCTCTATCTTGAATGAAACTTACTTATTTGGAGGTATATCATCATTTATTCACATCTCATATGCATTAAGGGTGCCATAAATTGATCCATTTTCAATTGAGTAAGATAATGACTTTCTTCTATAGCAGATACTTTTGGATAAAACTTGAGAGATAGATACTTTAATACATTTTGGACTATAGTTACCTCTTCAAGATTCTCTCCAAGACCTTTGATGATGTTCATAGTCTCATCAAATCTCTATATAAAGGATGCCACATAATTTTCTTCCTTCATCTTGAGACTTTCAAATTTCCTTTTATGAGTTTGCAACTTAGTAAGCTTGACCTTTAAATCTCTTTCAAAAATGATCTTAATTTTTTCCCATATCTCTTTAGTAGATTTACAATGGATTACCTTGGTGTATTCAATCTCTAAAATACCACAAGTGATAGCATTCATCATCTTGGAATTGTTCTCAAACAACTTCTTATTTATCGCACTAGATGAAGGAGTAATAGAAGCAACATAACCATCTAGAATAGATTACCATACATCAAACCCTAAGGACATAATATATATCCTCATCCTTTCACTCCAAAAATCATAATTCTATCCATTAAACATCAATGCTTTCTTAGTGGAGAAACTTCCTTGATGACTACCCTTATTGTACCTTGGATCACCTTCAAGCTATTAAGACTTTACCAAAGGACCTGATCTAATACCAATTATTAGAGGTATAGTCAATGAGAGGAGGGGTGAATCAGTGATTTCAAATAATCCAACTTCATTTCTAAACTTTACAAACACTTAATCAATTACTAAAAGCATTCATGAAGCATACACATCATTCATAGCAATGCGCAAGAGAGACAATGCAATATCAATCACATAACACATGACATACGTGGAAAACCCTCTTGGATAATAAAACCCACTATAACCTACAATTAGACTACTATTCTATAATAACAAGATATAATTTAGACCATCTATAAATAATCAAGGAACTACAATCCCTATTTAGTGAGACTACAATCCCACAAGGTACTGCCATACCTGTCTAGCTAAGTTGTAACAACTATCAAATTTTTTAGCAATTATCACCTTGAAAGGAGGCTACAACTACCTTAGATTCTAATATGCCACAACAAAACCTATGAACACATCCACCTTTGCACTGATATTTACAACACCTGATGATGGACCTCTGCTTATCACTCTTCACACTTAATCTACAAAAACATTATTTTGATAATAGAATTATGATCTATAGGTCATACAAATAGTCCTCAAATTAATCTACTATTTATCTCATCCTTAGGTCACTCTACCCCTCTTTTACTCCATGAAACACACACACAATCCTCTCTCAAATATCTCCTTAGTCTCTCACTACTAATCTAGAAATCACCATCTTTGATTTTACTATTTATATAGAAATCTTGATAATCAACACCTTGGTCAGCCATTAGGCATGCCTTAACCTTTAAGGCAATTGTCTCATTGAGACATAGCTCAATACAATCTTCATAGGTCAGCCATAGCATTTATGGGTCACCCTTAAGTAGCTACACCTTTTAATAAGGCCGTTGTAGCTCTTATAGGTCTCATGGTGACCTATTCACCCATTTAAGACATCATTGAGCAAACCAAGAACATAGGACCACTTTCAAATACATGGGTCCACTACTTATGTCCCCTTTTACATCCTCAAATTATCACAATCATCTTATCTCACATCTGTGTATGCTCAAATAACTCAATTAAAGACCTTATACATAGGAACACCATTACCAAACATATAGTCAACTTTTTAAGCATTGTTCATACTTAAGTTAGATTAAACACACTTCTAAAATCCACATAGATCATCCTCATAGAGTCTACAACACTCTTAAATAGTAAATTCATCATAAGACTTCAAAATAATATCAACACAAGCTTAAACATCCTTTTTGGGTCACTTGCAAAACAAGTACAAACACATAGTCAAATTCTAGGATCAATATCTTTGACTGTACACAATTTCATATCTTTAAACTAGGTTTATTAGATGTGCCATGGAGTCTTCGTCATCTTTGATTTTTATAGCACCAAAATTTTTGACTTCTATCAAAATATATGGACAAAATACAGAGCTCTAATTTTTTCTTATGTTAAATTCAAATATTTTAATTCAAACCATCACAGTTAACCTTCAAACACAATGGTCGAATCTCATGTCCTCTTAGCTTTAGATCAATCTCACACCATCAATCATGTCTAAAATTTAATGCATAGTCTACTAATACCAATTGTTAAACCTCAATCACTTTGACCTCATCTTGTGCAATCTTGAAATGTTGACTCAATGTACTTCATCAATCTATGTGGATTAGTTAGGTCTTTAACTATCAACATTCATCATTCGATCAATTTGTATGAACACCCACTCATCATTGGATACTTATCATGTATTGATGATCAATAATTAAATATCATACACCTATCCTCGTCTAGCTACATCATAACTTCTTAAATCAACATGTACCATCGATATTGCTCGAACTTTAACTTGTGCAAAAATGAGTAAGTATGGGTACCCTTTCAATATGCCTGAGTAGCCATTTTTTAACCTTAATAACTTCTTCTATGATTTGATGCATGATCTCAAATTTGGACCAAATGATCTCTTCACATAGGAGAATCCAACCATGTAACAAACTACTCTTAAAGCCTTTCCATGTGTGAGATATAAAGCCATTAAATTGCCTTCTCAAAAACTTCTATCACAGAGCCAACTATGTCAAAAACTTACCTGGGAGGCTAATTTTGAACAAGCATAACTTTTGTCATGCTACAATACATGATCATAAATTTAGCATAGAAAAACTATGATCAAAATTGAAAAAACCCATATGATCAGTTTCTCTTAACACCTTCACACGTGCAATATATAAAACCATCAAAATGATCACTCAACTCTTCTTGCCACATTACAAAATTGGCTATGGGAAAACACAGTCAAACTACCTGGGAGCCCAACTTTGCACATGCACATCTTTTGACGCACTTCATCGCATGATTTAAAATTTAGTGCAAATAAATTGGGCTCAAAATTGAACAAAACCATATGATCACCTTACCATAAAACATCCATATGTACGATATATTCCATCATCAAAATGATTATTTGGCTCTTTTTGGCCACATGCAAATTTGGCTAAGTATGGGAAAACAATGAATTCTGATTCAGAAGCTAATTTTTCACCCTTATATCTTTGATTGTGATTTTATGTATGACTTGAGATTTGACATGAACTAGTGTGATCATAGCATATGACCAACTTCCCTTGACTCATTTCCATGTGGAAATGGTGATGTCATCAAATTACCTACTCAAATTTTCTACCACTAGACCCAAAGTCCATAGATGAAAAATCTAGACAACCAGATGAATTCTAACTATGCACATAAGCTCTGAAAGCTTAGAAAACATCTTAGGTACCTTTTACACATGCTCAATACTTCATATTCATCCCTGAGCATCTCTAACCATGCCAAAATAGAAGATCAACCAATCATACTTCAAGCATACAAGAATAAACACATTGCACACTTTGTCATTGTCACATCGGCTATCAAATCTTCATCCACTCACCAAAAAACCTTCATTATATCATCATGACATCACTGATAACTATCTAATAAATAGATCCATTAAACATCAAGGTGATGTTACAAAAAGTAGTACAAGGATATAAACAAGGTTCATGTGCAAAAAGAGGTTTAATAGATCTAATAAGGGAATACACACATACACCAACAAGTACAAACCTAACTAAATCCAATATGTCAGTATACGATAACCAAGAGGTGTAAACTAAAATAAGATAAAAATACAATTCCATTAGATGGTGACCATGAGGTATCTAAATAAAATATATTAATAAAAATGGTCAAATGGCTCTAAGTAGGAAGAGGAGCAGGGGTAAAATTTTGAATTTGGGAGTATAGGATGAGGATGAAGATGGTAAAAGTGATGATCCTAGTCCAAATTTTAATGAGCATTATAGAAAAAATGATTTTGGGGCTTGTTGGTCCCATACTCTTAGGTACCCCATAAAATTTTCATGGTTTTTTATAGGTTTATGGGCCCTCAATAGAGCAAGGATCTTTTCCAAGTGCATGTTGTTTGGCTAGGCTCTGTTAGACTAATTCACTTGCTTCGATTCTCAACCCAAGACTATTTGTATATATTTTGGTCTACAAGTGGCTTGTGGAGGGATGCCTCATTTTGTGGCTTCTTTTATGTAGTTATCAAATTTGTATGGGTTTCATGGGTGTTGAACAAATCTGAATATGTAATGGAAGTAAGTTTCATTTTATATTCTAGAGCCCTCAGGGCACTATTGGTTCAACGATGGATTGTCTATTGGATGCTCATGCCAAGATGGTCATATCTTTGGATGATTCCTATTTTTGACTCTTTTGGGGAAGTCCCTCTTCACAAGTTGGTTAAGCTTGGGCTTATCCTTGATCTAGAATTGTGGTGTATCCTCTTAACACTATTATGGAGATCCAATTCCATTTTATGGTACGGTCACTTCAGGGGACCTATGTTATTTCAATATTGGAGGGCTAGATGTGTTAGTTTATTATTTTATCTCGAATAAAAGAGGGTTAGGTAGTTTGGTTTGAGTGACCCCTATGGTTGTATTGGTTTTAGTTTAAATTTGATAGAAGGACCAGTGAGGGGTGTACCCTACCCATGAACCTATAAGGATTGGTGCTCAGCAATAACAAAAATTAGCTTCTTATAAGTAAGTTTCATATTTTTTCCAACCTAGGGATAGTTCTCAAAACCTCATACTCTTTAAGTGAATGTTTGAGTTCAAGATCTAATGAGAGAAAAAGGAATTTTTTTACGTTTACAATCAAGCTTTGGGAAGAAAGAATACATTTTTTTAATAATATTCAAGATGAGAGCTTGGGTGGACCAAGTAGCAATATTTTATCTCCAATAAGATACAATATTTGGCTCTCTTCAGCAATGGGAACTAGACATTTGAAAGAAAATTTTCATCTATTTTGTGCCTCAAGGTTTTTGTTAAAATCCCAAGCTTTTCAATTTTTTGGAAATTCTACATTGTTGAGCATTACTAGGTAGATCTGAGATCCCACTAGGAAACTAGACAGATCTATGGGGTGTTGTTTTTTTTTTTCAATCCTTGGATGGAAATGGGGGGAGGGGGTGTTAAACCCCTATAGTCTTCTCTTTTCAGTATATTTGGGGGTCTGATTAAAATCTCTAGTTGTAAGCTCAGTTGTGGTGTTCTTTCTCTTGATGAGATTTGTAGGTTTTAGGTCCCTTCTAGGACCCTACTGGTTTGAAATTGGGCTAGTTAGGGATTGTTTTATTTGGTTCCCAATCTAGTCAAAATCAATCATGGGATATCTATTCCTCTTTCTCCATGTGTCAAGGATGATTTTTGCTCCACCTAAAATTGGTTGGTTCTTGCACCAGTTAAATACAATGTTGTTATTCTTGATTTTTTTGTTCCTTTAAGTTTGGCCTTTTTGTTCTCATAGTATGCTTTTCCTTCTTTTCTCTTTCGATGTCCATGAGGAGAACTAAACCTCATAATGAGTCTAGGGTTGGATTCCACACTAGTCTTCAAAGTTGGGTTTTTATTAATCCGAACCATGAGGTATCTAAATTAAGGATTGTAAGGTTGTGATTATAGGTAGCGATGATGTGTAAATAAAGAAATAAAGCATTCAAAGATAATAATATACTAAAAAGTATAAGCTAATATAAGCATGGAATATAATAACATACCAATATATCCACCAAAGTAATAAAATAAAGAGTATAGGGTTAGGAATACTTACCTTGGGTTAACTTTCTGATGCATCAATCACCCCCTTAGTTCAAGTGACACTTTGTAAGAGATATTTATAAGTGAAGCTCAAGATGAAAAGATTAAGAGATAAGAATCCTTAGTTGAAGACTCTAAAAACTAGGTTTACTTTGTTGTCTCAACTTATATTCTTGATATCTTAAAATACCTTTTGTAAATAAGTGTTTCTCAAGTGTAAGATTATTATCATTAATTCCTCTTTTTCTTACTAATGTAGATTTATGTACATGAGATAATTGATTAGATGTCTCATTTTGAGAAATGATAAAGGGGGACCATATAAATACAACTGAAAAATGAAAAACTCAAAACTCAAACTTAATCAAAATCATCAATGCAACTGATGGCATAGAAAAGTTTCCATTAGACATAAAATGTCATTAGCCTAGTCGATGACATTGTCTTACAGAGACCACTATAGAACATTGTTGGATAGGATGATGACATCAAGTATAAACAAATAAACATGAAGAAAAGGAGTGGAAGGGGTAATAAAGACTCTCAAAAGACAAATATGATGATGACATGGCATGAATGAATGAGGTAAATATAAAAAATGATCATCAAATAAAATCTCATAAAGTACTAGGAACCAATTAACCTTGATCCCAATGTACTCCTTAGGATGTATACTCAAGGAGATTGATGCACTGACTAATATTGTAAGATAATTTGATCATAATTGAAATAAAAGTGTATACACAAACAAAAACTACACCAATGTTTTCAATTTAAATTGTGATATTTCTCTAATTTATATTTATGTCAAGAGGCATAACTACAATTATAGATAAGAGGCATGAGAGGAGAAATTGTAATCTTGTGAGATGTCCATTAAATTGTCAACCTTAAAATTGACAACCTCTGACCATTATAGTGTAGTTTATCTTATTATTTTAAAAAAGTGGTCAAAAAATCACAACATATTTAGCTTATTGTAGACTTTGAAGCCATTTTTTTCTCTAATTCTTAAGTTTTTTTGAGCTTGTCATAGTGGTGCAACTAGATTGAATCCATTTTTACCATTCAATGAAAACTATTTAGAGATAATGAATAAGTTATTAACCAACACAAAACCATTTTTTTCTTATTTTTAGTTTAAGATTAATTTAATTACATACAAACAAGTAAAAACTAGTGCTTGAGATAGATCAAGAATATAGTAGTCTAGAATATAAACTAGATCTACCCTAATGGTTAAAAACAATATGACATGAAAATTGAAATTGATTTGACAAGAAATAGAAAATATGAAAATTAAAAAATATGGAACAAGCACACCTTGACAAATTTTTAAAATTATCAAAGTGTATCCCTAGTCTATAGTGAATTAATGAGTTTTGTGTAAAATTTAGCTATGAACAGTATAGGAATAGATTGGATGTCCATTGTCTAAATGATGAATCTAACTAGGGTAGATTCAATGATCTGCCTTTTTGACCAAAAAATGTGTTTATGAGAAATTAATATGTGTTTCATACCTTTTGAAATTGTAAATTTTCTTTGTAAGTTCACCTCATGGTGTTGTATAGTGTTGTACTTGTATTTCTTTGAATTGTCAGGAAGAATGCTTGATTTGGTTTCCTTAGATTATTTAAAGCAATAATACATAAAACACATATGCCCCATGTAGTTCTTTTGTAGTTCTCTCTCTCTCTCTCTCTCTCTCTCTCTCTCTCTCTCTCTCTCTCTCTCTCTCTCTCTATATATATATATATATATATATATATATATATATTACAAATAATACATGAAAAAAGTGATCATCACAAGTTTAAACATTGAAGAAAGTGAAATAGGTCATAAGGGCCCACATAATAGAAAAAGATAGATTCAATGGCATCGAATCTGCACAGGGTAGATTTCATAGTAAAAGTGTAGCCGATAAATCTGCCTCGGTAGATATAACATTAAAAACATAAAAAAGGATGAGGCCTCCAAAAATGAATAAAAACAATGAAAATACAAAAACATAAGAAAGAGAGAAAATGGAAGCAAATAGAGAAGAATAGAAAGAGGGAGAAAACATGAATGAGTGCCAATAAGAGCCTAATACAAACCACTAATCCATAGTCACAAATTACTGCTAAAATTTTACAATAATAAACCTTATAGAAAAATTAGTTATCTATACCCTTTAATAGGTGAAATGTATGACAAATCTAACATATAAATCTCAAAATTAATACCTATCAACATTCTTAAAAAATGTGTATTTAGAATATCTCATAGTTTATACCAGTGCCGGATTTTGACGTTCAATGTTACACATCACAAAAAATTAGGTGATTGTCTATAAAATTATATGACCATCACTTAACATTCAAAATTTAATATACACACCAAAATAATAAATTAATATTATCTGCGCAGAGCTTCTACAACAAAACCAACAATCATTAAACTTAAATTATTTGGAAAAGGGTTTTGGCCCTTGATATAAATGATATGTAATGTCATCTAATTAACATGTTTCTAGTCATAAACATGAAGCCCAATTTTATATTCATTTCAATTTTGGTGGTAAAAAATGGGTAAAATAATTAGTGGGTATCACCTTTGGGTTGTCTTTCCTTTTATGATATTCCTCCTATCTGTATTTGATTCTTTATAAACTTATACAACTGTGAAATTTAATAAACTTGGTAATTCTACTAACTCTTAAAAAAATGGTAAAGGAACAAACCCACTAAAATATTTATCTATATATATTTTGTAATTATACAAAAATGTAAATAAAGAGGGCAAAAAATCAGGAAAATTTTCTTTCTAAATGTTTTTGTTTATGTTATGGAACATAATAATCAATGTTTGATCTGATTAATTTATAATCATTTGGTGAGGGATGAATATCTAAGAAGGGGTCCTCACCTTACATAGAGTTAGAAGTCTCACTTATTCATCCTACTAACAAGTAAAATTCTTACTTCCATAACCCTATTTGCACCATTCTATTAAGTACTCAATCATGATAAGTCACATATTATTGGTTGCTTGTAGGGAATGGGTCCTTCCATTTCATTGGCTTACCAAAACAAAAAAATTTAATTAGAAAACATTACACAGTCATTTCAAAAGGGTATGAAAATAATTAATTTGAATATAGGTTTGTTATTCTAATATATTGTGTGGGTTTCTTATTCTAATATATAGGGAAATGAAATAAAGCTAAAATAAATATGTAATGAAATTACTTGGATGACTTGCACCAAAAGAATTATATATCATAAAATTAAGAATAGAATAAGCATATCCACAACAAAAATTGGAAAAATAGTCGAATACTTGAATATTATGACTGAGCCATTTTGAGGGGGAATGTCCACAATAATGTAATAAGAACATAATTCACAATATGATGATTGAAGACTAACCACTACCTCCTATACATACTCTACTTAGCCATGGTTATTCCATAGGCTAACCATAATAAGAACATTGAGAAATGCAATAGGATAATATGAAGGTATGTGAGCAACAAGTTTGGCACATATATCCCTAAACACACTATAGGTTAAGGGCATAGCATGCCCTTCCCCTTTAGAAAAACATTATCCTTAATGTTGAATAAAACTAGGATGTTTTTGTAGAAATGTTTCATCCTCCCATGTTGCATCTTTAGAATGCAAGTTATTCCATTTGATCAAATACTCTTTAATCTCTCTAGTTTGCAGTTGCTCAGTATGCATGTGAAATGTTATAGGTACAATCACTGAGAGAGGGGGTGAATCAATGATGCATTATAATCTAATTAAATTTCTAATTATTAAACATTCAACATACATCAAATTGATCATGTAACATAAACATGAAAGTACATACATCTAAAGCATACATCACATGAACACATCATATATGTGGGAAACCCTCTTGTGGGATAAAACCCGATAAACCCTGAAAGATGGACTACATTCCTATAAAACAAGATCCAACATTTAGACCAACACAAACTATATCAAGTAACACTCATCCCTTAGTTTAGTGAGACACCAATCCCATAAGGAGATATAACCCCTGTCTAGCTGAGCACCCACAATAACTAGACCTTTAGCAAGCTTTACCTTGCAATGAGGAACAAAACCCATAAGCAACCAAGCACCCACTCAAATACCTAAATATATCACCTAGAACACCTATTTTGGCTCTTCAAATGATGATGATCACCTTTGTCTGCACTCTTCATCTCCAATCTCTCTCAAGCTCCCTTTAGGGCTAACTTGCTCAAACTGCCTCTTTTAGGCACATTAAGTCCAATGACCTATGTGTCCTCTTACATCAATTTAATTATACAAGCATGAATTATCATCTTCACTCTCTATTGGTTATGAATAACTAGTACCTTCTCTTTCAAAGGTTCTCTCCTTTGCTTGAATCCTCGCTATCACAATTGCTCAACTCTACACACACACAAGTCTAGAAACCATCACCTTTGCTTTCACTTTTTATAGGGTCTTCATGAATATTATCTTCTTAGTCAACCATAAGACTTTAATTAATCCTTAATACTTCTATCATGTTAAGACATAGCTCAAATCCATTCCATAGGTCATCCATTACCTCGTTATACCCAAACCACCATTAGGTCTTGGTGAGACCTAAAACAATTAGGCCTACATACTCACACATTACATGTGAGACTAATTGGACCACCTTTATCCTTTGATTTGAACACATAAAACATGTTTCTAATAGCTCCTTTATTACTCACATATGGGTCCATGCCACCTAGAACACCAAATCAACACTTCAACCTACCAATTAGGTCTCCTTGCTCTTCAGGTCTTCAATTACGTAAAATATAGTCTCAAAATTATGAAGTAACAACTCAAATATTTCAAATAACCATATGATTATATCACATGGGTGAAATATTTAGGCCTCTATTACACTTCCATGTGCTTTATGCACTTTAACACAGGCTTTAAACACTCAATTCAACTCTCTAAAAATGACCACTCAAACTAGTCATATACAGCCAAGCTATTTTGACTCTTTATATCTGATCAAGGGTAAACTATGACAACCAATGCCTTATCATATGCCTTAGAGACTTATATAACATTTTCATGCTATTTTCTTCTTCAATTCTACTCAGAACAACTTTAACTCACCTTTGCAAGATGGTCACTCAATATACCAATGTATTCAATAAACATAGTCAACTTCTAATCCTTTTCTCATACTGAATATGGATTGGTCAAACCTCTAAAATCCATACAAATAGCCTTCATGGAGTCTGAAAAACTCTCCAATAGTTATTTCATCTTGAAACATTAAAATACTAACAAGAACACTTTAATTACCCTTCTCAGGTTACTTGCAGAACATGTTCAAACATAGTCAAATTTGGATCTCAATATCTTTGACTATACAAACATTCAAACCTTATAACTAGATTCTCTAGATGCACCTTGAAGTATTATACAACTTTGATTTTTATTTCAATAGTAAATTTATCCTGAATCAAAATATATAGCTCAAAAACTACAAACTAGTTTTCCCTTGTTAATTTGAATATTCAAATTCCAACGGTCACTTTGCAAATGTTAAAACATCGAACATGTTGACCTCATCTCATGTTCCCTAACAAATTTGAACAAATTCAATCCATCTATTTCCTCAAATTATCTTGGTATTTATCTTGCAATGATCATCATTGATATTTTTCATAGGCATCCATGATCATGTTGATTGGTAGCTTTGCATGCTTTTTGCACACCTTATACCATTTAGTTAACATGCTTGCACCACTTGGCAGCTCCACATGCAATGTTGACTTATTGACTTAATGTGCACCATTGGATCATAACTTCACAATCATATACTCACCATTGATCTCTTTTTGATAGGTTTCATGCTCATCGTAGATCTTCATCATACGATTAAATGCTCACCGTTAGATCTATCTCGACTTTTGACCCTAGAATTCAATTAAGTTAAACTTGACATTATCTAGCACTTCATAGTCTACAAGATCAAAGATTTATAACTTGAGCTATAAATTACTTCAAGAGTCTAAATCTTCAGGGTACCTTCTTAACACTAAAGACAATAACTCCATGAAAACCTTTGACCATTATTGAATTTTGGAGTACCTAAAATAAATGTATAAACTTGTTGGATCACTCATATCTTCATGATGTATAGTGATGGTTTGGCTTCTCTCAATCTAGAATATGCATGTTTCTCATTCTAAATGATCAAATGGCACACTAGAACTTCATCAAGACATCTATGGATGCTTCATAGCCTTTTCTTTGTCTTTACTAATATGTACATGTGTCATATATTCTCCAAGATATCAATCTGATCACTTTGTCATTAAGGCATTGTGAATCATACTCTCTGACATCAATGACAACCTAACATCAATGACTATGCTCAACAATAGCATTCTTTGTCATTGATGGTAAAACACACTCAGAATGACTTCATTTGAACAATGACGTCATTCTATTCTTTCTCCCCCTTTGACATTAATGATAAAGGGTCTCTTCCTCAACATGCCAACAATCATTCCTCAACATCATGTATGGATTCAAATACTATTTAACATAAATCAATTTCTCCCCTTTTGACATGCACCAATCTAAACTTGGGATTTTTTTATCTTTGGACCTATCTACCTATAGAACTCATAAGCTCCCTTTGCTCATGCATGAAGATTCAATACCTAGTTAAAACATATGACTTGGTTTGATCAAGTTATCATATCAATCTTTCTTGAATTCACAACTATATCAGACTTCTTCATACTTCCACCATGACTGGAGCATCTCATACATGCTCCCCCTTACATCATGCACAACTTCTTCAAGCCACTCACTCCATGGCATACACAACCTATAATCTAGAGAACTCTAAGACCTTATTCATGATATCAAAGATATGACAACACATTCTCCTCATACTCCATATCAACCTTGTCTTCAATCTTTCTATACAATAGAATATCTTGATAACTCACCATCCTTGATCAGACACTTGAAAACTTCCATTCCTTGCTTATAGACCTTTAGAAACAACATCTTCATTCTTCACCATTTGACCAACTAGACCATCCTTTAGATTTGATCAAAACTTGACTTTAAGATCACTATTTTTTAAAATATCTTATCATGTCCTTCCACAGTAAACCAACACATCTTATTATGACCTTTCTTATCTTTCAACATCAATCAAAGCTCAATTGGCATCCACCATGCTTCCTCTTATTGTCAAGTGTCTCCTTAGAGCCTAGATAGAGACACCCTAACCCATAATGTCCTAGAATAATGTGAAACTAGGAGTTGCCCACAACTCCTTGTATTTCTTCTCCTCGAACATCTGATACTGATAGTTCTTATTCTTCTTAAGCTTGAGAGAAACAACATGCTCATCCACTACAACATTCTCCCTTTTTAAGATTGAATTGATAATACATGGAGAGGAAAAATATTCATGACATACCTTTTCATCTGAAGAAAGAACTTCATCACTAGGCATTGACAACTAATGTTCTTTGTATGAAACATGCTTAATAATAGCAGGATGTTTACTTAAATTCATACCTACCTCAAAACTAGCCTCAATTCTCACCTTGTTCTTCTCTTTGAGATCAACTTGAATTGAATTTTGATTCTCTTTTTATATATAGATGGATGACACACTCTCTTGGCATTCATGAACCTTCATATTTGATTCTTGTTTTGCTTTAACAAGTAGTCCACCTTAATCTTTCAGCTTAATTGAATTAGTTTTCTTGGTTTTCACTTCCTTAGGATTCCATAACAAGGATTGACCTTTCTTAAGCACACTAGGATGTCCATGCACCTTATTATGACTTGATATCTTGCATATACAATATCTTTCAATATGACCAACTTGATGACAACTGAAAAAAATAACATTATTCATACCTTTGGCTTGATGAATATTATGATCTTCCTTTTATCTTCTATCTCAACAAACATACCATCTTGTCTCTTAGGTTCATTATGCTCAAGCTTAATTGTATTAGGTTTCCAGACATAGGTTAGTCTTTTCCTATGAATTCTTATAGCATTTGGTTGCCTGATAGGTCTTCTCATGTTGTACTTGGTACTTGCATCCCTCTTATCTTGAGCTGACCTCTCTTGCTCTTTCTTAGCCTTGTTTACCTTGACAAAAAATTACTCATGCTTATCCTTCAATGAATCTATCTTGGTCTTCAATTGAATGCTCTCATCCTCTTTAGGTCTCATACTTGAACTTGCAACCTCTAACTAAAATTTGAGAACTTGGATAGTATCCTTATCCCTCTTAGCCTCTTTAGCCATGTTATCCTTCAATCTACGTGCTTACTCTTCTGTAATCTCTATGGAATCAAGATTGGACTTCGACTCATCATGCTCACCTTATTTTGAACTTAACTTAGCATTTATCTCTTATAACTAAGTTTTGAGATGTCTACATTCTTCCTCTTTTGAACTTAGATTAGTCTTTGTAACCCTTAATTGATCCTCAAGATCCTGCATTGTCATTTTTTCTTCTTTGACTATTTCACGTAATCTCTCAAACTTGGTTTGAAAATGACTTATCTTTTCACTATGTTTCATGAAATGTTCATTAAGCTCCTCATTCCTCATATTATGCTCATCATCCTTGGAATTAGAATTACTCTTCCTAGTCTCAATATAACTAATCTATTCTTCAAGACTTTTGACCAATGATCTCAACTCAATATTTTCTTTCCTCAACTTCTTAGCCATCTTTGTACCTTGGATCACCTTCATGTGGTTAAACTTGTATAAAAGGTCCTACTATGATAACAATTTTTAGAGTTACAATCACTGAGAGGGGGGGTGAATCAATGATGTAAGATAATCTAATTCAATTCTCAGTTCTTAAAAGTTCAGCATACATCAACTTGATCAAGCAACATAAACATGAAATCACATACATCCAAAGCATACATAAGAGCATACATCACATGAAAACATCATATATTTGGGAAACCCTCTTGGGGGATAAAACCCACTGAAACATACAAGATGAAATAAAATCCTATAAAATAAGATCCAACATTTAGACCAGCACCAACTAATCAAGGAACACTCATCCCTTGGTTTAGTGAGACACCAATCCCATAAGGAGCTACTGCCCTATCTAGATAAGCACCCACAATAACTATACATTTAGTAAGATTTACCTTGCAAGGAGGAACCAACCCCATAGGAAACCAAGCACCCACTTAGCTACCTTAACATATCACCTAGAACACTTATTATTCCTCTTCAACTGATGATGATCAACTTTGTCTGCACTCTTCACCTCCAATCTCTCTCAAGTTGCCTCTAGGGATAACTTTTTCAAACTACCTCTTATAGCACATTAGGTCCAATGACTTGTGTGTCCTCCTACATCAACTTAATTAGACAAGCATGAATTATCCTCTTCACTCTTTTTTGGTCCTCAATTACCATTACCTTCTCTTTCAAAGGTTCTCTCCTTCGCTTGAATCCTCATTATCACAACTGATCAACTCTACACACACACAAGTTTAGAAACCATCACCTTTACTTTCACTCTTTATAGGGTCTTCATGAATATTATCTTCTTGGTCAGCCATAAGACTTGCCTTAATCCTTAAGACTTATATCATGCTAATACATAGCTCAAATCCATTCCATAGGTTAGTCATTACTTCATTAGCCCCAAACCACCATTAGGTCTTGGTGAGACCTAAAATAATTAGGCCTACATACTCATACATTACATTTGAGACTACTTGGACCACCTTTATCCTTTACCAATGCTTCGAACACATTAAACATGTTTACTATATCCCCTTGCTTACTCCCATAAGGATCCATGCCACCTAAAACACAAACTCAACACTAGAACTTACCAATTAGGTATCATTACTCTTCAGGTCTTCATATACAAAAAACACAGTCTCAAACTTCTAAAGTAAAAACTAAAATATTTCAAATATCCATATGATTATATCACATGGGTGAACCCTTCAGAACTTTTTTTACACTTCCATGTGCTTTAGACACTTCAACACAAGCTCCAAGCACTCAATTCAACTCTCTCAAAATGATCACTCAGACTGGTCATATATAGTCAAACTATTTTAACTCTTTATATTTGATCAAGGGTAAAATACAAAAAAAAATTCCTTACCATAAGCCTTAGATACTTATAGAACATCTCCATGCTCATTTACTTCTTCAATTCTACTCAAAACACTATTAACTCATCTTTGTAAGACGGTCACTCAATCTGTTAGTGTATTCAACAAACATAATCAACTTATAAGCTTTTTTTCATACTGAATATGGATTGGTAAAACCTCCAAAATCCATACATATAGTCTTCATGGAGTCTAAAACACTCTCCAATATTTAGTTCATCTTGAAACATCAAAATACTAATAAGAACACTTTGATTACCCTTCTCAAGTTACTTACAAAACATGTTTAAACATATAGTCAACTTTTGATTTCAATATCTTTAATTTTAAAAACATTCAAACTTCTAACAAGATTATTTCGATGCACCTTGAAGTCCTCTGCAATTTTGATTTTTACTACAAAAAAAAAATCATCTTGGATCAAAATATATAGCTCAAAAACTACAAACTGGTTTTCCGTCATTAATTTGAATATTCAAATTCCAACAATCACTTTGTAAATGTTAAACATTAGACATGTTGACCTCATCTCATGATCCCTAACAACTTTAAACAAATGTGCTTTGTCAATTTCAATGGATTAACCTTATATTTGTTTTGTAACACTCCTTATTGAACTTTGTCACAAACATCTGTGATCATGCCACTTAGCAACTCTAGATGCCTTCTATGTACCTTGTACCATTCGATTAATGCACTTACACCAATTGGTAGCTCTATGTGTAATGTTGAATTATTTATTTAATGCATGTCATTGGATTATAACTACATGATCACATGCTCACCATTGATCTCTTTCTGACAGGTTTCATGCTCGTTGTAGATCTTCATCAAATGATTAAACACTTACCATTAGATTTTTCTTAAATTTTGACCTTGGACTTTAATGAAGTTAAAATTGATGGTATTTGGCACTTCATAGTCTGCAAGAGCAACTTTAAAGATTTATAACTTGAGATAGAAATCATTTCAAGATTACAAATCTTTAGGGTACCTTTTTGGCACTAAAGACAACAACTCCATGAAAACCTTTGACCATTATTGACTTTTTGAGTACCTACAATAAATGCATAAATTTGTTGGATCACTCATATATTCATGATGTGTAGTGATGATCTAGATTCTCTTAAGCTATAATATGCATGTTTCTCATTCTAAATGATCAAATGACATACCAAAACTTCATCAAGACATCTATAGATGCCTCACGACCTCTTATTTGCCCTTACTAATATGCACATATGCCATATATTATCCAAGATATCAATCTAATTAATTTCTCATTAATGCACTATGAATCTTGATGTCTTTGACATCAATGACAACCTAACATCAATGACCATGGTCAACATGAAGGACCACTTCAAGCTATAGAACGACTCAACCTTCTTCATTCAATTCTGGTAACTTGGTTTGAGTGGAAACTCTATATCCAATTACCTTCTTCAAGAAAGATTCATGGAAAACCCAATATATGTGAGTGGATGTCAGAAATTCTAGTTTGTACGCCATACTAATAATTTTCTACAAGATTTAATAAGGGTCATAATACTTAGGAGACAACTTGTTATCCTTTTTTGTTGATTCAAATATATTTGTTTATATGGATATAAATGCACAAAGACCCAATCACCTATGTCAAAATTCCTCTCACTAAGGTGTTGATCTACTTATTATTTCATTCTATTTTGTGCCATTGCTAAATTTTCTTGCAAACTCACTAGTACCTCTTATTGATGGTGAACATGTTCCTTAATAGCTTGAACCTTGGGATACACTATCAAGGAAAAAGTGATGGATGGGGGTTGACACCCATATAATGCCAAAAAGGAGGATAGTTTGGAATAAGTGTGAAAAGAAGTGTTATACCACCATTGGTAAGTGGCATCTAATGAACCCATTTATCTTGTTTATCAGAAATAAAATAATAAAGATATTTTTTTAGATATTTTTTTACTACCTCTATTTGTCCATCAGATTGAGGATGATAAGATGAGATATGAGCCAACTTGGGTGCCTAAACATGTAAATAATTCAATCCAAAAATTACTAGTAAATATGAGATCTTGGTCACTTACAATTATCATTGGAGTACCATGTAATTTATGAACTGTATTGAGAAAAAGCAAAAGCTATTGTACTAACAACAAATGGCTATGCTAAAGAATAAAATGACCATACTTGGTAAGTTGATCCATAACTACAATGATAAAAATTTTAACCTCAAACCATGGTAACCCAGTAATGAAATCCATGGAAAGGTTGGCTAGGGAAGGATAAAGGCTATAAAAGACCTAAGGTCTTAATGGTTTCACCTTTACTTTGTTGATATATCATGCATTCAACCACATATTTTTGGACATCCTACTTGAATCTTTCCTAAAATAAATCTTGATTGATTCTATGATATGTTTTGAAAATACCAAGTGACCTCCTAGTGGAGATGCATGAAGTTTCTGAAGGATTTTATTTTTGAGGAGAGAATGATTAAAAAGTTATAATATGTATTTATACCATAATACATTCCCCTTCCATGTAAAATTTTCAGCTCCCCTAGAACCCTACTGAAGATTTTGAATCAAATCATGGGTAGTACTATCATTCTCCCATTCTGATATTGCTTCTTCTAGCCAATTTATTTGCCAAATATTCATTGTACATATTAATGCTTTCAATTGATTCATCCCTCCATGATAGTGCATCTACAACCACATTCTATTTTTATTTCATATAGACTATTTCAAAATCATAGCCTAACATTTTAGTAACCCATTTTTTGTGTTCTTCAAATGACAATCATTGTTTCAAAAAATATTTGAGGCTATCATGATCAATCTTTACTTAAAAGTGATGACCTATCATATAAGGTCTCCATTGTTTGATTGCATGAAGAATAGCCATCATCTCTTTCTCATATATTGATTTAAGTCTATTTTTTTCTATTTAGTTGGTGACTTTCAAATGATAGTGATCTACTTTCTTGTTTGAGTACAGCTCCCATGATAAATCCTGATGCATCACACTCTACAACAAAAGTTTTTAAAAAATATAGAGTAGCCAAAACTAAATTTATGTACAATGTCATTTTCAACTGTTTCAATGTTTTGGTATCTGAATCAGTCCATTGTAAGGAGTCTTTCTTTAACAAATAAGTGAGTGGGGTTGTAATGCTACCATAATTTTTGACAAACTGGTGATAGTAACCAGTTAGTTAAATAAATCCTCAGAGTTTATTGAGTGTCTTAGGAACTTGCCACTCCATCATCGCTTGAATTTTTTTAGGATCAAAATTCACTTTTTTATGTGAAACAATATGACCCAAATACTCCACCTTTTGGACACCAAAAATGCATTTAGAAGGTTTGACATAAAGTTGATGTTCCATAACTGAAAGTATCCTTTTACATGTTTCAAATGCTTGTCTCAATTTTTTTTGTTGATGAGGATATCATCAAAAAACACAAATACAAACTTTCTCAAAAATGGCCTAAAAATAATATTCATCAAAATATGAAATGTAGATGGAATTTGTGAGGCCAAAAAATATGACCATAAATTCACAATAGCCTTCATGAGTTCTAAAAGTTGTTTTAAGGATGTCCTCATTACGGATTCAAATATGATGATACCCAAAACAAAGATTTAACCTGGTAAAGTAAACAACACCATGCAATTCATTTAGAAAATCATCAATTAATGGAATGTGAATATTATCTTTGATGGTGTATTTGTTGAGTTCACTATTGTCTGGGCACATCCTCCAATTTTTATCTGTCTTCCACACTATGACCACATCAGAGGAATATTTGATTTGACTATGTTAGATGATTCATACCTTAAACATCTCTTGTACCATATTTTCAATTTCACTCTTCTAGGCATAAGGATACCTATATGGTTTGATGTTGGGTGGTGTGTTTCCCATGATTATTTTGATGTCATGATCATGCATGTGACTTGGAGTTATTCCTTTTGGCATGTCACCAAAAACAACATAATGGTCATCCAACACCCTTTACAAATAAAGATGTGTATACTCCTTGGTTGATTGAACCTCTATGTAAAAAAATTATGCCACAAATCCCTCAACACTTCTTCTAAGAATATTCATCATCTGATGGGAACTAACTAGTTATGGAGATTTAGCTTATAATTTGGGTAGTTCAAAGGTCTAACCTTTTGAATGGAACCTCATACATAGTTTCTAAAAATTCATCTCAATAGTTCCAAAGTGGTGAGCCACTGCACTCCCAAAATAATGTTAGCTCCTACCATGGGAATAACAATCATAGGGGAATCTAATAAGTAGTCTCTCATAAAAATCTTAATCCTATGGCATTTTACAGAATAGTTGATGGTACCACTATATACAATCATGACCTAAAATTTCAAAGCTAGGTAAATGAAACATTTCAAATGAGTAGCCAACTTACTGTTGATGAAGTTATGAGTATTCCCAAAGTCAATTAACATATTCATCTTCTATTTCTTTAGGAAACCCACCATCTTAGGAGTTTGAGGAGTAATAATTATTTAAAGTGAATGACAAGAAATAGTAGGTTAAGAATATTTAGATTCATCTTTGGGTTTTTTCAAACCTGCCCCTGAATCCTCATCATCTTCTTCCTCCTCCTCATTAGCACCTTCAATGTAAAACTTATTTTCATCATGTCGATGTCCTTTACTCCATTCTATATTGCAACCAAAACACAAACCTTTGGCATGCTTTTCTTGAATTTCCTGAGGTGTCAATTGGGTAGGCTACATAAATGATGGTATTGGGAAGTTGCATTCATGAACATTAGTGAAATATCTTCATTTGATCAACTCTTTTTCCTCATCTAGGCATACCTTTGGTATGGCTTAAAATACATTATTGAGATGAAACATGTGAACCTCCAATTGTATGTTATCTCTGAGACCACCCAAAAATAGGTCAATCAAATTTTTCTCAGTGATGTCTGCCACACGTAAGGAAAGATTTTGAAATTGATGAATGTAATATTTTACAGTCCCAGTTTGATGTAACTTGGCTAGTTGGATGAAGTACTTGTTGGAGACATTTTTGTGATAGTGGAACTTCAACTCCTTAAAAAATACCGACCATGAAATTGGGACACTGTTCTTTTTTTCTTTTGAGTGAACAATCAATGATACCAAATGAACTACTCAAGTTCTAGATACAAAGATGCCATGATGACCTTTTGTGAATAAAGAGTCTAATGTAGATCAAATAAATTATCAATTTGAGTAATCCATGTGAGTAGATCATTACCATAAAAATTGCATAAGTCCACTTTTGGCAACAATGTCTTCGTACCATGGTTGGCATTTTGATTATTTGGAGGAGAACTAAAGTGGAGTGGCAAAGGATTATTTTAAATTTGTTGAACTAAAAAGTTGGCCAATTTCCTAGTGATTTGTTGCAATTGATCCTGCAAGCCATTTAGGTTCCCTTGCAGCCCTATGGGGTCCCCTTTAATTGCATCAAGATCAGCTTTTTGCAGCATGTCTTGCAACTCTAACTTAAGTTATTGAACTACCTCTAAAATACTCAGATCAAAAGTTTCTGACTTCATGTCATTTTTGTGAGGATTTTTAGGCATTTATTTCCCTTTTGAGTGACCATGAATGTTAGGCCTCACCATGCACAAATCATAGGAGGGTTGTAACCCCCAAAAAAATGTATTGACAGATGATACCATTCTAATCGTCTCACCAAGATGAATCTAATGACTAATAATGTGCACAAGGGTGAATTTTTTTTGAAAGTGTATTGAAGAATATACCATTGCGATCATATCATAGATATAAATCCAATGACTACTAAGCTAAGTTATAATTTTTTAACTTCTAGTACTCAATTCACTAGATCTGAAAAAATTACATTGTAGAAACTTGCCTAAATCGAAGCTCTGATACCACTTATAATGAAATTACTTAGATGATTCGCAATAATAGAATTATATATCGTAGGATTAAGAACATAATAAATAGATCCACACAAATAATTGGTAAAAGAGAAAAATACTTGAATATTATAACTGAGTCACATCGAGGGGACAATCTCTATAATAACACAGTAAAAATAGAATTCACAATACGATGATAAAATACTAACCACTACCTCTTATATATACTATACTTATCCATGGTTATTCCATAGGCTGACTGTACTAAGAACATTGAGAAATGTAATAAGATCATATGAAATTATGTAAGTCACAACTTAGCAACACATATATTCCTAGATGCACTATAGGTTAAGGGTGTAGCAAAATAAATATAATTAAAAAAAAAAAAAAAAATTACTTATGATTTTTAATCACCAGAAAATCAATGAATACCTCTAATTTTGGAGGAGATGATCCCACTACCTGTGACGCTGTAAAAAAGTAGTTTCAACTTTAACTTGTAACTTTTTTGCATAGTTTTAAATTGCAACTTATTCTAACATTGTTTGACAGTATAATAATTTATAGCAATTTTTAAATAGTAATAGTGACTAAATAATACCTTTAAGTTGTAATTTTATAATCTATATTTGTAAGAAAATCAAAGAAATAAAATTTAATGAAAATTAATTAAAAATCATACATATATATATATATATATATATATATATATATATATATATATATATATATATATATATATAATATGATATTTTTATTTTATTAAACCAAAAATATTTTGATTTCATTGATATGTAATATTTAATTTATTATTATTATTAATAGTTTTAAAATTTATTATATATATATAGACACACACACATACACATACTTACAAGTTTACAAATTATTTTAACATTTAAATTATATTTTCAATCGCATCGAATCTACATTAGATAAATATGGTGGTGAAAATGTGACCAATAAATCTATCTCAGTATAAAAATTAATAAAGAAAGGGGGAAGGCCACCAAACATGAACAAAAACAACTAAAACATAGAAACAAAGGAAAGAGTGAAAATGGACCAAATAAAGATGAAGAGAAAGAGGAAGAAAACATGAAAGAGCTCCAATAAAAACTTAACACAAATCATTGATTCATATGTACAAATTAATGTTAAAAAAATTACAATAATAAACCTTTTACGAGAATTAAGTGTCTACACCTTTCAATAAATAATTTTGATGTTCAATATTACATGTCACAAAAAAGTTATGTGACAGTGTATAAAATTATATAACTATTATTTAATATACGCACCAAAATAATATTTTTAATATTATCATTTTGGAGCTTGTACAACAAAACCAACAATCATTAAACTAAAATTATATAAAAAAGGGATTTGACGCTTAATATAAATGATATATAATGCCATCTAAGTAACATGTTTCTAGGAATAAGCACGAATCCTGATTTTATATTTCAATTCAACAATGATGGTAAACAATAGATATATTAATTAATGGGTATCACCTTTGGGTTGTCCTTCCCTTTATATTCTTCCTCTTATTTGTATTTGATTTTTTGAAACTTATACAACTATAAATTTTAGTGGACTTGGTAATTCTACTTATTCATGAAAAAATGCTAAAAGAACAAACCTATTAAAAGTTTTAGCTAGGCAAGTGTTTATACACATGGATGAATAATTTAAAACTTTTTTAAATATATAAAAATGTTAATAAAAAAAACGAATATAGTGAAAATTTATTTTTGAATGTTTTTGTTTATGTTATGGAACATAATAATCAATGGATACTATAATTAAATTTAAGAAAGGGTCTCCACTTTATATAGAGTTGGAAGTCTCACTTTTTCATCCTATTAATAAGTAAATTTTGTACTTCTTTAATTCACTTCCCTAATTCTATTTGCATTATTTTATTTAGTACTCAATCAATGTTAGATTTAATTGGTTGCTTTCATGGATTAGGTCCTTTTATTTCTTTGTCATATCAAAACAATAAATTATAATCATAAAATACTGTAGACTCATTTCAAAAAAGTATGGAAATAATTATTTTGAATTTAAGTTTGTTATTATAATATTTTGTGTAGGTTTTTTATTCTAATGTTTTGTATTTCTACGAAGGAATAAAATCAAATTTTAAAAGAAATAAACATAACAAAAGATTTGTTACTTTTGATTTTTAATCTTCATACCTTCAATAGAAACGTCTACTTTTGGAGGAGATTATTCCACTACATGTGGCATTGTAAAAAAATAGTTCTAACTTCAACTTCCAATTTTTTTACAAAACCAAAATAATATTTCTAATATTATCAACTCAGAGATGAAGATCTAAAGAGTCCTCACCCTACATAGAGTTAAAAGTCTCACTTCTTCATCCAAGTTAGTTTCTTACTTCCCTAACTCTATTTGTACCATTCTATTTAATAGCCAATCATAATCACATTTTATTGGTTGCTTCTAGAGATTGGGTCCTTCTATTTTGTGCCCTGTCAAAACAATAAATTATAATCATAAGGCACTACATACTCCTTTCAAAAGGGTATGAAAAATTATATTGAATTTAGGTTTGTTATTCTAATATTTTGTGTAGGTTTCTTATTTTAATATTTCGTGTTCCTAAAAAGGAATGAAATAAAGTTAAAAGAAATAAATATAACAAAATATTTGTTACATATGGTTTTTAATCTCCACACAATCAATGAATATCTCTACTTTTGGAGGAGATGATCCCATTACATGTGGCACTGTAAAAAAAATAGTTCCAACTTGAGCTTCTAACTTTTTTATAGAACCAAAACAATATTTTTAATATTATCAATTCTGAGATGAAGATCTAAAGAGTCCTTACCCTGCAGAGAGTTAGAAGTCTCACTTCTTCAGCCTACTAACAAGTCAATCTCTTTCTCACTTCTTCATCCTACTAACAAGTCAATCTCTTACTTCCCTAATCCTATTCGTGACATTCTATTTAGTACTCAATCATAATTACATCTTATTGGTTGCTCCCAAAGATTGGGTTCTTTCATTTATTTGGCCTATCAAAACAATAAATTATAATAATAAAGCACTACATACTCCTTTTAAAAAGGTATCAAAAAATTATTTTGAATTTAGATTTATTATTCTAATATATTGTGTGGGTTTCTTATTCTAATATCTTGTGTTTCCATAAATAAATGAAATAAAATTAAAAGAAACAAATATAACAAAAGATTTATTACTTGCAGTTTTTAATCTCTATACAATCAATAAATACCTCTATTTTTTTATCAATAAAAAAATATTTGGATTTCATAAATATTTCATTGAGACATAGATATATATATAAATTTTAAATAATTTGAAAATTTATCATAATTAAATATAAAAATTAATAATATTATCATGGAGGGTTAAATTTTAAATAAATTATTTTAACATTTAAATTATATTTTCACTGTCAGTCATAACGGCTATATTTATCTAAAATGGTATGAATAGCTTGCAAAATCCAGCATGCTCATTTATATATAATTTTCGCCGGCTATGAGACATTTTGTCAAACAGTTTGCATGCAATCTGATATAGACATGTTGGATCCAAGTATCGCGCGTTTCTATTTATAGATTCTAAATATAAACATAAAAAGATGAATACTAATACTTCATTTCTCTCTCAGATCATTGCATGACACAACCGAGGCCAAAAATTCCAATAAAGTTGGGTTGCTTTCTATGAAACATTTTGTCAGAGTCTTTCTATTCAATGTGATATGCACTAGTCTCTAAAACTATTGGAATCTTGTTATATATTGTTATTTGGATTGTTTTCTCGGACACATTTTGTCATAATAATTCGCATGCAATCTCATGTAACATAGCCTCTGAATTGTTTCATGAGACACAAAGCATTGGACTGTTGTGTAATGCATATTGTTATTGATACTGTGTTCTCCGTGACATTCTATCAAACACCTATGTGCGCAATTTAATGTACACTAGCTTCTCAATTATTAAATGAGAGGGTAATGTATTTCATTTTTTTTAATTTAGTTGATTCTCCTTTTTGTCCTTAGTTTTAGCTACTATGACTGAAGGGTATCAAATTCATTCAGGACTTGCATCTGGCTTCGAATGTTGGCTACGTCAGTGAGAATTTGACGTGGTAGTTTATCCAATATCAACATTTAACATTCATATCTTCTGTGAATCTGAACACAAGTATCACCATGAATTTAGTGTCTCCTGTGGATTTGAGCACAGGTATCTGCTATGAATGCCCTAATAATTTACCACTTTAGTTCATCCCATTTGTGTTTTTTTTCTCTCTTGAGCATTCTGTCAGTCAATTTTCTTGCAATATCTAAAATAAAATTATAAGATAGTGTAATATCTAAAACCATAAGCTTGATTTTTACTATTTTAGGCCCAATAGTGAGAGGGAACCAAATGCAACCAAGAGGCTTTTGGTTGGTTTTATCAAAACCCCAACATGTAAGTCTACTTTATTTCAAGTTAGTTTTTAAATATCTAATTCGTTGGATTAGCCAAAGGGAAGTGGCATTAATTTTTGAACCTCCATCCACTAAAACATTCCTTATTATAGTTTTGTTGATCAAAAATATTAATAAAGAGAGGTGGGTCATCATCTTAAAAAATCACTTCATCATTGATCATATCTTCTTTGGGAACTCTATGGAAGGTTTCTTAGAAGAGAAAGGATGAGAAACGGTTTTGATTACATGGACTTATTTGGGTATTAGACCTTCAAAATATTTGGGAGGTGGTTCAATTTCACTAGATGGGTATTATTATATATCTTGTAATTGTTGCATGATAAATTGCTAATGATATGGTGATGTTTTCAAGAGTTCCATTCAAGGAATACTACAAGGCATGGAATTAAGCTCATATAGTGCATTCCATTATGATTTTGGATTAGAACCATAACGATATTTAATATTATTTTAAAGAGTGACCTTAGGAGGTAAGTTTGTAGAGGTATTTGATGTGTTAGGTTGAGGTGGAGTGGGCTCATCACTAGCTGGAAAATTGGAAGAGAATGTAGTGGTGGTAGTAGTATCCTTGAGAAGTAGTTCATTAGAAGATGGATTCTTAGGTTTAATGACATGATCTTTGAGAGTGATATTAAGACATTAGTAAACTTTTTTTGTATTCACAAATTGGGAAATTATGTAATAATGATCATAGTCAACATCAATATCACAAATGAATTCATTGGAATGTTGTGTATTGGACTCAGACGTTTGAGAGCATTTTTTTTTTAATTTTTTACTTGTGGATTTTAGATGATTATATTGGTTCTTAGAAGATTTTAGGTATTATTTATGACATTCTTTTTTATAAAGTCATGATTAAAATTTTTCCCCAACATGATATTCACCATAAATTTTTGAAGTGCATGACATTTCTCTTGAGAATGACCAATGTCAGCATGGAACCAACAAAGTTTATTTGGGTCAGTACCATGATTTAGATGGAGATAATAACTTCCTAAGTTTTTTCATATTGAAGGGAGAGTGGGAGGGAAGTTGAATATTTGAATTATATGATCTCATTTAGGGTTAGGGAGGCTTATTTTGAAAATAATTAGTATTGATTGCATTGGTTGAGATTTGAAAAGATTCATTTATGGTGTTTTAAGATGGTTCAAATTGGGTCATAAATAAATATTGTATTTTTTCTTGGTCGAAGGCCTATTCTAAAGTTTGAGGAGAGAAGATCTTCACCTTCTATTGAAGAGCGGTCTTAAGGGTGGTAACAAAGATTTTTATAAGGTTGTCATTACTCAAGTTATGGTCCACATTATGTGCCAATGATTTCCATCATTCGATGAAGTCATGAGAAAATTAGTTATAAAGTTGTTGAGCATTAATGAATTTTCTAAGGATATTTTCAAGAAGTTCATTACGTTGGAATTCCTTAATTAAATAATTTACTAAGTCTTCTAATTGTGTAATGGAATGTCTAGGAAGTTGGTTATACCATTCTAGCACATCCCCAACAAAGGCTTTAGATATAATCTTAGTAGTAGTGTAATTATTAGCTTTATTCCATTCCTTATAAATACTTCCAAAATATTTAATATTTAGGGCAGGATCAGTAGTTTTATCATGTGTGATGGTTGGATAAATACTTCCAATATCCATGAACATGATGAAAGGAGCTAAAGGTATGTTTTGAAGATTTTGAAGCATCTTATTTTGAATTGGAGGTTGAGGAATAAGGTTTCCATTGGAATATCTAAGATGAGGTGGGATGTAATTTTGGTTTGGATGAATCATGATGGTTAGGGATCTTGATTAGAAATTTGTAAGATGTGGTTTTGTATTTGAAGGATTTGATTAATATTAGGAGCTTGCATAAGAGCCATTTGTGCAAAGACTTATGATATATCTAGAGGAGGATTAGAAGTGGTATTAGAATTTTTACTAAAGTTAGGTGGAGGATTAGAATTATATGGAGGATTCCCAACATTAGTCTTGGGAGTAACATTCCTATCATTAGTGTTTGTTTCCCCAACTAATGTGGTGGATGGCGGAAGTTTACTAAGACTCATATCCTTATTTGGAGTATAATGGATTTTATCATCAAGATTCTTAATAAGCCAATTGAGATATCCTAGATCTTAACTTTGGTTGATTTGAACCATGCTACATTTAGTAGATCTAGGCTAAGATTGAGAAAAATTACATCATGAGAATTGATATCAATAGTGGATAAAGTGGGATTAAAAAAGCAACCCATATAGAATATGAATGGGTTGAGGCTTTCTATAAGGATTATAAGAGGAGACAATGTGATTTAAAAAATTGGGATGTCGATATTGAAAAGAATAGAGTAATTAAAAATTAGTAAGATGGTATCGACCTAACCATTGTAGTGTAAAACTGATCATAGAAACAAATTGATGTATCAGGTTGGTCGATGTAGTATTATTAAACAATTAAATTATATCATGTTATTCGATACATATTGGTGAAGACATAGAATAATATCGGGTTGGTTGATACAGTTATAAATACATAAAACTATATCAAGTTGACTGATATAGTTGGGCTAACAACTTCACTAAAATGTATGATGATAGTGAAGAAAATGCCAAGAATCAAAAATAAAAAAAATGTGAAAATGATCCAACTAGAAGTAGCATGAGATTCAAATTGGGTTCACTATAATGTATTCATAGGGTAAGATGACCTATAACTATTATCTTTCTCTCAATAGACTAAGACTTAAATAAGGTCATAAAAATAGAGTCTATATATAATTGGATAAGGACCTAGAATATGGATACCTGATTCCTATCTCTAACATCTATGGTACGATGTTTTCAATTTCACTCTTCTGGGCATAGGGATACCTATAGGGTCTAATGTTGGGTGGTGTAATTTTTGGAATGAGCTTGATGGCTTGATCGTGCATGCAACTTGGAGGAAGTCCTTTTGGCATATCACCAAAAACAACAAAATGGTCATCTAGCACCCTTTGAAAATCAAGATGTGTAGAGTCCTCAGTTGGTTGAACCTCTATAGAAAATAAGCATGCCAAAAAATTCCTCATCACCTTTTCTAAGAATCTTCATCATCTGATGGGAACTAACCAGTTTTGGAGATTTATCTCGTAATCATGCAATTGAAAGGTCTGGCCTTCTAAATGGAACCTCATAAATAGTTCCTAAAAATTGATCTCAATAGTGCCCAAAGTGGTGAGCCACTACACTCCTAGAATAATATGAGCTCCTCCCATAGGAATAGCAAACATAGGGGAATCTAAAAAGTAGTCTCCCATAGCAAGTTTAATACTATGGCATTTTTCAGAACAATTCATGTTACCACCATCTACAATCATAACCTGTAAATCTAGAGCTAGGTAAATAAAATAGTTTAAACGAGTAGCCAACTTATTGTTAATGAATTTATGAGTAATCCCATAGTCAATAAACAAAGTCACCTTCTATTTCTTTAAGAAACCCACCACCTTAATAGTTTGAGGAGTACTAATGCCTGAAAATCCATGATAAGAAATAGCAGGTTGAGAATATGCATATTCACGATCGGCTTATTATAAACCTACCCTCGAATCCTCATCATCCTCTTCCTCCTCCTCATTGGCACCTTCAATGTAAAACTTTTTTCAGCACATCAATGTCCTTTGCTCCATTTGCTATCGCAACCAAAACACAATCATTTTGCATGCTTGTCTTCAATTTTTTTATATGCAAATCAGGTAGGTTGCATAAATAATGGTGTTTGGAAGGTGCATTCATGAACATTAGTGAAAGGTCTTCATTTGATCAACCTTTTTTCCTCAACCATACACGGCTTTGGTATGGCTTCAGATACATTACTGGGATGAAACATGTGAACCTCCAAGTGGATGCTATCTTTGAGGCCATCCAAAAATAGGTTAGTCATATTTTCCTTAGTGATGTCTGCTACACATAAGGAGAGATTCTGAAATTGATGAATGTAATCCTTTATAGTTTCAATTTGGTGCAACTTGGCTAGTTGGCTGAAGTAGTTTTTGGAGTCATTATTACAATAGTGGAGCTATAACTCCTCAAAAAATATTGACCATGAAATCAAACTTGCACATGCCCACTTTTTGCAACAATGACTTTATACCATGGTTGGCATTGTGATTATTTGGAGGAGGAGAACCAAACTAGAGTGGGGGAGGGTTATTTTACAATTACTAAGCTAAAAAGTTGGCCAATTGCCTAATGATTTGTTGTAATTGATCATGCAAGCCATTTAGGTCCCCTTTCATCCCCACGAGGTCCCCTTTAACAACATTAATATCATCTTTCTACACCATGCCCTATAATTTTGACTTAAGTTGTTGAACTGCCTCTAAAATACTCAAATCAATTTTTTTTAACTCCATGTCCTCTTTGTGAGGAGTTTTAGGTGTTTATTTCCCTTTCTCATGACCATAAGTGTTAGGCCTCATCATGCACAAACCCTAGGAGGGTTGTGACCCCAAAAAAATATATTTACAGATGATCCCAATATGATTGTCTTGCCAAGACAAACCCAATGACTGCTAATGTGCATAAGGGTAAAACATTTTGACCTAAAAAAGTGTATGATATAATATATCGTTGCGATAATTTTGTAGAGATGAATCCAACAATTACTAAGTTATGTTTTTTCAACCATTCAGTGCTCAAGATGTCAGATCTGAAAATAACTGTGCATCGAAAAAATTTGCTCAAATCAAAGCTCTGATACCACTTGTAATGAAATTACATAGATGATTCACAATAATATAATTATATATCATACAATTAAGTACAAAATAAATAGATCTACACCAACAATTGGTGAAAGAGCATAATACTTGAATATTATGATTGAGTTACTTCGAATGGGCAACCTCCACAACAACGCAATAAGAATAGAATTCCCAATATGATGATAAAAGACTAACCACTGCCTCTTATATATACTATACTTAGCCATGGTTAATCTATAGGCCAACCATACTGAGATCTTTGAGAAATGCAATAAAATAATATGAAGGCGTGTAAGCCACAACTCAACCACACATATTCCTAGATGCACTATATGTTAAAGGCATAGCAAAATAAATATAACAAAGAAAAATGTTACTTATGATTTTTAATCTCCATAAGATCAATGAATACCTCTATTTTTGGAGGAGATGATCCCACTACATGTGGCATTGTAAAAAAGTAGTTCCGACTTCAACTTCTAACTTTTTTTTTTAACTTCTAAATTTTAACTTACAGTTACATTGTTTGACAATGTAACAATTTACACTAATTTGTAAATACTAAAAGTGATTCAATAACACCTTTAATTTGTAAGTTTGTAATCTATATTTGTAAGAAAATCAAAGAAATAAATTAATTAAAAATCAAAACAACAAAAGATATTTTTATTTTATCAATCAAAACTGATATTTTTTATTTTATTAAACAAAACAATATTTTGATTTCATTGATATGTAGTATTTAATTTATTTTTAGTTTTATTTTTATTAATTTTAAATTTATTATAATTAAATATAAAAGTTAGTATAACACACACACACACACAAATTTACAAATTATTTTAATGTTTAACTTATATTTTCAATGGCGTCGAATCTACATAGGATAGATATGGAAGTTAAGGTGTGACCAACAAATCTACCTCAATAGAAAAAACAATAGAGGATACAAAACAATGAAAGGGGGAAGGCCTCCAAACATGAACAAAAATAATGAAAACAAAGAAACAAAGGAAAGAGTGAAAATGGACCAAATAGAGAAGAAGAGGAAGAGGAAGAAAAATTGAATGAGTGTCAATAAAAGCCTAATACAAATCATTGATCACAATAATAAACTTTTTACCAAAATTAAGTGTCTACACCTTTCAATACATAAAATTGTATGACAAATCTAACATATAAACCTCAAAATTAATACTTATAAACATTCTTTGAAAATATATATTTAAAATATCTCATAATTTATACCAATGCTAAATTTTAATGTTTAATATTACATATCACAAAAAAATTAAGTGATGATCTATAAAATTATATGACCATCACTTAATATTCAAAATTTAATATATACATTAAAATAATATTTTTAATATTATCAATTCAAAGCTTGTACAACAAAACCAACAATCATTAAACTAAAATTACATTGGAAAAGGGTTTTGGCCCTTGATATAAATGATATGCAATGTCATCTAATTAACATGTTTCTTGGAATAAGCACGAAGCTTGATTTTATATTTCAATTTAATTGTGATGGTAAAAAATAAGTATATTAATTAATGGGTATCACTTTGGATTCTCCTTTCCTTTATATGCTTCTTCCTATAATTATGCTTACTCCTGTAAAAATGGTAAAAGAACATACCTACTAAGGCAAGTGTGTATACATATGAATGAATAATTCAACAATTGTTTTTTATATATAAAAATGTAAATAAAAACGAAAAAAAAATATAAAAAAAAATTATTTATGAATGTTTTTGTTTATATTATGGAACATAATTAACAATGGCTATTTTAATGAATTTGTAATCATTTGGTTGGAAATGAATATTTAAGATAGAGTTTCCACTCTACATAGAGTTAGAAGTCTCACTTTTTCATCCTACTAACAAGTGAATGTTTTTCTTCTCTAACCTTATTTGCATTATTTTATTTAGTACTTAATCAATGTCACATTTTATTGGTTATTTCTAAGGATTGGGTCCTTCTATTTCTTTGACTCAAAACAATAAATTATAATTGTAAAACAATGCATACTCCTTTCAAAACCTACTAAAAATTTTAGTTAGGCAAATGTATATACACATGGATGAATAATTCAACAAATCTTTTTTGTAAGCATACCAAAATGTAAACAAAAAAGAAAAAAGATTACATAAAAGATTTATTTCTGAATGTTTTTGTTTATGTTATAGAACATAATAATCAATGGCTACTCTAATTAATTTGTAATCATTTGGTTTGAGATGAAGATCTAAGGAGGAGTCCCCACCCTAGACATAGTGTTAGAAGTTTCACTTCTTCATCCTACTAATAAGTGAATCTCTTACTTCCCTAATTCTATTTGCACTATTCTATTTAGTACTCAATCAATGTCACATCTTATTGGTTGTTTCTAGAGATTAGGTTCTTCTATTTCTTTGACCTATTAAAACAACAAATTGTAATCATAAAACAATGCATAATCCTTTCAAAATCATATGGAAATAATTATTTTGAATTTAGGCTTGTTATTATAATATTTTGTGTAGGTTTTTTATTCTAATATCTTGTGTTTTTATAAGGAAATAAAATAATTTTTAAAAAGAAATAAATATAACAAAAAATTTGTTACTTATAGTTTTTAGTCCCCATATAATCAATGAATACATCTACTTTTAGAGGAGATGATCCTACTACATGTGGCATTGTAAATGGAGTAGACGATCCCACTACATATGGCGCTGTAAAAAAATGGTTCCAACTTTAACTTCCAACTTTTTTACAGAACCAAAATAATATTTTTAATACTATCAATTTGGAAATGAAGATCTAAGGAGTCCTCACCTTGCATAGAGTTAAAAGTCTCGCTTCTTCATCCTATTAACAATCTTCATCTTATTAACAAGTTAGTTTCTTACTTCCCTAATCCTATTTGTGCCATTCTATTTAGTACCCAATCATAGTCGCATCTTATTGGTTGCTCCCAGAGATTGGGTTCTTCTATTTTGTGGCCTATCAAAACAATAAATTATAATCATAAAACACTACATACTCCTTTCAAAAGAGTGTGACCAATATATTTTGAATTTAAATTTGTTATTTTAATATCTTACATGGGTTTTTTATTCGAATATCTTGTATTTCGAAAAAAAATGAAATAAAGCTAAAAAAACAAATATAACAAAAAAATTATTACTTAGAATTTTTAATCTCCACACAATCAATAAATATTTCTATTCAATAAAAATGAAATATAAAAACATTTTGATTTCATAAATATTTCATTTATATATATATATATATATATATAATTAAAAAATTTGTTATAATTAAATATAAAAATTAGTAATATCATATATGTATATGTTTAAATTCTATGTTCACTCAGTCATAACGGCAATATTTATCCTGTGAACAGCTTGCAAAATCCAGCACGCTCATTTATATATAATTAACGACAGCTATGAGACATTTTGTCAAACAGTTTGCATGCAATCTGATATAGACATGTTGGATTCAGGTTTCGTGCAATCTGATAT
Organism: Torreya grandis; assembly: GCA_037957365.1. Taxonomy (NCBI): domain Eukaryota; kingdom Viridiplantae; phylum Streptophyta; class Pinopsida; order Cupressales; family Taxaceae; genus Torreya; species Torreya grandis. Next base: position 3,538,656 of record JARHVA010001097.1, read on the forward strand.
AGACATGTTGGATTCAGGTTTTGCGCGTTTTAGATTCTAAACATAAAAAGACTAATAGTACTTCAAATTTGACTCTCAGATCAATGCATGACACGTTTTTTAATATTATCAATTATAAATAGTAAACAACCGAGGCCAAAAAATCCAATAAAACTAGGCAAAACCGCGTTTACCAACCAATAAATTCGGACATGTGAGCTGCGCAACGTGAAATCAGGACAAATGGACGGAGTTGATGCAGAGATTTCTGCTAAACGAATACATGAGTGTCATAACACTTCAGTTTTGTAGAAGGAAAGTTTTCAGCAATTATTTTTTTCATGTTCTGAAGCAAAACTAATAAAAAAAACTCTCATTAATGGCATTCATTGCTATAGTTATGTAGGTCAACTCATTAAGGTAATAAATGACGGAAATTTTGCTTTTGTGTTCCAAATTGTTGCAATTGGAATCTTGTATAATATAGTTGGGTTGTTATCTATGAGACATTTTTTCAGACTGTTTCCATTCAATGTGATATGTACTGGCCTCTAAAACTATTGGAATCTTGTTATATATTGTTATTTGGATTGCTTTCTCGGACACATTTTGTCGAACAATTCGAGTGCAATCTCATGTCGCATAGCCTCTGAATTGTTTCATGAGACACAAAGTATTGGACTGTTGTGTAATGCGTATTGTTATTGATATTGTGTTCTCTATGACATTCTATCAAACACTATGTGCGCAATTTAATGTACACTAGCTTCTCAATTATTAAACGGGAGGGTAATGTATTTCATTTTTTTTAATTTAGTTAATTCTCCTTTTTGTCCTTTGGTTTAGCTACTATGACTGAAGGGTATCAAATTCATTCAGGACTTGCATCTGGCTTCGAATGTTGGCTACGTCAGTGAGAATTTGACATGGTAGTTTATCCAATTTCAACATTTAACATTCATATCTTTTGTGGATCTAAACACAAGTATCACCATGAATTTAGTGTCTCCTGTGAATTTGAGCATAGGTATCCGCTATGAATGCCCTGATAATTTACCACTTTAGTTCATCCCATTTGTGTTTTTTTCTCTCTCGAGCGTTTTGTCAATCAATTTTCTTGCAATACCTAAAATAAAATTATAAGATAGTGTAATATCTAAAACTATAAGCTTGATTTTTACTATTTTAGGCCCAAAAGTGAGAGGGAACCAAATGCAACCAAGAGATTTTGGTTGGTTTTATCAAAACCCCAACATGTAAGTCTACTTTGTTTCAAGTTAGCTTTTAAATATCTAATTCGTTGGATTAGCCAAAGGGAAGTGACATTGATTTCTGAACCTCCATCCACTAAAACATTCCTTATTATAGTATTGTTGATCAAAACTATTAATAAAGAGAGGTGGATCATCATCTTAAAAAAATACTTCACCATTGATCATATCTTCTTTGGGAATTCTATGGAAGGTTTCTTAGAAGAGAAAGGATGAGAAACAATTTCAATTACATGGAGTTATTTGGGTATTGGACCTTCAAAATATTTGGGAGGTGGTTCAATTTCACTAGATCGGTATTATTCTATATCTTGTAATTGTTGCATGATAAATTTCTAATGATATGGTGATGTTTTCAAGAGTTCCATTCAAGGAATATTGCAAGGCATGGAATTAAAATCATCTAGTGCGTTCCATTATGATTTTGGATTAGAACCATAACGATATTTAATATTATTTTAAGAGTGGCCTTAGGAGGTAAGTTTGTAGAGGTATTTGATGTGTTAGGTTGAGGTGGAATGGGCTCATCACTAGCTGGAAAATTGGAAGAGAATGTAGTGGTGGTAGTAGTATCCTTGAGAAGTAGTTCATTAGAAGATGGATTCTTAGGTTTAATGGCATGATCTTGAGAGTGATATTAAGACGTTGGTAAACTTTTTTTGTATTCACAAATTGGGAAATTATGTAATAATGATCATAGTCAACATCAATATCACAAATGAATTCATTGGAATGTTGTGTATTGGAATCAGACGTTTGAGAGGATTTTTTTTTTATTTTTTACTTGTGGATTTAGGATGATTATATTGGTTCTTAGAAGATTTTAGGTATTATTTGTGACATTCTTTTTTTATAGTCGTGATTAAAATTTTTCCCCAACATGATATTCACCATAAATTTTGAAGTGCATGACATGTCTCTTGAGAATGACCAATGTCAGCATGGAACCAACAAAATTTATTTGAGTCAGTACCATGATTTAGATGGAGATAATAACTTCCTAAGTTTTTTCATATTGAAGGAAGAGTGGGAGGGAAGTTGAATATTTGAATTGTATGATCTCATTTAGGGTTAGGAAGGCTTATTTTGAAAATAATTAGTATTGATTGCATTGGTTGAGATTTGAAAAGATTCATTTCTGGTGTTTTAAGATGGTTCAAATTGGGTCATAAATAAATTCTGTATTTCTTCTTGGTCGAAGGCCTATTCTAAAGTTTGACGAGAGAAGATCCTCACCTTGTATTGAAGAGCGGCCTTAAGGGCGGTAACAAAGATTTTTATTAGGTTGTCATTACTCAAGTTATGGTCCACTTTATGTGCCAATGATTTCCATCATTTGGTGAAGTCATGAGAAAATTAGTTATAAAATTGTTGAGCATTAATGAATTTTCTAAGGATATTTTCAAGAAGTTCATTACGTTGGAATTCCTTAATTAAATAATTTACTAAGTCTTCTAATTGTGTAATGGAATGTCTAGGAAGTTGGTTATACCATTCTAGTACATCTCCAACAAAGGCTTTAGATATAATCTTAGTAGTAGTGTAATTATTAGTTTTATTCCATTCCTTACAAATATTTCCAAAATATTTAATATTTAGGGCAGGATCAGTAGTTCCATCATGTGTGATGGTTGGATAAATACTTCAAATATCCATGAACATGATGAAAGGAGCTAAATGTTTGTTTTGAAGATTTTGAAGCATCTTATTTTGAATTGGAAGTTGAGGAATAAGGTTTCCATTGGAATATCTAAGAGGAGGAGGGATGTAATTTTAGGGATCTTGATTAGAAAATAGTAAGATGTGGTTTTGTATTTGAAGGATTTGATTAATATTAGAAGCTTGCATAAGAGCAATTTGTTAAGCCATTTGTGCAAAGACTTATAATATATCTAGAGGAGGATTAGAAGTGGTATTAGAATTTTTACTAAAGTTAGGTGGAGGATTAGAATTATATGGAGGATTCCCAACATTAGTCTTGGGAGTAACATTCCTAGCATTGGTGTTTGTTTCCCTAACTAATGTGGTGGATGGCAGAAGTTTACTAAGACTCATATCCTTATTTGGAGTATAATGGATTTTATCATCAAGATTCTTAATAAGCCAATTGAGATATCCTAGATCTTAACTTTGGTTGATTTGAACCATGCTACATTTAGTAGATCTAGGCTAAGATTGAGAGAAATTACATTATGAGAATTTATATCAATAGTGGATAAAGTGGGATTAAAAAAGCAACCCATATAGAATATGAATGGGTTGAGGCTTTCTAGAAGGATTATAAGAGGAGACAATGTGATTAAAAAAAATGGGGATGTCGATATTGAAAAGAATAGAGTAATTAAAAATTAGTAAGATGGTATCGACCTGACCATTGTAGTGTAAAACTGATCATAGAAACAAATTGATGTATCAGGTTGGTCGATGTAGTGTTATTAAACAATTAAATTATATCATGTTATTCAATACATGTTGGTGAAGACATAGAATAATATTGAGTTGGCTGATACAGTTATAAATACATAAAACTATATCAAGTTGACTGGTATAGTTGGGCTAACAACTTCACTAAAATGTATGATGATAGTGAAGAAAATGCCAAGAATCAAAAATAAAAAAAATGTGAAAATGATCCAACTAGAAGTGGCATGAGATTCAAATTGGGTTCACTATAATGTATTCATAGGGTAAGATGACCTATAACTATTCTCTTTCTCTCAATAGACTAAGACTTAGATAAGGTCATAAAAATAGAGTCTATATATAATTGGATAAGGAGCTAGAATATGGATACCTAACTCCTATCTCTAACATCTATGGTATGATGTTTTCAATTTCACTCTTTTGGGCATAGGGATACCTATAGGGTCTAATGTTGGGTGGTGTAATTTTTGGAATGAGCTTGATGGCTTGATCGTGAACGCAACTTGGAGGAAGTCCTTTTGGCATGTCACCAAAAACAACAAAATGGTCATCTAGCACCCTTTGAAAATCAAGATGTGTAGAGTCCTCAGTTGGTTGAACCTCTATGGAAAATAAGCAATGCATAAATTCCTTATCACCTTTTCTAAGAATCTTCATCATCTGATGGGAACTAACCAGTTTTGGAGATTTATCTCATAATCCATGCAATTGAAAGATCTGGCCTTCTGAATGGAACCTCATAAATAGTTCTTGAAAATTGATCTCAATAGTGCTCAAAGTAGTGAGCCACTACACTCCTAAAATAATATGAGCTCCTCCCATAGGAATAGCAAACATAGGGGAATCTAAAAAGTAGTCTCCCATAGCAAGTTTAATACTATGGCATTTTTTAGAATAGTTCATGTTACCACCATCTACAAACATGACCTGGAATTCTAGAGCTAGGTAAATAAATAGTTTAAACGAGTAGCCAACTTACTGTTGATGAATTTATGTGTAATCACATAGTCAATTAACACAATCACCTTCTGTTTCTTTAGGAAACCCACCACCTTAATAGTTTGAGGAGTACCAATGCCTGAAAATCTATGATAAGAAATAGCAGGTTGAGAATATTCATATTCATGCTCGGGTTATTATAAACCTACCCCCGAATCCTCATCATCCTCTTCCTCCTCCTCATTGGCACCTTCAATGTAAAACTTTTTTCAGCACATCAATGTCCTTTGCTCCATTTGCTATCGCAGCCAAAACACAAATATTTTGCATGCTTTTCTTCAATTTGTTTAGATGCCAATCAGGTAGGTTGCATAAATGATGGTGTTGGGAAGGTGCATTCATGAACATTAGTGAAAGTTCTTCATTTGATCAACTTTTTTTTCTCAACCATACATGGCCTTGGTATGGCTTCAGATACATTACTAGGATGAAACATGTGAACCACCAAGTGGATGCTATCTTTGAGGCCACCCAAAAATAGGTTAGTCATATTTTCCTTAGTGATGTCTGCTGCACATAAGGAGAGATTCTGAAATTGATGAATGTAATCCTTTATAGTTTCAATTTGGTGCAACTTGGCTAGTTGGGTGAAGGAGTTTTTGGAGACATTATTACAATAGTGGAGCTATAACTCCTCAAAAAATATTGACCATGAAATTGGGACACCCTTATTTTTATTTTGAACGCAAAACCAATGATACCAAATGAACTGCTCAGGGTTCAGATATAGAGAGGCCATGACCACCTTTTGGGAACATGAAGTCTGATGTAGATCAATAAAGTTTCAATTTGAGTAATCCATGTGAGTGGATCATTACCATCAAACTTGCACATGCCCACTTTTCGCAACAATGACTTTTTACCATGGTTGGCATTGTGATTGTTTGGAGGAGGAGAACCAAACTAGAGTGGAGGAGGGTTATTTTACAATTACTAAGCTGAAAAGTTGGCCAATTGCCCAATGATTTGTTGTAATTAATCCTGCAAGCCATTTAGGTCCCCTTTCATCCCCATGAGGTCCCCTTTAACAGAATTAATATCATCTTTCTACACCATGCCCTATAATTTTGACTTAAGTTGTTGAACTGCCTCTAAAATACTCAATTTGAATCCATGTCCTCTTTATGAAGATTTTTAGGTGTTTCTTTCCCTTTCTTATGACCACAAGTGTTAGGCCTCATCATGCACAAACCCTAGGAGGGTTGTGACCCCCCAAAAAATATATTTACAGATGATCCCAATATGATTGTCTTGCCAAGACGAACCCAACTACTGCTAATGTGCATAAGGGTAAAACATTTTGACCTAAAAAAGTGTATGATATAATATATCATTGCGATAATTTTGTAGAGATGAATCCAACAATTACTAAGTTATGTTTTTTCAACCTTTCAGTGCTCAAGATGTCAGATCTGAAAATAACTGTGCACCGAAAAAACTTGCTCAAATCAAAGCTCTGATACCACTTGTAATGAAATTACATAGATGATTCACAATAATATAATTATATATCATACAATTAAGTACAAAATAAATAGATCTACACCAACAATTGGTGAAAGAGCATAATACTTGAATATTATGATTGAGTTACTTCGAATGGGCAACCTCCACAACAATGCAATAAGAATAGAATTCCCAATATGATGATAAAAGACTAACCACTGCCTCTTATATATACTATACTTAGCCATGGTTAATCTATAGGCCAACCATACTGAGATCTTTGAGAAATGCAATAAAATAATATGAAGGCGTGTAAGCCACAACTCAACCACACATATTCCTAGATGCACTATATGTTAAAAGGTGTAGCAAAATAAATATAACAAAAAAAAATGTTACTTATGATTTTTAATCTCCATAAGATCAATGAATACCTCTATTTTTGGAGGAGATGATCCCACTACATGTGGCATTGTAAAAAAGTAATTCCCACTTCAACTTCTAACTTTTTTTTTAACTTCTAAATTTTAACTTACAGTTACATTGTTTGACAATGTAACAATTTACACTAATTTGTAAATACTAAAAGTGATTCAATAACACCTTTAATTTGTAAGTTTGTAATCTATATTTGTAAGAAAATCAAAGAAATAAATTAATTAAAAATCAAAACAACAAAAGATATTTTTATTTTATCAATCAAAACTGATATTTTTTATTTTATTAAACAAAACAATATTTTGATTTCATTGATATGTAGTATTTAATTTATTTTTATTTTTATTTTTATTAATTTTAAATTTATTATAATTAAATATAAAAGTTAATATAACACACACACACACACACAAGTTTACAAATTATTTTAATGTTTAACTTATATTTTCAATGGCGTCGAATCTACATAGGATAGATATGGAAGTTAAGGTGTGACCAACAAATCTACCTCAATAGAAAAAACAATAGAGGATACAAAACAATGAAAGGGGGGAGGCCTCCAAACATGAACAAAAATAATGAAAACAAAGAAACAAAGGAAAGAGTGAAAATGGACCAAATAGAGAAGAAGAGGAAGAGGAAGAAAAATTGAATGAGTGTCAATAAAAGCCTAATACAAATCATTGATCCATATGCACAAATCAATAAAAAAAAAAATCACAATAATAAACTTTTTACCAAAATTAGGTGTCTACACCTTTCAATACATAAAATTGTATGACAAATCTAACATATAAACCTCGAAATTAATACTTATAAACATTCTTTGAAAATATATATTTAAAATATCTCATAATTTATACCAATACTAAATTTTAATGTTTAATATTACATATCACAAAAAAATTAAGTGATGGTCTATAAAATTATATGACCATCATTTAATATTCAAAATTTAATATATACATTAAAATAATATTTTTAATATTATCAATTCAAAGCTTGTACAACAAAACAAACAATCATTAAACTAAAATTACATTGGAAAAGGGTTTTGGCCCTTGATATAAATGATATGCAATGTCATCTAATTAACATGTTTCTTGGAATAAGCACGAAGCCTGATTTTATATTTCAATTTAATTGTGATGGTAAAAAATAAGTATATTAATTAATAGGTATCACCTTTGGGTTCTCCTTTCCTTTATATGCTTCTTCCTATAATTATGCTTACTCCTTTAAAAATGGTAAAAGAACATACCTACTAAGGCAAGTGTGTATACATATGAATGAATAATTCAACAATTGTTTTTTATATATAAAAATGTAAATAAAAATGAAAAAAGAATACAAAGAAAAATTATTTATGAATGTTTTTGTTTATATTATGGAACATAATTAACAATGGTTATTCTAATAAATTTGTAATCATTTGGTTGGAAATGAATATTTATGATAGAGTTTCCACTCTACATAGAGTTAGAAGTCTCACTTTTTCATCCTACTAACAAGTGAATGTTTTTCTTCTCTAACCTTATTTGCATTATTTTATTTAGTACTTAATCAATGTCACATTTTATTGGTTATTTCTAAGGATTGGGTCCTTCTATTTCTTTGACCTATCAAAACAATAAATTATAATTGTAAAACAATGCATACTCCTTTCAAAACCTATTAAAAAATTTAGTTAGGCAAATGTATATACACATGGATGAATAATTCAACAATTTTTTTTTGTAAGCATACAAAAATGTAAACAAAAAAGAAAAAAAAATACATGAAAAATTTATTTCTGAATGTTTTTGTTTATGTTATAGAACATAATAATCAATGGCTACTCTAATTAATTTGTAATCACTTGGTTTGAGACGAAGATCTAAGGAGGAGTCCCCACCCTAGACATAGTGTTAGAAGTTTCACTTCTTCATCCTACTAATAAGTGAATCTCTTACTTCCCTAATTCTATTTGCACTATTCTATTTAGTACTCAATCAATGTCACATCTTATTGGTTGTTTCTAGGGATTAGGTTCTTCTATTTCTTTGACCTATCAAAACAACAAATTGTAATCATAAAACAATGCATAATCCTTTCAAAATCATATGGAAATAATTATTTTGAATTTAGGCTTGTTATTATAATATTTTGTGTAGGTTTTTTATTCTAATATTTTGTGTTTTTATAAGGAAATAAAATAAATTTTTAAAAGAAATAAATATAACAAAAATTTTCTTACTTATAGTTTTTAATCCCCATATAATCAATGAATACATCTACTTTTAGAGGAGATGATCCTACTACATGTGGCATTGCAAATGGAGGAGACCATCCCACTACATATGGCGCTGTAAAAAAATGGTTCCAACTTCAACTTCTAACTTTTTTATAGAACCAAAATAATATTTTTAATATTATCAATTTGGAGATGAAGAATCTAAGGAGTCATCACCCTGCATAGAGTTAAAAGTCTCACTTCTTCATCCTATTAACAAGTTAGTTTCTTACTTCCCTAATCCTATTTGTGCCATTCTATTTAGTACCCAATCATAGTCGCATCTTATTAGTTGCTCCCAGGGATTGGGTTCTTCTATTTTGTGGCCTATAAAAACAATAAATTATAATCATAAAACACTACATACTCTTTTCAAAAAAGTGTGAACAAAATATTTTGAATTTAGGTTTGTTATTTTAATATCTTACATGAGTTTTTTATTCGAATATTTTGTATTTCAACAAAAAATGAAATAAAGCTAAAAGAAACAAATATAACAAAAAAAATTATTACTTAGAATTTGTAATCTCCACACAATCAATAAATATTTCTATTTAATAAAAATGAAATATAAAAACATTTTGATTTCATAAATATTTCATTCATATCTATATATATATATATATTTAAATAATTTAAAATTTGTTATAATTAAATATACAAATTAGTAATATCATATATTTAACTTATATGTTCACTGTCAGTCATAACGGCTATATTTAGCTAATATCCTGTGAACAGCTTGCAAAATCCAGCACGCTCGTTTATATATAATTAACGACGGCTATGAGACATTTTGTCAAACAGTTTGCATGCAATCTGATTTAGACATGTTGGATTCAGGTTTCGCGCGTTTTAGATTCTAAACATAAAAAGACTAATAGTAGAAACTTCAAATTTGACTCTCAGATCATTGCATGACACGTTTTTGAATATTATCAATCATAAATAGTAAACAACCGAGGCCAAAACTTCCAATAAAACTAGGCAAAACCGCGTTTACCAACCAAGAACAATATAAATTCAGACATGTGAGCTGCGCAACGTGAAATCAGGACAAATGGACGGAGTTGATGCAGAGATTTCTGCTAAACGAATACATGAGTGTCATAACACTTCAGTTTTGTAGAAGGAAAGTTTTCAGCAATTCTTTTTTTCATGTTCTGAAGCAAAACTAATAAAAAAAACTCTCATTAATGGCATTCATTGCTATAGTTATGTAGGTCAACTCATTAAGGTAATAAATGAAGGAAATTTTGCTTTTGTGTTCCAAATTGTTGCAATTGGAATCTTGTATAATATAGTTGGGTTGTTATCTATGAGACATTTTCTCAGACTGTTTCCATTCAATGTGATATGCACTAGCCTCTAAAACTATTGGAATCTTGTTATATATTGTCATTTGGATTGTTTTCTCAGATACATTTTGTCGAGAACAATTCGGATGCAATCTGATGTAGCATAGCCTCTGCATTGTTTCATGAAATACAAAGCATTGGACTGTTGTGTAATGCGTATTGTTATTGATATTGTGTTCTCCGTGACATTCTATCAAGTAGTATGTGTGCAATTTAATGGACACTAGCTTCTCAATTATTACATGGGAAGAGTAATCTATTTCATTCTTTTTAAAATTTGGTCAGTTCCCCTTTTTGGAAGTCCTGTAAGGTGTCCTTTGGGTTAGCTACCATGACTGAGGGGTGTCAAATTCATTCAGGGCTTGCATCTGGCTTCGAATGTTGGCTATGCCGAGAATTCGATGTGGTAGTTTATCCAATTTCAACTCTTAACATTCATATCTCCTGTGGATTTGAACACAGGTATCCACCATGAATTATGTGTCTCCTGTGGATTTGAACACAGGTATCTGCTATGAATGCCCTGATAATTTACCACTTTAATTCATCCCATTGTGTTTTTTTCATTCTCTGGAGCGTTTGGTCAATCAATTTTCTTGCAATCTGCTATTGACTAGCCACTTAATAGCTTGGAAGCCAAAACATTGAGTTCTTGTATAATGTATATTATCTGTGTTGATTTATTTGAGGCATTTTGTCAAAAACTTTGTCTACAATCTAATTTAGATTGACGTTATCTGTGTTGGCCTCTGAGTTGTTGCATTGGAGGCAAAGCTCTGAATTTTTGTATACTGCATTTAGTGATTTGTTGAAAAACTTTCTGGAAAGACTTGTGATAAAATTTTAAAAATATTGACGTTTCAGATCACACTCTGTGATCCATCAGCGTTTCTTTTGTTTTTGCCGATATTGCCAAACAGTATGCAGTGCACTCTAATATACAAATCCTTAAAATTGGGAAAGAAAGCATTGAACTCTTCTGTAAGCATACTGTTATTTGGTTGGCTTTCGCTGAGACATTCGGTCAAACAGGTAACGTGCAATGAATGTTGGATTATTCTCTGAGGCATTTTGTCAAACAGATTGTTTGCAATGTAATATAGGCTGCCTTTGTTTGAGATGTTTTGTTTAACAGTCTAATTGACTTTTTTGGTTAAATCAAATACAAAAACAATTTCAATATGGGATGTTTTTTATTTGAGACATTCTGTCAAACAGTTTTCGTGCAATCTTATTATTTAAGATTTTCGGCTGATTGTTTGCTTGGCAAGTGAAAATTTCTAAAATAGATTGATACATTATCCACCAATTTTTCCGCAGTAAGGAAGCAGGAAAACCTAAGGGGAATTGTAGGTGTGGCAGCCAATCCGACGTCTGATATGACATATGGCGTAGTTATGTCAGAAGAACAGATTGATACGTTACGAAAACAGATATCTGCTTACACATCAATATGTAATCAACTTCTTGAAATGCACCATTCCATTGTAATCCAGCAGAATGCCTTTCATGGTATGTAATTTCTTCGCAAATTGTGCATTTTCGTTAAGACTTTACAGGCAAACATGTAATTAGTTGTTATTACATATAGATACCCCATGCCCTTCATTGTTGTTAATTGAGAACAAAGTTTGAAAATTTAGTATGTAGCCCACAGGACTGACAGCTAGTTCAGTAAAGCATTATATAACAAGAAATTAAATCACCATAGCAAAGAGTTGACTGGGAGGTAGAGGATTCCAGTCATCCAGTTCCCCCAACCAATATTCCTTATATTCATTTTTGTTGGGATCAACATATCAAAACATAGAAACATATTTATTGAGATGCATACCTGGATGCTTGATTTCTGTAGATGCTGTGCTTATTTGTGTTCTGATGCCTAATACACATGAAATTTGTCACATGCCCTAAAGTTTTGAACAATGCTATTTTCAAAAGCATGCCATTATTTCCTTGGTTCAGGTCACTTGTCATAAAGTGAAACAGCCCCAAGCTAAAGATGTAAATACAAACCTCTTTCAAGAGAAGGAAATTGATTGAAATCTACTCTCACTTATAAATCCATATAGCCTGTTGCCTTGGCCTATTGGATGTAGTTACCCTTGTTTTCTTAGGGAATCTATTACCTATTGTATTTGCTTCATAGAAAACTTACAATCCATTGCACTTGTAGCTATGAACTACAATGTAACCTGTGGAGGTCACTGGCCGTCTAATTCTGGTTTTATATCATATGATTTTTGTTTCAAGATGTATTACAATGCTATCAATGTCAGCTAAGAACACTTTTTAAACAGATCAGTTTCAGACTCGAGATCTTGAAAATTAGATATTGCAGAATATAAATCTTTTTAATTGGTCAAATTTAGAAGTTCATTTAATTGCAATGACGAACTTTTTAGATTTTTTTGATGTGGAATAGAATCTATGGTCTTTGAAGGAAACCTTTAATTTTGAAGGCATGGATTTAACTTGGAAAACTCGGAATCTGGTATGGTGGAAACTTGAATGTGAAACTGTACCTTTCCTGCAAAGATTTAAATCTCTGCTGACTTGACTCTCGAATTTTGACCTTCAAATTCCGAAGATGGAACAAGTATGTTGAGCTGCATCTTCTCCATTAATGCACTTTCTGTAGGCAAATGGCAAGTGGAAATCCAAAACATGATTATAAGGTCTAATCTGAATTTATAGTGGAATTGAGAAATCAAAATGAATTGTCAGAAATTAGAACACCTTTTCAACACTGTGTATGGGAAACTATAGAATTAAAAAGACGAAGTTCTTATGACAGAAGAAGTGTTTTTAGTGTAAACATCCATCCTTTAGTGAAGCATTCAATTTTTCAAACACTGCTGAAAAATAAACCACACAATTTAACTGCAGGAGATCACTGATTTGACAAATTTCAGTGTCTAATTTCACAGGGAAGGAAGTTATTGCTATGGACATAGTTTCCTTGATAGTTGAAGATGCCTTCATACATCTCCAAAATCAATGTCAAAGGCACATGTGCTTCCAGTACTGTTCAAATTTATGGATTTTGCTCATTAATAATTATTACTCCTCTCCATCTAAAATTGTATTAGGACAGTTTTATCAGTTTTGCTCCTGGAAATGAACTAACCCATCATTTAAATTGAATTCTTTGGGTTACTATTTTCAACCCTTAAGCATCTACCAGCTATTTATGAGATTTCTTATTTCCATTTGTATATATGTAGGATTTCTATATTTTTATCTCACCAACTTCATGGCTTTCAGGATTCATTCCGGGACAACCCCTCACCTTCAATTCGATGATGGGATTTGTTGGCCACAGAATGCCCACTCGGCAACGCTGGACGCCATCCCAAGTGCAACTTCAGATTCTTGAGAATATATTTATTAAGGGCAAAGGAACCCCATGTAAGCAAAGGATAAAAGAGATCACAGCTCAGCTTAGTCAACATGGTCATATTTCTGATACAAATGTTTATAACTGGTTTCAAAATCGCAGAGCGCGCACTAAAAGGAAACAACAGATAGGATTAAGCACTAGTGGGGAGTATGAAATGGATAATCTCCTTGACTCTTCAAAGGAAAAGAAATCTAAATTTGATGACAGTGGTGATCAGAAAACTTCAGTCAATAGGCAGAGCAGTGCTAATTTTCAGAATCATGGAGGAGTCTCTGAACACTTCAATATTGATTCTCAACAGCATAGATCATCGACTTCTTTCAGTTCGCAAGTTGTCTCAAAGGCTGAAATTGATTATGACAGAAGTGCTTCTTTCGAACAAAGTTTCTCAGCCACAAGTATGTTAGTATGCTACATTTCTTAATGCTAGATTCTATCATACATATAAGTCTGTTTTGCGTCTATCTAACATTATAGAAACCTCTTGCAACTCTAACATTATGCATTGCAGAAGCTTGAAGTCTCTAATAATGAGAGTAGTTAAGATTGTAAACTGAATTCACAAGAAGTGTCTTTCCACGGTAAGATCTATTAGTAAATTGCAAATTGTTGGAAAATTAATTTTAATTTAGGTCCTTTCTATAAATTTATAGACTTATTATGTGTGTATTTAGTATGTTTATAAATGCAATTTATTTCTATCTTTTTGAGATGTCACTCTTCTCTCTAGTTTACTTGTTGAACTTAAGATTTACTTGCATGTAACTCCTCTTTTTCACTTGGCACACACTTCCCTCCACTCTGTAAGGGATTAAGCCACAAGTGGCACACACAAACGAGACTAGTAAGATAATCATGGGATTCCTTATAACTCCCTTCTTTTCTTCTTGCTCTATAAAAAACCCTTCATCTCCTTATTCCTTACACCACTCTCTCACAACTCTCTTGTTGTTCTAGTCTTGTTCTTGTATCCTTGTGATGCTATTTGGTCTTAAGCCATTATCTCTCTCTTATAGCTTCTTCATGCTATTTCACTTGGAGTTTTCCCCATTTATCAAATCTCTCATCTCAATGTTGCGGTAATCTTGTTTTTTTTAAAATTCTCATTGCTCATTCAATGTTTTTCAATTCGATCTTTGACAATAGTCTAGTATGGTATCAGAGCCATAGATTTTTAATATTGATTTATGAGTGTTTGCATAGGTTGAAGGTGGTGTTTTTTTTTTTTTTTTTAAAAACCCTTTTTGCTAACTCGTCACTAGATTTAATATTCTTTTGCATTTTTTGTCTTTTGAGTACAAATAGGAAAGTCTTGGTTTTGAATGCCAATGGTAATTTCCAAACATGCACGTCAAAGTTCATTAAGTAGGTATTTAGTTAAGATTGTAAAATGAATTTACAAGAAGTGTCTTTCGACAATAATATCTATTAGTAAATTGCAAATCAGTAGATATTTCTTGTCTTTTGAGTAAAAATAGGAGAGCCTTGGTTTTGAATGCCAATGGTAATTTCCAAACATGCACATCAAAGTTCATTAATTAGGTATTTAGTTAAGATTGTAAAAAGAAGTGTCTTTAGACAATAAGATCTATTAGTAAATTGCAAATCAATAGACATTTCTTGTCTTTTAAGTACAAATAGGAGAGTCTTGGTTTTGAATGCCAATGGTAATTTCTAAATGTTGACATCAAAGTTCATTAATTAGGTATTTTGAATGTTGCTTCTAGATGATACTCACAAAATTTGAAATTGCAGGTGATGGACAATTAATAGAGGATGGAAACTCAATACATGCTGGAGAAGGTTATTTAATTATAAGATGAGCTATTTTATTCTCAGCTTTCTCTTCATGGTGCTTTAAGACATCCCTTTCTTCCAAGTGAGAAGATATTCTTGATTGGTGAGGACAAAGGACTTTAGGCACTCGACCAACGTCACTCGATTGAGGGTTTCTCTTATGCTGATGAAAGGTTATTTAATTTGATTTATTATTTTTTAAAACAATAAATTGTTTTTATCGATATTATATTTTTTCTAGTTTAGAGTGCAAAGGTTATTTAATTTGATTTATTGTTTTTGAAAACAATAAGTTGCTTTTATCGATATTATATTTTTTCCAGTTCAAAGTGCATTGTAGTGCCTTTGCATATGATAAAATAAAATGCATGACTGAATTCATGCTTTAATTAGAGGTTTTCAACTAAAATGATTTGATGGCTAATGATTTAGTTGCATGTTTTTTTCAAATTTTTAAGCAATTGCATTCTTGGATTTATTTTTTATGCATTTGACCATGGAGTTTTAGCCTATTAATATGGCTTAAATTTAAAAGTGCAATTAAGAACTCAATATCTTTAGAAAATTCCCTTTTACTTGCAACAATAAATGTCCACCAATAATTCACATTTTGTGGGCTTAATTGAGTTTTATAACAAAGAAACTGAATCTTCTTCAAGATTATAATGGTTATATTTCAACTATTTAAGAATATTAGTTTAGATGTTTTAAATATATTTTTTTGAAAAAAGTTGAGATGTATTCATCTTAAGGTGACTATTCATTAAAGGGTTCTATATTGATTAACAAATCTATTACCTCCTCTAAGTTTTTTTTGTTTAATGACAGATGGCCTTCATCTAGTTGTATCAATGTGTCAAGCTTGAAAATATCTTTTTGAAAAAAAGAGTCCTCAAACTTCATCATATGATCTTCTCTAAACAAGAAGAAAATATACCTTATAATAATGAAATGGATGTCAAATCTAAAATCAATTTTTTGTTATGAACATATTTACATTACACTCCACCACCACCATCACCAACTCTAACTCACATTGTAAGTTATGTCTCTTGTCATAACAAAGAGCCTCAAGGGACCGCCCCTGAGAATGATTGTGGAAAGACCACATAATTGAGATAAGTATGATACTATTTGAAAAATATGCCTAAACAAATACTTGAAATTTTTACAACTCGAGCACGAGTATAATTAAGAACTCAATATCTTTAGAAAATTTGCATCTACTTGCAACAATAAATGTCCAATAATTCACATTTTGTGAGCTTAATTGAGTTTTCATAATAGGAAAACTGAACTTCTTCAAGGTTATAATGGTTATATTTCAACTATTTAAGAGTATTAGTTTAGATATCTTAAATATATTTTTTTGAAAAAAGTTGAGATGTATTAATCTTAATGTGACTATTCTTTAAAGGGTTCTATATTGATTAACAAATCTATTACCTTCTCTACATTTTTGTTGTTTAGTGACAGATGGCTTTCATCTAGTTATATCAACGCATCAAGCTCAAAAACATCTTTTCATAAAAAGGGTCTTCAAACTCCATCATATAATCTTCTCTAAGCAAGAAGAAAAACTAACTTATAATAATGAAATGGATGTCAAATTTAAAATCAAATTATTGTTATGAACATATTCGCA
Source organism: Torreya grandis (assembly GCA_037957365.1). Classification (NCBI taxonomy): domain Eukaryota; kingdom Viridiplantae; phylum Streptophyta; class Pinopsida; order Cupressales; family Taxaceae; genus Torreya; species Torreya grandis. The sequence continues at coordinate 3,555,688 of JARHVA010001097.1, forward strand.
TTACACTCCACCACCACCATCACCAAATCTAACTCACATTGTAGGTTATGTCTCTTGGCAGACACTTAGTAGAGAAAGACCAAGGTTCCAATCTTATTGGTATGCCCTCAATGAAATTTCACTTCAGCAGTATAATTCGAGTAGATGTAAATTTCATATGGTTCAAGTAGTTGCAAATCTCATATAAGTGTCCTTTCATTTAATGAAAACACAAATTTTAAATTGGTCGTCAATGCACATACATGTCGTACCAGGCCAAACAACACCCCTAAATCTTGCACTACATTAACAAACTTGAAAGCACCACATGCATCTAAAATTTAAACTGTTGCACCTATAGGAAGGTAAACTATCATCCCTTGTAGAAGGTAGAATGCTACATAGCCATCTTCTTTTGTAATTGCTTTATTGTAATGATATATTGTGACCATTCAATCCCAAGTGAGGCAATGGGCATTTTAATACACATACCAGTAATTAAGAAATGGCAATAGTATATTTTAATAAATTTTGACACTTTTTGTATTAACTTTTATTTTTTTTCATGATTTCTAATGCAAGTTTGTGTTAATGATTTTTCCTAACACAAATTGCATCAAGGAATAACCAACACTAAATTTAGCAAGAAAGAACGACCAATTTTAGTGGTTTTGCCTTCAGTTACATACATTATCATTGGTTGCATCAAGAACAAGCAGTTATGTTTTCTACCAGTTTCTTTATTTTTTGACCTACCAAAAAAAGATTTTTAATTAGCAAATTTTAGCTTATTAAATTAAATATACATTTTTATATTACAAACCTAATAAAAATTTAAATTATATTAGGAAATAAAGTTTAATATATGAATCTCTAATTACAAATCATATTTTAAAACATAATAAAGTTTAACTGTAGTTGTTATTTCTATACCACCACCTATAAGTTTGATTCTAATGTAAACTATGAAAATATTTATTTACTAGTATTTACATGTTGGCATCCTAAAATATATGTCCAAACTAAAAGATATATACATTTAATATGTATTTTACACTATATAAAATTTAAATTCAAATATATCTTTCTATCAATTTACGTCATATTCATAAATCTTTTGATCATGATCATCAAATTATAGCCATTAAGGAAGGTCATGAGAATGTTCTTGCATATATTGATGGTGATCAAAAGAAGTCCATGTTTGTTCTAATGCATGCTCTATAGGATAATATATTAAGTGTCAATGATAGAGTTGACTTTATGATTGTTGGAGGTGAAATCATCGATGTAGGTGACAAAGATAGTGGATCCAATATTGTAAGGACCATTAATATTAATGGAAGAAATAAAAAATATATATTAAAAGGATATCAAATCCTATCAAATTGGACTTAGAGTTAACAATACACACTTAGTTTATGTAACCCTTTATATTAAGTGTGTTATAATAATGTCAATTATATTATTAATTGTAGTGCATGATATAGATATGGGAAGTGGTGTACTTATACTTAGTAATTTTTAAGTGTACTTAATTATATCAAGATTAAAAGATATTGTCTTTCATAAGGTTAGACTTCACAAAGGACCATATTCAAAACCACTAATCACCAAAAAGCTAATTAGGCCATTATTCCAAGCATATTCCCTTTGTATCCCTCTTCTTATTGGTTGGGTGATTGAATTTTTTATTGCAAGTAGAATTTAGTAACATATTTATGTCTCCCTAAATGTCAAATCCATTGTAAAAATTGGTTTATAAAGTTAAATTCACTCAAAAATTATTTAGTTTAAACACGCTATCTAGTGGAGTTGATTAAAATATTCAAATTTTAAAACCCAGCTGAGCTCTTATTTAATCAGGTTTATTTGACATTAATGACTAGTATTTGGGTAAGTGCATGAAGTTGGGGGATAATTTCGTGAACATTTTCATGAAATATCCCAAAACACATACACGTTATGTTTGCTAGGATTGATAGACACCAATCCTAGAATGTGTACATGTTTTTAATGCTTAAAAATGCATACACATTCCTAAAAGTATGCAAGTATGAAACATACTTTTTAAACTATACAAAACAAAAGCACGCACGCACTATAATGCACACACATTCCTAAGAGATGCAAGTATAAAGCCTTAGAATGTAACAACATAAGCAATTAAATGGTGGGGCTATGGTTTACTTAAATAGATGTTAAGTATAAGGAATATAAATTTGTATATTTATATTCCTTATACTTTAAATTTGATTTAGTAAATATAAGAAATTAGTGTCACTCTACATCTTCTATAATGAGTCTCACAGTTGCATGACTTACGATTTGGAAGATAGTTTTTAAAAATCTTATCTAGTCATTACTTAGTCATTTTCAGGGTTTTAGTATTGAACCTAGGGATTTCAAGGCATAAATTTAGTAATTGGTATCTATTTTGGATAAACACATAGTCATTTTTTAGGTTTTGGAGCCTTTTGGATTTCTTGCTAACATTTTTAGGAGTTCTCAGTTTGTCAAAATTAAAGTTTACAAAATAATGCACACCTAACCCCTCTTTTATGATTATTTTACTTATGATTAGGTCTCTTGTAAGATAAAAACAACATAAAGACCACCATAATCATTTGCAACTAGGGTAAGTGGGGATAATTTGGGCCACATTTATGCATGGTCACCCCAATTAAATTTGAATTTGTGCCAAAGTGGTGTGCATGGGGAAACGTAGGTCACATTGATGACCCATGCACACCCAACCACCCATATATGCCAATTTTACTTGCAATTAGGTCCCTTATAGGCCAAAAGAGACATGAAACACTATATCTTGTTACGACCAAGGTAAATGCAAATAATTTTATGCACATTTGTTTATGATCACCCATTTCTTTGTAATTCAAGAAAAAATGTGTGATTATGGAAACATAAATTATATTGTGACCCTTACACACCCAACCAACAAGTTTATGTTGATTTTAGATGTAAATACATCCATTATATGCCAAAAGTGACACAACAACATCATATCCACTTGTGATGATGGAAATGTGGATAATTTTTGGAACATGTATGTGTGATCACCCTAATTCACTTTGAATTCAACCCAAAGTGGTGTGATTGTGGTAACATAGTTGGCATTGATGACCCACACACACCAAACCACCACTTTATGTTGATTTCACTTGCAATTAATTCCCTCATATACCAAAAGCCACACAATAATACCGTATCCACTTTTGACCGGGACAAATGTAAATGATTTGTGACACATATATGTGTCATCACCCAGATTTACATTGAAATCAAGCCAATGTGGTATGCTTGAGGAAACTTAGGTCGCATTGGTGCCCTGTGCATATTCAACCATCCATTTATGCCATTTTTACTTGAGATTACGGGGATTATAGGACAAAATCAATATAAAAACACTATATCCATTTGAAACCAACAAAATTCATGCACAAGCACATTTAGGCACTTTTCCTAGTCACATGGGTACATTCATCCATTTTTAATTGAGATAGTGTACCAACAACAATATCTCTATAGCTTATAAAATTATCATGTTGATTGCTACTAAGGACATTGCTGATATGGTTTATGCACCATTATTAGAATTTTACTATTCTAACGTGAACCCCCTCCTTTCAATCTACTTTCAATCTAAATCAATCAAGCTCCTCCTTTCTTTATATAAAAGCATAGGTACAGTTTGTGCACTCCACATTGAACGAATGGTCTACGAGTCGCTACCTTGTTCTTTCTAGTAATCATTGGTGTTATTCTCAATAATCATTGGTTTTTATGTGAAAATAAGATAGATTAATTGATAAAATATTTTACATTTATGCAATATAATACAATATAACCTAGCAAATTATTGGCTCCTAGAGATGGGTATGGGTGCCCATCAATCATTTTTATATCACATAGTCACCCTTCTCTATCGATTGTTATCCCTCAATTCAAGGTATCAATCAAGTATGGTCTTGTACCTCAATTCAACGATATATTATTTATGCCCTATATTTATATAATGGTTTTTTTTTCCACGTCACTCACTAGAATGTGGGCCTCACGATTTCCCCTATATATAGATATGCCAATAAATCCCCACACCCCCACCACCAATATATTGTTGATAAGTGTTGTCATTGATGTCAAGGTTGATGTAATTGATGTCAAGGTTGACGTCATTGATTTCAAGGTGCATCTGGTGAAGATGCATGGCTAGTGGTCTTTGCTGTATGAACTTGTGTGCTTGATGTGACAAGATGCATTTGAAGGCAAGAAAGAATTTGAAAGCATGAAATAATTTGAAGGAAAGAGATAATTTGAAGGAAAATAATGTCTCTTTTTTTGGTTGATGTCAAGGTTTAGGTCAGCTTGAAGTTGTCAGTGTTGTCACAAAGAGGTATGATGGTCAAGTGAGCATTGAAGCATGGTTATGAGGCTCTAGGTCTAAATGAGGTCATGAGAGAATGTTGATCAAAAATAGATTGTTGCAATGGTGTGAGAGTGATATCTGAAGAGTTTTATTATTTGATATCATTGAGGTAAGTATGTTTGAGTATTAGTTCTTGAGTACAAGGTGTCTTGAAAAACATAGTCTAGAACTTGTGAGAAGGTGTGCATAGTAAATTTTGATGATGTAAGTGAGCACAATATTGTGATAAGTTTTTTGGCATTGTGTGATAATGTAAGTAAAGTGTAGATACTTTCATAAGTATTTAAAGGTTAGTTGTTAAGTTTCAAGTTCTTAAGAAGTCTAGTCATGGTATAAAGAGACCTTGTGAGAAGGTATGAGCTTGGTGGCTTGGTGAGATGACCGCACACATGCATGAGTGGATGTATGAGGTTGATTGAGAATGTATATGATACATTGGAGTACTTATGAGAGTCTCAGGGTGAGCCTACAATGGTAGGACCTTTAGATCAAGACTGCACCTAAACCACTTCTAGACCTTGCTTAACCTAATGAGGTATCATGGGTTGTTTTAAAGGCATGTGAAGAATGTAAAAATATGTTTAAGCATGAGAAAGGTTACTTGAGTATGTGAGTGAGGTGGAAAGTGCATGGAAAGAGGCATGAAGGTCAATTTTGAGGCTTAATGTGGTTTGTAGGTCAAGGTCTAGAAGAGTAAAGAGAGAGAGAGAGAGTGGCCTAATGAGGGGTCATGACTAGACTTTAAGGTGTTTGAGATCATGTAAGCATTTTCAGAGGTGATTCATGTTTTTTAAAGTTTTTTCATGTAGTTTGAGGTCAAGGTTTGCAAGAAAAGGCATGAAAAGTGGTTTTTAGGTCTCTTCAATACATATAATGAAGGGTTCTCAACACGAGAAGAATTTTCTTGTGCTAATTAGCTCATAAATTATTTGTATGGGAACTTGAGATATTCATGATAAATGGGGAAGGGTCCTAGCTCAAAATTATATGCATTATTTTTTGGATTGAGGGGCAATGCTTTATGAATGATTATTAAGAATGGAAACAAGTTTAAACCCTTTTAGAACCCTAATAAGGAATCAATGTTGAATATATTGATAAAAAGTGCCCATAATGGATTGATATGATCATTTAATATATTTAAATTTGTATTAAACTCTCCCAACCACCTGTAGGTGTGATTGAGTTGTCAGGTGTGTGAGTAGATTTTATAGGAAAGTGTTAATTTCTCAAAGATTTGTTGTAGTAGTCAGAGTTGACCAAGTCAAAGTATGCACATAGATGGAGGATGAAGCTTGAGCCATTTATCTTATGTCCATAAAGGTTTATGAATATTTTATAGGATTTATATGTGCAAAATTTGGGTTTCAAGTTGGCCAGTCACTAATGGGCCTAATGGTACAAACAGTGAAAAACCCAAGCAACAATGAGAAGATGATTATGAATGTGTTATTATGATAGAGTGATGAAACCAAGTGCGTGCATATGTTGTTTAGGACTAGTATGTCCTATTAATTCTTGGGAGAAATTTTGAAAGTTAGGTATAGTGGTGAAAATGAAGAAGCCAAAATGGCTTGTCTGACTTAATGAGATATGTGTGTAGTGAGGTCAACAAATTAGTCTGTAATACCATTAGTTGCCACTAGACCATATGATGTTTATATTTTAAGATGGTCTATAGATGTCATAGGTTAATCTACATGCATAATAAGTCATTTAAAATATATATACAAGTTTTGGAGTTTTGAGTCACCATGACTGGTCTTTGAGGACAACTGGTAGTTCTAAGTGAGCAAGTTGCAGGAATGTTTTTGAGTTCTTTTTCCTTGTGTGATGAAGTGTAATAAAATTATTGAAGTTTTTAAGGTCTTTGAGGTTCTATGTATGTGATTTATTTTAATGATTATGTGGCTAAATAATATGTTATATTAATTTGTTCAAGACAAACCATTATATGTGTTTGAAGGCCTAATGTGAACAATACTAATGGTGTGCTTTAAGTGGTGGGTAGAGATAGAAAGCATCATGGACCTAAGATGATATTAGTGGGGTATATTTGAGTGTTATATGAATTTTTCCTACCATGTGTGGAGTTTGAAATTATTTCAAGAAGATCAAAGGGTAACATGTACTAATGAAGGCCTAATTGAATTAGCTCTATTTAAGTCCTAAAAGAAGTTTTGATCTTTTAAGTTGAGGATGACCTATTTTAATGATTGATTCATGGATTAAATGTGTTATGAGACCTATTTTAAGGATAGTCCAAGTGTGAAAGTGTGTGTGACTGACCAATATGTGTGTGAGTAAGATGATTGTATAAGAACAAGGCCTAATAGGCTTAATTGGATTATGTAGTCATATAAAATGTCCAAATTGGTAGTTTGAGTGTGGCTTGTGACACCATATCCCTATATCCTTTTTACATGTTCTTCTGACCTTTATATACACCTTTTTTCTCATTTCTAGTCATCCATAACCTTCCAAACAGTTATTCCAGCTCAGCCAGACTCTATTTCCCAAGTCAATCCTAATCCCCCAAGTCTAGAGCTTGTAGGACAAGAGTGCCATACTTGGACTATAATGCCAAACCCTAGGGTGTCCCATTTTTGGTACACTTTTCCCTTTGAAATTTGAGCCCAAATGATCATTTTTATCTGATTCTTATCATTCATTATGTCAGCCTAGCGTGAATACATTTGACCCATGACCAATGGTTCCCAATAAAAGCCCATCCAAAGTTAATTTACAAGGAAGGTGACAAATATTACAAAGAAATCAAGAATTAAAAAAACCACTAAGTAAAAACACATAACTGAAAACACATTCAAACTCTCACACCAGTCCTTAGCCACCTCAAGCAGTCTTAATTTGGCATTTTTGCATTCATATTACACTATTGCACAAAGCACATCAAGTGGGATAAATACATATGGCTTGATCCCTCTTCAAAGTATTGGTATGTAGGTAGTGTGCCCACAAAAGGGGTGTGGATCACATGTGTAGTTCATCTTACACACACTAACCCCCCCTTTTTCAAGTGATTCAATATCATTTATCAAGCATGATGGAAGGTTAGGGTTTGAATATCAAAATATCTCTACAACAAGATTTGTCGACATTCAACACTTAGGCTCACATAGGAATAACGTAAATAACTTAGAAAAATCAAGTCTCTATGAGCAGTTTAGACAACAACGATAGAAGAGGACAACAACGTCAGACCCCAAAGTGTCCTATTTTTGGTGGTCCTATCGTTTCATCAAACGAAAGCCAGATTTAGATTCGTGACACTGTTCCAGTCCTGCACAATTAGTTTCAGACCCTACAACAACTATTTTACCCTATTTTAAGCTAAGTTATATTTCTCCTAATTTATTACTATTTTTAGAAAGGTAAAATAAAATAAATAAATTATATAAATCAGAACTATAATTATTGTAATATTATTTATTGATTTATTAATCTAGACCCTTAACTAAAATAGGAATAAAATTCCATTATTCTAATAAAAGTTAAATCATTTGGTGAACCCGACTTACTTCATTTGCACATAAAAACCCTAGAAACCCTAGGGAAAATTCCTTGCTAGTTTTTTGTGCATATAAAAATTAGAATTTTCATTTAATTTTTAAAAATTTATGATAGAATTTTTTAAAAATTATTTCTTTCAAACCCTATTTGAATTTACTAGGTCCCTTTGCTTTTGATGTATCACGTTACATCCAATTCAGATTTCACATAAAGATAAAAAATGGATCTCACTCTTTTCAAAACATTTATTTCAAATAATAAGGATTCCATACTCAACCCTATCATGTATATGAATGATGAAGTTTTCTATATGTTAATGCAAATATTCATTCTTTCCCTTTCATGCTTACTTTTCATAATATGGGATGCTATTAAGAAAGTTATTGCTAAACATGTTAGGATCCCATTCCTTCAAAGCAATATATATATATATATTTAAAACAAGGCTTCATTACATACTTTCTCTCTCTCATGTGGAATAATTTTTAAGACTATCTTGCTAAACATATTAGAAATGTCATATTACAAGTCAAAGTTTTTTATGCATTAGTACACAATTTCATGCTCTCTATCCCTTGCTTACTATCTCTCATGTGGAATGATATTTATAAACATATATCTATACAACTTATGACTCCAATTTCATGCATTTCATTCCACATACTTGATTTCTACCTAGATGCATATAACTCATTGGCTAATTTTGAGTATTTCCCTATCGCTACTAGACACAAGCAAACACTTCAGAATATTACAAGTTTTGTAATAGTAGCGATACCAAATCACCAATTTGCCTCCCCTATTGCACTTAAATATCTTAATAAGATGGGATATCATGGCAAAGGTCTTGGAAATATGAAAAAGGAATCATCAATCCTGTTGAGGCATGCACACAACATGGAAATCAAGGACTAGGATATCAACTTACCCTTTTTCATGATAAACCTTCTTCCACTGCTTTAAAACATATAGAGTTTTTTCCACCCATTACACCCATAGACCATATAGTTAATCATACTTCTACATTATCATTGGTCTATCCTGATCTCATTGATGATATAGTTTCATGAGATATGTTCACATTAGATGAATTCTCTAATGATGAATCCCTCCTAAAATTTCTCATAGCATATGAGGACCTCCCATCTTGATATCATAAAAATATATTTCTTCATCACACAAATGCCCATGTTTACTTTGAAGAAAATTTAGATTCTCCCTAGGACATACTAGTTAAACAAATGATACTATTCCTACAACCCCATACACACTAGATCATTCCACATTGCTTAACAAGGAAACAATTGATTCCAATTTTGGAATCAATCATGATCCCCACATTGTCTTGTTAGCCATTATCCTATGAAAGGAAGATGATACAGATATTTGTCAAACTTTAATAGGTTTTTTAGAACTCTTTGCTTGGTCTGACTTAGCTATGCCAGGAATTGATACATCTATAGTAGTCTATCAGATTCCCTTATACCTAGATGTTAAACTGGTTAAGAAAAAAAATTGAGATATGCATCCTAAGGTGGCTTTCTTAGTCAAAGATGAGATCTAATAACTCTTAGATGCTGGCTTCATTTGACCAGTAGCACACCCTGAATGGATTTTCAATATAGTCCCTATGGTAGAACCCAATGGATAAATTCAGTGTTGTTCTAATTCTTGATATTTAAATAAAAAATGACCAAAAGATTATTTTCATTTGCCTAATATTGACATGATCATAGATTCCATAGTCAGGTATGAAATGTTATCATTTATGGATGATTTTGTAGGATACAACCAAATCAAAATTATTGAAGAAGATCAAGATAAAACATCTTTTACAACACCTTGGGGTACATTTTGTTACATTGTCTTTCCTTTTGGATTAAAAAATGCTAGAGCCACATATCAACATACTATGATGAATATTTTTCATGACTCGATTCACCATACTGTCAAGGATTATGTTGATGATATATTAGCTAAATCCAAATAACTACAACATCACACTATTTATTTATGAAAGATATTTCAATGACTTAGGCAATACAATGTCCATTTAAATCCAAAGAAACGTGTGGTTGGAGTTACATTAGGCAAACTCTTAGGTTTCATTATTTATCAGTGTGGCATAGAGGTTGACCCTAAGAAAGTCAAAACAATTATCAACAGCCATCTCCCATGAACTTAAAATAACTTAAATCCTTACAAGGCAAGATCCAAACTATTTTTCCACCCATTACACCTATAGACCATATAGTTAATCATACTTCTACATTATCATTGGTCTATCCTGATCTCATCGATGATATAGTTTCATGAGATATGTTCACATTAGATTAATTCTCTAATGATGAATCCCTCCTACAATTTCTCATAGCATATGAGGACCTCCCATCTTGATATCATAAAAATATATTTCTTCATCACACAAATGCCCATGTTTACTTTGAAGAAAATTTAGATTCTCCCTAGGACATACTAGTTAAGAAAATGATACTATTCCTACAACCCCATACACACTAGATCATTCCACATTGCTTAACAAGGAAACAATTGATTCCAATTTTGGAATTGATCATGATCCCCACATTGTCTTGTTAGCAATTATCCTATGAAAGGAAGATGATACAGATATTTGTCAAACTTTAATATGTTTTTCAGAACTCTTTGCTTGGTCTGACTTAGATATGCTAGGAATTGATACATCTATAGTATTCTATCAGATTCCCTTATACCTAGATGTTAAACTGGTTAAGAAAAAAAATTGAGAAATGCATCCTAAGGTGGCTTTCTTAGTCAAAGATGAGATCCAATAACTCTTAGATGCTGGCTTCATTTGACCAGTAGCACACCCTAAATGGATTTTTAATATAGTCCCTATGGTAGAACCCAATGGATAAATTCAATGTTATTCTAATTCTTGATATTTAAATAAAACATGACCAAAAGATGATTTTCATTTGCCTAATATTGACATGATTGTAGATTCCATAGTCAGGTATGAAATGTTATCATTTATGGATGATTTTTTAGGATACAACCAAATCAAAATTATTGAAGAAGATCAAGATAAAACATCTTTTACAACACCTTGGGGTAAATTTTGTTACATTGTCTTTCCTTTTGGATTAAAAAATGTTGGAGCCACATATCAACATACTATGATGAATATTTTTCATGACTTGATTCACCATACTGTCAAGGATTATGTCGATGATATATTAGCTAAATCCAAACAACTACAACATCACACTATTTATTTATGAAAGATATTTCAATGACTCAGGCAATAGAATGTCCATTTAAACCCAAAGAAATGTTTGTTTGGAGTTACATTAGGCAAACTCTTAGGTTTCATTATTTCTTAGTGTGGCATAGAGGTTGACCCTAAGAAAGTCAAAACAATTATCGACATGCCATCTCCCATGAACTTAAAACAACTTAAATCCTTCCAAGGCAAGATCCAAACAATCCACCATTTTGTAGCTCAACTTGCTGATAAAACTCAATCATTCACTCAATTATTAAAAAAAGATACAAAGTTTGTCTGGGACCAAGCCTGTCAAGAAAGATTCAACACAATCAAATAATATCTTCTTAATATGCCTATTCTAGTACCACCTATAACTGACATGACCTTCCTACTATATATCTCAATAATAAATCATGCATTAGGATCACTCTTAGCACAACATGATGATCAAAATATTGAGTGATAAATTTATTACATCAGTCGCACATTAGTTGATTACGAAAAAAATTATTCCACAATAGAAAACTATGTCTAGCATTATTTTTTACCACACAAAAACTTCAACATTACATGATCAATAATGAGACTTAGGTCATCATAAAAGTAGATCTCTTGAAGTTTTTAAAGGCAAAACCACATCTCTCTGGTCACATCAAAAAATGGGTCATGTTTTTAACAGATTTTGAATTAAAGATAGTTCTAAAAAAATCAATAAAGGGCCAGATCATTGTAGACCATTTGGAAGTTGCACCACTCTTGGACACTAATCCCATTAGTGACACATTTAGAGATGATTTTATTGCCTATTCTACTCATTTTGATACTTAGACCATGTTCTTCGATGGTTCTCGATGTGCATCCAATGCAGGGGTAGGCATTGTCTTTATCAACCCTTCTAGTCACACATTTCCTATTGCATATCAATTAAGCTTCTCCTACACCAAAAACACTATAGAATATGAAGCACTTATCTTAGGACTATTTGCCACCCAGTCCCTCCAAATTAGATCTATTCAAGTCTTTGGTGATTCCTAACTTGTATTCAATCAAGTTAATGATGTCTATCAGACAAAAGAAGAACACCATATCCCATACCAAAACATAGTACAATGTTTATCATCATAGTTCGACTACTTTTCTATAGAAAGTATACCAAGAAAAGATAACTGACATGCAGATGCAATGGCAAGTGCCACATCTTTGATTCTTATTGACATCAATGATGACCAAGCTATTTTCATAATTAAATGATTTCAATCACCATCAATATCTAATGCATATTTGATTTCCCTTTTCATCTTAGCCACTACGTAGTTACATAACTCCAAAGTGGTTCTATGATATCTATAAATTTATAAACAAATCTATTACACCAAAAACTTTTTCATGAAATTATAAATGCAAGTTAAAAAAATAAGCACTTTGTTATGTAATCATTGGTAGAGACCTTTTTAAGTGATCCTTCGATAGATAATTTCTTTGATGCTTGACTTTAGCAGAAGCCAAAATTGCTCTTACACAAATACATGATAGTGATGTGATGGTCACTTTAGTGGAAAGGCCATGTCACACAAAATACTTTGACAGGGGCAGTATTGGCCCACCATGGAAGATGAATGTTCAAAATACTCAAAGCTATGTGATAAATGTCAATAACACAGTAACTTACAACATAAACCATCACAACAATTGTAACCTATTATCTCTCCATGGCCATTTATGTTATGGGGATCTAATCGTATTGGAAAGATTAACCCTGAATCTACTGATGGGCATAAGTTAATCATCACAACTACATAATACTTTACCAAGTGGTTGGAAGCCATTCCACTTCATTCTACCATAGGGGAGGACATTTGTAGCTTCCTCACGACTCACATTATTTCACACTTCAGCCTACTTGCAACTATCATTTCTGATAATGGAACATCATTCAAGAATAAGACTATCAAGAAATTTTACACAAAATATAAGATTAAACACGTGTTCTCCACTCCATAATACCCACAAGGAAATGATCAAGTAGAGGCTACCAATAAAACCATCAACAACATTTTGAGCAAAATAGTGACCAAATTCAGAGATGATTGGCATAATCAACTAGTTTTTGCATTATGGGATTATCACACTAGTATTCATACACCCATAAGAACAACTCTTTATTCACTCATTTATGGCACAAAATTATTTTTACCATTGGAATTAGAAATACCATCTCTTTGTGTATCCCTTAAAGGTATCCTCATTGATAACCAATATTGTGAAAAGCATCTACACCAGCTCCAATAGTTAGACCATACACACATTCAAGTAGTTGAACATCTCAGAATATACCAATAACATATACAACAATCCTACAATAAATGAGTTCACACCAAATAATTCAAAGTTAATAATCTCATTCTCAAATAAAATCTTTGCAATGTCAATGTCAAAGAAGAAATCAAAGGAAAATTCAAACTGAATTGGCTAGGTCCATACCTCATTACCAAAAATATTAGCCCTAAAGTATATCATCTAGCCTCACTTGAATGAAAGAAACTAAAAAATCCAATGAATATTATGCATCTACATAGATTCCATGTATATTATTTCATTGCACACATTATTTTGTACATAGTTTCTTTTTGCTTACTTGTACATAATTTCTCAATTTTCTTATACATAGTGTCTATTTGCTTACTTGTACATAACTTCTTTTCAATTTCTTGTACATAGTCTCCTTATGATTGATTGTACATATCTTATTTTAAAAATACCAAAAATAATATAACATTTCAAAATACAAAAAACATTCAAATAGCTCATAATACCAATAACATTCAAATAAATAAAAAACAACAAAAAATATTTCAACTGTATGCATCATCCATGCTTTACATTTCTACTACCATGCTAGACTTAAATTTTTTTGTTCTATGCTATTGTTTGTCAATTTATCTACATTATCATGCTTCACTTGATCTTCTTTGAGTGTGTGTAGTGACATCTATATCCTTGATTACTTCACTCTACCCATTGAGGGGGCATCCTACTTCTACATTCAAGACATACATTGACATATCGACCCATCGGGGGCATCTTCTACATGACTACACCATCTGGGTTATGTCATTCCTACACCATGTATTCTAGATATCATGATGATAAACATTACTTACTAGCTTACACAAATTACTCTATCAACACTCACTAGTATATATCACTTGTGTATTTCTTAGCATCTACCTAGTCTTGTACTCCATGTTTTGCATACTTTCACTTCTTGCTTTGGTTAGTTAGATGTGATTGTATTTCCAACAATCACATTCTTTCCTTTCTTGATTTGCATAGCTAGATGTGATTGTATTTCTTAGGTCCTATTTTATCTCTTATGTGTGCCTTAGGACATTTGCCAATATCCTTTGCTTGTACTCTTCTATGTGCTTGTGTCCCTCATGTCAACCTTGATTATTTTAAATTGTATGTATATGTGAGAATTTAAACATGCCTTGTATGCTTGACTTATAATTTGAATTACATGTGTCCATGTCCCTTGTTTGCTTGGCCCCTTGGCCACTCTTGTATGCTTCCTGCTTATTATCTTTTGTGTTTGTTGCTTGTTTTCTTCTCATTGTTTGCAAATGCCATGATCCACATCATGCATTATCTTACCTGTTTAGATGCCATGATGAACATCATGCTCCATCCCTCCTTGATAACTAATAACTAACAATTAACAACTAATATTTCTAGTTTCAATTTAGTATAGTACACATGCTATTACATTATTACATCTATCTAAGCATACCCTTGTTGATCTAACAGTCTCCAATACAAAATATGCTATATCTTGAGACATATTTTTGATTATCATTTCTATATCATGTATCTCATAGCATAACACACTTAAAAGGATCTTTCTTCTGAGGGTAGTCATTGCAAAGTCTTCATTCCTACCCTCAAAAGAAGGGGAAACAAATATGGGTTTTGACATAGAGATCAAAGCCTTCTATCGGTCAAAAATCATTTTTTAAAACACTCATAATAGCAACCAAAACCCAAACCAGGTAGAATTGACCATGAAAATAATGAAAAATACATAACAGTGATAAAAAATAGAAAAGGACAAGAGTGACAAACTTGGACTACAACATTGGATAGAAAAGTGTCCTATTTTTGGTGCTCCTATCCAAATAACAAAAAACATAGATTTTCTAGAAATAGATAGAAAGGCAAGTTTAGTTATAATTTTGTCAGGTATAGTACAATTCAAAATCAATAATTTGAGTATAATTTTCTTAGATAATCCATATATAAGGGGCATCATGCACGACATGATGGCTCTCACTTCCAATTTTAGATTTGGAAGTTGGTACAACTTCCAAATTAGAATTCATGTTACAGACACTAGTGATCAGGGGAAATGCGCATGGTACATTTGCTTTCTTTTCTTTTCAATTCATTATATTAGCCAGGTATTCTTAGCAGTTACATGCCTTATTCTATCTGTAGGTGATTGGCATCATTTTAGAGTGGCTTTCATACAAGCCTAATCTCCACCTTTTGGAGTGGCCAAGATTGGCCTAGTTCTTAGTATGCATTCAACTATCATTCTTACATTACATACCATTCAAGGGCTTTAAGAGCCATCTCATATGACACACATTCATATCGATATCAATTCATAGCTTCACTTAGTGGGCAAAGATGGAGCCAAATGACTAGATAGCCTTTATATTCTTTAGATACCTACTCAAAGGGATTGGACACATAGTAAAAACATCAATTAACACATGCATGATCACATAGATTCACTTAGTGAGTGATGATGGAGCTAAAGGGATAGCCTTTGAAATTTTGAGCCACTCTTGGGGAATTGAGCACTCAACTCTATTCATGATATTACTTTTGGTACAACACATACCCAACATCACTTAACATCACAACATATTTTGTATTAGTTCATGTACCTGGTGAGGTGTATTTATTCTTTTCTCTTCTTCTCTCTCTTACTAGCCTTTGTACATTCTTATTTTAGACATAATGTGTCTAGTAAGAACTGATCTACTCTTTGTTTTCTCTTACAAATTTGCACTTCATGATGTGATCTCTCTATGCACACTCAACATCACATATCTTCATGGGCTCACCCTTATAGATAAGTTTAGGTATGCTTTCTACTTTTCCTTTATCCTAGTATTTCACTTTGTTGCATCACTAGAATAAAGGGGGAGCAAATGTAGTCATATAAAATGTCCAAATTGGTAGTTTGAGTATGGCTTGTGACACCCTAGCCATAACTCCTATTTGCATGCTCTTGTGACCTTTCTAGACACCTTTTTAATCATTTCCAATCATCCATAGCCTTCCAAATGGTCATTCCAACTTAGCCAGACTCTATTTCCTAGGCCAATAATAATCCCCCAAGTCCCAAGCCTATAAGACAAGAGTGCCATACTTGGACTATAGCATCGGACCCTAGGGTGTCTTATTTTTGGTGCTCTTGTCTCTTTGTAATTTAATCCCAAATGGTCATTTTCATATGATTCCTATCCTTAATTATGTTAGCATTGCATGAATACATTTGACCCATGACCAATAGTTTCCTATAAAATCCCATCCAAAGTTCATTTACAAGGGAGGTGATAAATCTTACAAAGCAAGCAAGAATAAAAATAAACCACTAAGACAAACTTTCCTATTCTCTGCATACAATCACCCAACACAGTTACAAACATATTCAAACTCTCACACCAGTCCCTAGCCACCCAAGCACTCTCAATTTGGCCATTTTGCATCTGCTTTACACTATTTCACAAAGCACATCAAGTGGGGGAACTACATATGGCTTGATCCCTCTTCAGATATTGGTATATATGTAGTGTGCCCATACAAGGGGTGTGGATCACACGTTTAATGAATCTTACACACACTAAACCTCCCTTTTTCAAGTGATTCAAATCTTGTTTATCAAGCATGATGGAGGGTTAGGGTTTGAATATTAAAATATCTCTATAATGAGCTCTATCAACATTCAACACTTGAAATTTCATAGGTAGGATCACATATGAACAACGCAAAGAACCTAGAAGAATTAGGTCTTTATGAATAGTTTGGATAATAGTGGTAAAAGAGAAAAACAACACCAGACCCCAAAGTGTCTTGTTTTCACTAGTCTTATCCTTTCACTGAATGAAAGCCAAATTTAGATTTGAGACACTATCCCAATATTGCACAATTAGTTTCAGACCCTACAACATTTGTTTCAACCTATTTAAAGCTAATTTATTACTATTTTTAGAAAGATAAAATAAGAAAAATAAATTATATAAAATAGGACTATAATTATTAAAATATTATTTGCTAATTTACTAATCTATACCCTTAACTAAAATATGAATAAAATTCCATTATTCCCAAAAAAGTTAAATCAACTTGTTAGATGAGAGAATAGGGTATGCAAATGATATAACACATTATTGAGTAGATTGAGGTCTTTAGACCATTAGATGAGTATAGAGGATTTATAATGAATATTTGATAGTGTGTTTGCATATGAATATCAAGGTCATATGACCTAATATCTCTTGAAGAGACCTAGTTGAGCGAAGAAGCTTAGAAGGCAAATTGAGAGGGATAGAAGAATGAGAAGAGATAAACAAGTTGATCATCATTTTTTTTGGTGAGAAACAAGGTTTATGAAGGTGATAAAAAATTTTAGGTGGTTGAGTTAGTGCTGAGTCATCTAGGAGGTTGGTGCCTCCTTGCAAGTTAGTGCTTGCTAAATTATAGTTGAGTAGGTGCTTGACTAGTTGGGGTTGGTGCTCCATGTAGATTTGGTGCTTCACTAAAGATTGGTTTTTTGTCTTATATTATTGTAGTATATTTTCAAATATTAGTGGGTTTTTCTCTACAAGCAAGGATGGCTAGTCAAAAAGCTCAAGGTAGTTTCTCTACTAGTAAGGCTCTATTATTCAATGGGGATAATTATGCTTTTTGGAGAATTAAAATAGGACATATTTAATGTAAATGGGCCATGACATATGGAAGTCAATTTTAGATGGATACACTCCACCTCTTACACCACCATTTGTGCAACAGGTAAGAAGGAAAGTGAGAGCAATTACAAGTCAATGAATGCCATTCTTTGTGGCATATCAAAGGTGGATTTTATGAAGGTGATGTACTATGAGTCATCCAAGGTAATATGGGACAAGTTGAAGACTATCTATGAAGGAGAAACCAAGGTGAAGATGGCTAAATTGTCGACTCATATAAAAATAGTTTGAAAGTTTGAGTATGAAGGAAGATGAGAGCATTGCATCCTACAAGTTAAGGGTTGATGAAGTTGTCAATTTAATTAGATGATTAGGAGAAGAAATGAAAGAGTCTAAAATTTTTCAAAATGTATTGATATCACTAACTCTTAATTTTGATTCTAAAGTTTCTATAGTAGAAGAGATGCAAGATTTAAATAAGTTTGAGATGGATGGGCTTTATGGCATCTTGACTACCTATGAAATGAGAACAAATGAAATAAGACCTCACAAGAAAGAAACAAATTTCAATGCTGAGAAAAAGTCAAAATCTAATAAGATCAACAATGAGGTATGTTTATATATTGATGATGATGAACTAATAGCCATGTTTGCTAAGAAATTAAGGTTTGGATCTAGTAAGTACAAGGGTAAATCACCTTTCAAATGTTTCAATTGTGGTAAGATTGGTCACTTTGAATCTAAGTGTCCTAAAAAGGATAATAATGAGTATGATGGAGAACATGAGGAACATCATGTTGATGATAAGGTCTATAAGCTTGAAAAATGAAAGAAAAATTTTAGGAAGTGTGAAGGTAGGAAAGGGTCATTCAAGAAAAAGAGAAGTTTCTATACAAAATAAGATAATAGCTCATCTGATGTAAGTGACATAAGTACATCTGATAATGATGATGATAGTAATGAACATGTATATGACAATAATGAAACCTTATTCATGACTATATAAACATATAATAAGGGTTGCTCAAAAGGGAAAGGCCTTATGGATGATGAAGAATCATATGAAGAAGAGGTTGAAGTGAACCTTGAGGTAGAATTTGTGAGTGCTTTAGAGGATTTGAAGTTTCAAAGAAGGAATAATCATAAATTGAAGTCATTATTTAAGGACTATGAAGAGCATATTGGTTTTTTTGAGGAGAGACTAAGTAACACATCCAAGGAGTATGATGAGATCATCAATCAAATTGAAGTAGATATAGAGATAGTCACTACTATTTTAAAATCTAAAGAGGAAGAATGCATTAGGTATGGAACTGAAATGGAATCCTTGAAATCTGAGTTGGATCAAGCATTTCACAATTTTAAGACCTTTATGAAGTTTTAAAAGAGTAATGATGCTCTAGATAACATCTTGAGTAGTCAAAAGTTTGTAAGTGATAAGACATGTCTTTGTTTCAAAAAAGACAAAAAGGAGACAACTCAAGCCAAGGAGAAGGCTAATGAAGACAAGAATGTCAACATTAAAAGACCAATCAAACAACCTAATGTTATGAGGTATGCTAATTCATTCAATGGTTACTATTTTACATGCAATTAGTTTGGTCATATAGTAATAGAGTGTAGAAGACCCTCTTAAAATGAATACACATGAGATTATGAAAGAAATCATTAGTCAAGAGGTGTGAATGAGGTTGTTTTCTATAGTTTTCATAATGTGGGACACATTGGAATATTATATCCTAATAGAGTTAGAAGGCCATAAAGTCAAAACAAGATGTTTTAATCCCTAGAGTGCAAGAGAGAAGTCAAATGAATGTGTGGAAATCCAAGATAGTAAAATTGATTCATGATCAGTATACAAGCTTAAGTGGACTATTTGTTATGATAAAGCATACTTCAGATGTGAAATCAAGTCAGGAATGTCTATTATCAACTCATATTTTTGATTAAATGATTGACAAAGAGGTCAATCCTAAGGTGCCAATCAAGCCTAAAAATATCTTGAAGGATATTCAATCTTATGAGAGCATGAAGATCTTGGAATCTCTTAAGTTTTTGTTATTTTAGTAACTTATGAAAAGGGGTGACTCTAGTAGGCTTCATAGAGACCCTCTTTAGTTAGCATAAGTATGGTGGATGTTTGGTTTAAGGGGGATATATTTAAGTTTTCCATAATGTCCAAGTGTAATTGATTCATAAACATATAAGAGTTGTGAAGACTAAGGGGGAGTTACTATTTCTTCAATTGATATTAAGAGTTTGATAGTTGGGTAAGTAATCTTGAGGTTCAAAATTCATTTGAAGACTATGCTTGGTCTAAGGGGGAGCTTGGTAGATGTGAGTTTTTTTGTAGCTTCTGAGAATAGTTTTCAAAGAGGGAGAATGAGTGGTTATATAAGTTGGAGTGTGTATGACCATATGTCATTAATGTCAAAGGGGGAGAAAGTTCAAGAAGGGAGTTAACCAAATTAGGGGAGATAAGATCAGATTGAAGAATATTTTACCATCAATGCCAAAGGTGGAGTTTGTTAAGAAGTGTTGTCATTAATGTCAAGGTTAATATCACTAATGTCAAGGTTTATGTCATTGATGTCAAGTTGAATTTGGTGAAGATGCATGGTGAGTGGTCTTTGAGGTATGATCTTGTGTTCTTGATGTGACCATGAAGCCATGTGACAAAATGCATTTAAATGCAAGAGAGAATTTGAAGGCATGAGAGAATTTGAAGGTAAGAGAGAATTTGAATGTAAGAGATAATTTTAAGGCAACTAATGTCTATTTTATTGGTTCATGTCAAGGTTCAGGTCAGCTTCAAGTTGTTAGTGTTGTCACAAAGAGGTATGATGGTCAAGTGAGCATTGAATCATAGTTATGAGGCTCTAGGTCTACATGAGGTCATGAGAGAATGTTGATCAGAAAGATATTATTGAAATGGTGTGAGATTTTTTTATAAAGAGTTTTCTTTCTTGATATCATTGAGGGAAGCATGTTTGAGTACTAGTTCTTGAGTATAAGGTGTCTTGAGAAGCATAGTCTAGACCCTGTGAGAAGGTGTGCACAGTAAAGTTTGGTGAAGTAAGAGAGCACAATATTGTGAGAAGTTTTTTTAAATTGTGTAATCATGTAATTAATTTTTATATACTTTTATAATTTCTTCAAGGTTATTTGTCAAGTTTCAAATGCTTAAGAAGCCTAGTCATGACACTAGTCATGGTATAAAAAGACCTTGTGAGAAGGTATGAGCTTGGTGGCTTGGTGAGATGAGTGCACAAAGTCATGAGTGTATGTATTAGGTTTCTTGAGAATGTATATGAGTAATTGGAGTGATCATGATACTTTAGGGTGAGCTTATAAAGGTATGACCTTTAGATCAAGTCTACACCTAGACCACTTCTAGACCTTGCCTGACCTAATGAGGTATCATGAGATATTATCAAGGCATATGAAGGATGTATGGATATTTTTAAGCTTGAGATAGGTTAATTTATTATGTGAGTGATTTTTAAAGTTCATGGAAAGAGGAATGAAGGTCAATTTTAAGGCCTAATGTGGTTTGTAGGTCAAGGTCTAGAAGAGCAAAGAGAGAGAGAGCGTGGCCTAATGAGGGTCATGATTAGATTTCAATGTGTTTGAGATAATTTAAGAATTTTCAGAGGTGATTCATGTTTTTCAAGTTCTTTCATGTATTTTTAGGTCAAGGTTTGCAAGAAAAGGCATGAAAAGTGGTTTTTAGGTCTCTTGAGTGCATATAATGAAGGGTTCTCAACATGAGAAGGATTTTCTTGTGATCATTAGATCCTAAAACCTTTGCATGGTAAATTTAAATATTCATGGTAAATAGGGAAGGGTCTTATCTCAAAATTATAGGCATTAATTTATGGATTGAGGAGATATGCTTTATGAATTATTATTAAGAATGGAAATATGTTTAAACCCTCTTAGAGCCCTAATAAGGACCCAATTTTGAAGATATTGATCAAAAGTGACTAGAATGGATTTATATGATTATATAATCTATTTTAGGCTGTATTAAACTCTCCCAAGTACCTATAGTTGTGATTGAGTTGTCAGGTGTGTGAGTAGACCCTACATGAAAGTGCTAATTTCTCAAATATTTATTGTAGTAGTAAGAGTTGACCAAGTGAAAGCATGAAAATGGATGGAGTATAAAGATTGATAAATTTATTTTATGTCCATGAAGGTTTATAAAAATTTCCCAAGATTTATATGTGCAAATTTGGTGTTTCAAGTTGTCCAGTCGCTAACAAGCCTAATGGTACAAATAGTGAAGAACCCAAGCAACAGTGAGAAAATGATTAGTACTATATTATCATGATAATGTGATGAAACCAAGTGAATGGAGATGTTTTTTGGGATTATTATGTCCTATTAATTCTTGGTATGAATCTTGGAATTCAATTATAGTGGTGAAAATGAAGAAGCCAAAATGGCTTGTC
Organism: Torreya grandis; assembly: GCA_037957365.1. Lineage (NCBI taxonomy): Eukaryota > Viridiplantae > Streptophyta > Pinopsida > Cupressales > Taxaceae > Torreya > Torreya grandis. The sequence continues at coordinate 3,578,332 of JARHVA010001097.1, forward strand.
TGACTTAGTGAGATTTGTGTGTAGTGAGGTCGATAAATTGGTTGTGAGATCAATAGTTGCCACTAGAACATATTATGCTTATATTTGAATATGGTTTTGATATTTAATATTTTAATATACATTCATAATAAATCATTGAAAATTTCAGTACATGTGTTGTAGGTCTGAGTCACCATCATTGGTCTTGAAGGAAAACTGGTAGTTCTGAGTGAGCAAGTTGTAGGAGTGTTTTTGAGTGCATTTTACCTATGTGATGAATTATAATAATATTATTGAAGTTTTTAAGGTAATTAAATTTGTATGTATGTGATTTATTATCTTTTTTATGTGGCTAAATACTATGTTATCTTCACTTATTTAAGACAAACCTTTTTATGTGTGTGAAGGCCTAATGTGAAATGTACTAATGGTGTGCTTCAAGTGGTGGTTGGAGATATAAAGTTTCATGAACATAAGATGAGATTATTGTGGGTATAATTTAGTGGTATATTAAGTGTTTCTATCGTGTCTGGAGTTTGAAAGTGTTCCAATGAGATCAAAGGGTAACATATACTAATGAAGGCATAATTGAATTAGGTATCCTTAAAGCCTAAAAGAGGTTTTGATATTTTAAGTTGAGGATGACCTATTTTAATTATTTATTCATGTATGAAATTTTTTAAAAGACCTATTTTTAGGGAATTAAAGTGTTCAAGTGTGGGTGGAAGACAAGAGGTGTGTGAGCTAGAGGATTATATAAGAACAAGGCCTAATAGGCCTAATTGGATTGTTAGATGAGAGAATAGGATATGAAAATGATATGAAACTATTTTAAGCATAATTAATGAGAGTGAAGAGGTTGAATCAGTATTAAAAACTTTTTCAACTTCACTTTATCATTCATGAACTATCAAAACAATATAGTGAAGTAGCAACACATTAAGATCCATGAGCATGAAATAAAAACATAACACATACAACACTTATTTGAGTGGGAAAAATTCAAGGGAAATAAAACCCACTAATGATTAAAATGGAATATATTAATATAATACAAACATCAATATTTAGTGAATCACCAACTTCACTTGGAGCACCAACCCCAACTAGCTAAGCACCAACTCAACTAGGATTTAACAAGTACCCACTTACAAAGAGAGACAAACCCCCTAGATGAATCAAACACCTGATAGATTTAATAAAATTTATGACACCTTATTTCTCAACCAACTTATGATGACCACTTATTCATCTCTTCACACTCTTATCCCTCTCAAACTACCTTCTTCACTCAACTAGCTCTCTTCAAGATAGATTAGGTAATTTGACCTTGATAGTCATCTACAGTACCCCTATTATATCTTCTTGATATTTTATATGCACCCTAATGATATTATAAAATAAATTATTTATCTCTTTAAAATTTTATATCTTTCACTTCAAATCTCATACACAGTAACTAGCCAATTAGGCTTATTAGGCCTTATTCTTATACTAGGCTCTCGCTCATACACCTTTTGGTTAGCCGTACACACTTGATCACTTATATTTTCAATAAAATAGGATTTATAACATTACATAAATATTAATAAAAAATTAAAATATGTTGGTCATAGCATATAAGACCCAAACCCCTTTTTAGGCCTTAAGAAGACCTAATTCAATTAAGACTTCATTAGAACATGTTACCTTTTGAATTATTTATAACACTCTCAAAATTATCACATGGAAGGAAAATATAAAATAATAATAAATATTCATTTAAAAACTTAAATTTAGGTCCAAAACACCTTTTAGGTCCAATCACCACTTGAACCCCTTCTCAAAACACTATTCATACTAGGCTTGTGCATACCCAGAAAGTGTATTTTGAGCAAAAAAAAACAATGGAAAAATATCACACATAAAAAAGGTACATGACCTTATGGTAATAAATATGTTATTTATACTTCACAACTTAGGGCAAAATGGCTCAAACCCTTATCTGCAAATAGCCCACTCAAAATTTCCAACTAAGCTCAAAACATAGTCATGAAAGTTTGGAATTATGACACCTGAAAGAACATAATAAAGGAATTAAAATGAATTAAAAGGATCCTATAACATAATAATAAAAACATACAACAAATATATCATAATCTATAATTGAAATATTGGTCTTGGAGACCAATCTCATGACCTTGTTGTACATAGACCTCATTGAGCTAGACAAGTCAACTTGAGAGTAACTTTTTGCTATATAAAATGATATGAAAATCTTATATAAAATATGAAAATGTATTTTATGTCTTTAAAAATGTATTCATACATTTTAAATCATTCCTAATCCATGATAACACATACCTAATCACCATCTCACTTTTGCCTAGTTTTCTCACTATTTGCACCATTATGCTTTTTAGTGATAGGTCAACTTGTATGACCAGTTTAACAAACCTAAGAGATAGTACCTAATAAAAAACCATCATATAAATTATATAAAAGTATTAATATTTTTTCTCTATCCATTTAACAACTTTTACTTGGTCAAATTTGATTGCTACAACAAATCTCTGAGAAATAAGGCTTTTCATGTAGGGTCCACTCACTTACTTGACAAAAAAATCACACCTAGAGGTTATTGGGAGAGTTTAATACAATATAAAATAACTTATCTAGTTTTTTATATCCATTATAATTACTTTAGAACAATATATTTCACATTGGGTTAGTTTTAGGGTTTTAGAGAGGGTTAACATTATTTCTAGTGTTATCGATTGTTCATAAAGGACTTCCCTTATTTCCAAAACGAATGCCTATATATATTATCTAGGATCCTTAACCATCTCTACTTAAAAACTAAATTTCCCATGTAGAGCTAAAATTTTCCAATGAATACTTTAAATTCCTTTTCGGGTTGAGAACCCTTCATTTTATGCACTCGAGAAACCTCAAAACCACTTTTCATGCCTTTTATTGCAAACTTTGACCTCAAAATTGGTAAACACACCTAATAAACCCTATAAAACCACTAAAAACTCTCAAATTATCATTATAATCTTGAAATATGAAACTTATACCTCATTTGTCCACCATCTCTCTCTTTGCTTGCTTGGACCTTGCCCTGCAAACCACATTAGGCCTTAAAACTAACCTTCAAGTCTCTTTTCATGCACTCTCTACCTCACTCACATGTTCAAAAAATATCTCACATGATCAAAAAATATAAAAAATCCTTCATAGGCCTTAAAAACACCTGATAATACTTCATTAGGCCAAACAAGGTCTAGAGGTGGTCTAGTTGCATACCAAGTCTGTAGGTCTTACCCATGTAGGCTTACTTTGAGACTCTCATGAGTGATACAATGCCTCATATGAATGCTCAAAAAAACTCATACATCCTCTTATGCCTTTTGCATCCATATCACTAGGCCACCAAGCTCATACCTTCTCACAAGGTCTCTTCATGTAATTACCAATGTTATGACTATGCTTCTCAAGCTCTTGAAACTTGACAACTAAACTTGAAACACTTATTGATGCTCTTATACCTTAATTATATGTCTTACATGATCCTAAAAAAATGTCACACCTCTTAATTATTCTATCAATCAAGAAAATTATTTAATGATCTCATGAACACCTTTCTTAAGAACCTTTGACATCAATGACAACATCAATGCCAAACTTCAACAACAGGAACAATGTTCAATAATATCCTCCTTTTTCATTGATTGGAAAACATATTAATAATTCTTATCTCCCTATTCTATTATTTTCCCCCCTTTAAAATAAATGAAAAAGTGATGTTTTCAACTTCTTGGATCACACTCCTTGCAACCAAAATACTTAACACATAGGACTTATTAGTTTATGAGACATAATACAAACATGCTCCCCATATCTCCATGCATACCTTATTGGAAAAACTCACCTTTTCTTGGAGATAATGCACATGATTAGATCATCTTAAGAACTTTACTTTTTAAATTAATGTTAGGGGCAAAATTACACCCAATTTATAACTTGGGTGATCAAAAGTTACCTTTGGAAGTTTTTTAGTCAAGATTTCTACAATCTAATCTTGTGTAGAAATGTATTCAAGTTTGACACTTTTTTCACTTACATGCTCTCTTAAAAATGATACTTGATGTGAATGCGTTTGGTTATTGAGTGCATAATAGGGTTCTTTGAGATATTTATACGACTTGAATTATCACAATAGATAGGGTTAAGACCATCATACTCCACCTTGTAGTATTTTAGGGTTTGACTCATCCATAGGACCTAAGTACAACATGAAGCTACTAAAATGTACTTAGGCTCACAAGTGGACAAAGCTACTAATGGTTGATTATTTATTATCCATGAAATTAGGAACCCACCTATAAAGAAGGCTCCTCCACTGGTACTCTTCATACCATCTATACTTTCTACCCAATCTATACTTTCCACTAGCTCAAATTGATATCCTTGCTTCTTATATACCATAATCTATACTCCATAGTCCCCTTGAGATACCTGAGTATCCTTTCGATTGCTTGTACATTAATCTTCTTTGGATCTACTTGACACATTCCCATAAGACCTACTACTTGCATGATGTCAGGTCTAGAGGCAGTGATATACAAAAAACTTACAATCATTGGCCTATATGATGTATGATTGACCTTTGAAGACTCATCTTCCTTGATCAACTTAAATCCTATGATCATTGGCATACTAAATACCTTACGTTATTCCATATCAAACTTATTCAACATCTCTCTTATGTACTTGGCTTTTGAGATGAATATACCTTTTTTAGATTGAGTAATTTATAACCCAAGAAACAATGATAATTCTCCTATCATGGACATCTAAAAATATTTATTCATCACCTATATAAAGGCCTTGGTCATGTTCTCATTGTTTCCACCAAAGATGATGTCATCCACATAGATAATTACTATCAGTTGATGGTCATCTTCTATCTTGATGTATAGATTATTATCTTCAACTCCTCTTTTGAATCCTTGATCTAACATATACTTGTCTAACCTAGCATACAAGATTTCAGAGCTTGATTTAGACCATAAAGATCCTTTTTTAGTTTACAAATGTAGTCTTTGTCATCTAATAATGAAAACCCTTTAGGTTTCTCAATGTACACTTCTTCCAAATTCCCATACAAAAGGTAGATTTGACATCCATCTGGTATACCTTGAATACTTTGAATCTTTCATATACTAGAAAACATCTGATGGCCTCTAATCTTGCTACTAGTGCAAAGGTATCCTCAAAGTATACCCATTAAAATTATGTATATCACTTGCATACCAATATAGCCTTGTTCCTATTAACTTATACATATTCATTCAACTTATTTCTAAACACCCATTTTGTGCTAATGATATTCTTGTCTTTAGGCTTATGAACTAGTTCTCAAGTCTCATTCTTCTCTATTTGGTCTAGCTCCTCATTCATAGAACCTATCCACAATTTGTCTTTGCTTTCTTTTATAAGACTCTTAGGTTTATCCTTGGATAATAGAGAAACATTATCTTGATTTAGACTACTTACCAGTCTTCTCTTTGTTTGCATACCTTCATTATTATTGCCAATGATTTAAGATTTAGGGTGATGTCTTTGAATCTATCTTGAGCATCCTTTTGAGTCCTGTCTCTCTTCAACTTCTTATCCTTCCTCATTAACCTCTATAGTCTCTTTTTCATTCTTAAAGTCCATATTCTCTAAAGTTTTCTTTGACTGTGAGTGAGATTTACTTGTCTCATCAATATTTACATTGGTGCTTTCCACTATATTTTGTATTCTTGTTATAACATCTATAGGCTAAGCTCATTGATGAGTATCCTGATAATATGGCTTCATCAGATTTAGAATCAAACTTTCTCAATTCTTTATCCTCTCTTTTGATGAAACATTTTCTCCCACACACTCTAAAGTGTTACACATTGATAGGTATACCCTTCCATAGTTCATAAGGGGTCTTTTTACCATTAGTCCTTATTTGTCCTCTATTCAAAATGTAAACAACATTACTTAATACCTCTCTCCAACATCCAGCAGCTAACATAGACTCATTTAGCATAGTCCTATCCATCTCTTGAACTTTCCTATTCTTCCTTTCCACTACCCCATTCTACTAAGGTGCCCTAGCTACTGATAATTTTCTCCTTATTCTATGAACCTCACAGAAGTCAAAAAACTCATTAGACCAAAACTCAACTCCTTTATCAAATCTTAAGTAGAGAATGCCTTGAATGCCTTGAATTTGTCAAGAGATTCTAATTTTTCTTTCAAGAATGCAACCCAAGTCATTCTTATGTAATCATCAATGAGTAACATGAAGTATCCATTTATTTGAATGATTTGAATTCTTTTAGGCCCATAGAGATCAGTGTGTATTAACTCCAAGGGTTTTGTAGTAGATTACTACTTGGACTTGAACCTTCTTCTAGTCTGCTTACCATGTTGACATGCCTTTCAAAGTATGTTTATAGGTTTGGCAATCTTATGCATGTTCTTCATAGACTTCTTAGTGATAATATTAACTAGGTTGTCAAAGTTTAGGTGACCTAGTCTTCTGTGCCATAACCAACTTTCATTTACCTTGCTCATGAAGCATATCTCCTTGATCTCATCCAATAAAAAGAGGTTATTCTTAGTCCTCTTGGAATTGGAAATTAGCTTTCCTAATTTGGATATCCTTATCTCACACCCTATATTATGAAATGTTAGTGTGAATCCTTGATTACACATTTGACTTACACTAAGCAGTGTATGCTTCAAACCTTCCACATACAACACATTTTGTGTCTTGGTCTTTGCAATGTCCAAACTCAAGACACCCTTGCCAACTATATTGGCAGTTGATTTGTCTCCAAACCTCACTATTCATACAACATTCTTCTTTAATGAGATGAACTTATTTTTGTCTCCTATCATGTGGCTTGAGTAACCACAATCTATATACCATTTCATGCCTTCATCTTGAATGTGAAACGTAGTATGATCTAGCATAAAATCCTCTTTGGTCTTATGTTCCTCCTTGGCAAATAGTCCATCTTACCTATTGAGATCAATATGATCCATCCTAACTTTCCTTGGCTTCCATAGAAATGTTTGATCCTTATTATGAATTCTAGGAGCTTCATATGTCTTTTTGAATCTTGTAGGCCTTCCAAATCTATTAGATTAGAATCTTGCAATGTGTCCTATATTGTGATAGATATATCAAACAACATTCCTATACTTACCATGGTTCCATGATGACTTATCCTTTATTGCATTGGGCTGCCTGATTGGTCTATTCATGTTGGTATTGTTGACTTGTTTTGACTTTTCACACACTCTCTCAAACTTGCTTATTTTTTTACGAGCTGCTTATGCTCAATCTTCAAGGAACCTCACTCTATATTCAATTGGTTATACTCAAATTCCTTTGATTTAAACCTTGTGTTGACCCCTTCTAATTGACTATTGAGATCCTTGATAGTATTCTTTTTATGTTTCAAATCATCAAGGTCACTTATGAGCTCAGCTTCAAGGTCTACTTTAGCTTCTCCTTCTTCACTGTCATAACAAACTTCTTCATCATACATGTTGTCTTCTTCCTATTGATTAAAAGACATTTTTATGCTTTATAGGATCACCTTCAAGCTATTAGACTTACCTCAAAGGACCATGTTTTGATACCACTCATTTGAAGAATAATGAATAAAAGGAGGGGGGGGTGAATCAATCTTCAAAACTTTTTCAACTTTACTTTATCATTCATGAACTATCAAAATAATATAGTAAACTAGTAACACATTAAGAGCCATGAGCATGAAACAAAAGCATAACACATAAAACATATATTTGAGTGGGAAATATTCAAGGGGAATAAAAACCTTTGATGATTTAAATTGACTATAGTCATATAATATAAACATCAAGATTTAGTGAAGCACCATATTCACTTGGAGCACAAATCCTAAATAACTAAGCACCAACTCAACTAGGCTTTGGCAAGAACCCACTTGCAAGGAGGCACCAACCCCCTATATGACTCAAAACCAACTCAGCCACTTGATAGATTTTATCACATTTAGGAAACCCTATTTATCAACCAATTTATGATGACCACTTTTTCATCTCTTCACACTCTTAGCCCTCTCAAACTGCCTTCTAGCCTTCTTCGCTCAATTAGGTCTCTTCAAGACAAATTAGGTCATTTGACCTTGATAGTCATATATAGTACCCATTTTAGATATTCATGATAGTTTATCTACACCTTGATTATGGTTTATAAGACCTAATTTATCTCTTCAAAATTTTATATCTTTCGCTTCAACTCTCATACATGCTAACTAGCCAATTAGGCCTATTAGGCCTTGTTCTTATAATAGACTCTTTATCATACATAATTTGGTCAACCATACACACTTTTACACTTATATTTTTAATAAAATAGACCTTATAACATGACACAAACATGTATTAAACATTAAAATAGGTGTATCATAACATATAGGACCAAAACCCCTTTTTAGGCCTTAAGGAGACCTAATTCAATTAAGCCTTCATTAGCACACATTACCCCTTAAAATATTTGAAACAGTATAAAAATTCAAAAAATTTAGGAACATATAAAATATCACTCAAATATACCTTATATAACTTCACTTTAGGTCCACAACACCTTTTTGGTCCAATCGCCACTTGAACCCCTTCTCAAAACACTGTTCATACTAGGCCTGTGCATACTCATAAAGTTTGTCTTGAAAAAATAAATAATAAACATAATTTTTAAAAAAAATCATGGAAAAAAAACACACATAAAAAATATAAATGACCTTAGGGTCATCACCATGTGCTTTATACTTCACGACTTAGGGCAAAAGAACTCAAACCCTTTTCTGCAAGTAGCCCACTCAACAGTCATGAAAGTTTGGACTTATAACACCTAAAAGAACATAATAAAGGTCTTAAAATACATGAAAAATATCCTAAAACATATTCATAACAACCTCCAACAAAAATATCACAAGTTCTAATGGCAATATTGGTCTTTTAGACCAATCTCATGACCTTGTTGTACACATACCTCACTGAGCTAGACAAGTCAACTTGAGAGTAACTTTTTGATATATACAATGATATTCAAATATTATATACAATATGAAAATGTATTACAGGTATTTAAAAAAATTTAATGCATTTTTATTCATCCCTAATCCATTATAACACATCCCTAATCACCTTCTCACTTCTGCTTATTTTTTCACTATTTGCACCATTAGGCCTTTTAGCAATAGGTCAACTTGTATGACCAGTTTAGCACACATGAGGGCTAGTACATGATAATAAACAATTATGGAGATTATATAAAAGTCTCAATAGTTTTCCTCCATCCATTTATCAATTTTGACTTGGTCAACTCTGATTGCTACAACAAATCTCTAAGAAACAAGGCTTTTCCTTTAGGGTCCACTCACTCACCTGATAAACAAATCACACCTATAGGAGCCTAGGAGAGTTGAATACAACATAAAATCACTTAAATAGATTTTTAAATCCATTATGATCACTTTATAAAAATATCTCTCATATCGGGTAAGAGTTAGGGTTTTAAATAGGGTTAACACTATTTCTGGTGTTAACAATTGTTCATAAAAGACTACCCCTTATTTACAAATATAATGCATAGATATATTATCTATGACCCTTACCCATATCTTATAAATATCTTAGGTTCCCATGAAGAGGTTACACATGCCAATGAACACTTGAAAGTACTTCTCGAGTTGAGAACCCTTCATTTTATGCACTCAAAAAACCTCAAAACCACTTTTTATAAAATTTTCTTTCAAAATTTGACCTCAAACTTGGTCAAAAAACCTAGGAAAACAATCAAACCACTAAAAATAATCACATTATCATTATTATCTTGAAATTTGAAACTTATACCTCATTTGGCCACTATCTCTCTCTTTGCCTGCTTAAACCTTAACCTACAAACTACATTAGGCCTTGAAATTAACCTTCAATACTCTTTTCATGCACTCTCCACCTCACTTACATGTTCAACCAACATATCACATGATAAAAAAATGTCAAACATCCTTCATATGCCTTTAAAACACCTCATAATGCTTCATTAGGCCAAGCAAGGTCTAGAGGTGGTCTAGTTGCATACCAGGTCTATAGGTCTTACCTAGTAGGCTCACTTTGAGATTCTCATGAGTGATCCAATGCCTCATATGAATGCTAAAACAACCTCATACATCCTCTTATACCTATATTAATCCATCTCACTAGGCCACCAAACTCATACCTTCTCACAAGGTCTCTTCATGTAATGACCAATGTCATGACTAGGCTTCTCAAGCTCTTGAAACTTGACAACTGACCATGAAACACTTCTTGATGATCTTATACCTTGATCATATATCTTACATGATCCTGAAACAATGTCATACCTCTTAATTATGATATAAATAAATAACATTCTATAATTACCTCATGAATACCTTTCTTAAGAACCTTTGACATCAATGACAACATCAATACCAAACTTCAACAATAGGAAAAATGCTCAACAAGCACATTATCGAGTAAAATGAGGTATTTTATACCATCAGAGGAGTGTATAGGATATATAATTAATATTTTATAGTGTGTCTACATATTAAGATCAAGGTCATATGACCTCATCTATCTTGAAGAGACCTAGTTGAGAAAAGAAGCCTATAAGGCAAATTGAGAGGGATAGAAGAGTGAGAAGAGATAAAGAAGGTGATCATCATTTTTTGTGTGAGCAACAAGGTTTTCTAAAGGTGATAAAAAATTTTAGGTGGATTATTTGGTTTTAATTCATCTAGGAGGTTGGTACTATATACACATAATATTTTTAAACTTTTATTGATTACGAAGACTTTGTATCTTGTAAGAACTCGTCGAGTCTCAATATTTCTGAGTCCATACCTTAAGAGGTGCATTAGGAAAGGGGTGGTTAGACCATTGGTGATTTGTAATATTATTGTCCCTTTTTCCACTTGTTATCTACACACTTATCTTCTAAAACCATTAACCCTAAGCTTTTTCATCTCTATTGTACCCATTCTAGGCATTTGCTACATTTTATTCTCCTTTTCCTCACCTAAATCCATTTTTGTTAGTCAGATATGCTAGGTCAACCCTATATAGTTTTGGGATATTTTCATGTAGGAATTAGGTTAGTCTTTGGACAACCTAGCTCAAGACCTAGTAAACAATTATCCAAAATTATGCGAGGTAGACTGGGTCGACCCTATCAATCAAGATTTTTAGAAGGGTCAAAGGTAAAATCCACCTATAAATACAAGTTCATTTCCATCATTTATTAAGGGGACGTGAAATAAAAATTAAGATAAAATGAACATCTACTTATTGACCATTCTACTTGAGAAGTAAAGCTTAAGGTTCCATACTTTATTTGGAGATACGAATCTCATCTTGTGGAGAAGTCTTTTGGATGCATTGATAGGTTGTGTATCCTAAAGCTGATTTATCTTTGTCATCCTTACATACCATAACAACCTCTTGTGAAGCACCTTAGCTAAGGGAGAGATTAAGGCTTAACAGATTTGTCTTCAAAGGTAAGTATTCCTACCTTTATTTCTCCTTTGTAAGAGTAAATAAATATGAATTTATGTTTCTCTTCCATGCATTAGGATTTCATACACATTGACATGAGTATATGTCTCTTATGAATATTTAATTTTATTGGTTCTAAATCCCAATTTGTGCCACAATATTTGTTGAGCACTAGATTGTGTTTGATTTACTTGTTATTAGTTTAGTGAAACATGAAAATTTAGGACCCCCTTAGGGTTATTACATGATTGTGTTAGACTGAAGGCTTTAGAACCCTCCTTAACATGATATATTATGATAAATGATACCCTAATCAGGTTTATTGAATCCCCATATTGGTCATGTTCCTGCTTAACAAATGTGTTCCCAATAGAAAGTGTAGGTTTTGTATAGATTCAGTTCTGGGTATAGGCTACTAGATCAACACAGTTGACATAGTACAATTTTTCAAACTTTTAGACATCAGGTCTAGACTACTAGGTTGACCCAGTTGACCATGTACACTTTTAGGCATTAGATTCAGAGTACTAGGTTGACCTAGTCAACCCTATACCTTAAAGTAGTGGTATTTCCATAGTCCATGTGTTGAGTATGTCTAGATTTCTAGTTAAAACTATGTCAGTAATTTTTAATCAATGTTTTGATTCACACTCCATGAACCATCATCAAGATGAGAGAATAATAGATAAGATTTTAGACTTAGAGCTTCTTTTATAGATAAAGCAATAAAGCCTAGTGATGTATACCTACCTTTTCTACCTTTCCTGACTCACTGACATCACTTGGCTCTATTGCTTTATCTATAAAGGAATTTATAAGTCTAAAATTTTATATATTATTCTCTCATCCTAATGATGGTTCATGGAGTGTGAACTAAAATGTTGATTAAAAATTATTGACATAGTGTTAACCAAAAATCTAGACATACTCAACCCTATACATTTTAGGCACTCAACAATAGTTTTCTACAAACCTTGGTCGACCCAGTTAACCCTATTAGTAGTATTTATAATTATTTATCAAGGTTTTTTGACAATTATCTCATTTCTCTACATATTCAAACCCACCAAGGTTCCTTTCTATCCTTTCTCTCTTTCTTTATGTCTTTCTTTTCATAGTTTGTAGTCTTTAAAACTGACCATGTATAGTCAAATAGATCAACTCTATCAACCTATTTCTATATTTTGTGTGTTATCTAGATAACTAGGTCAACCTTGCCAACCCTGTTCATTTTCAGGGCTTTTGCGTTTGTAGTATAGAGGTGACATTTTTGACCCTATTCTATATTTTGTGCATACATTATCAACTGAATTGACACTGTACTATGTTTTAAAGTTGGAATTAACCCTTATATGCTAGTAATTAGTTCACACTTTCATTTCTTGTTGCTTTCATGTTAGAATAGATCACATAGTCTAATTAGGTGGTTTTCAATATACAATTTAGTTTCACTATTTTCTATTTTATTCACACATGACTAAATCACAAAATCTTAAAAAAATATTTTAAAAATTGTCTACCCAAGGCCAACCTACTTGGATTTCATCACCAAGGGGGAAGCCAACTTGGTTTTCTATTCAAGTATAAATACATGGTTAATGGTATATTCTAGATAAGCACCTGACACCCTTATCACTATGATGTGTGAAGTGAGGGTGTAGGCCCCAATATCAAGCCTGTATCATTGCCGATACAGAATATTTTTAGCCCAAACATCCTAAAACTATCCTTAAATTGATTTCTCATTCCTTGCTTACAACCAAATTACTATCACATTTAAAATTATATTCTAATAATCTAAAAACATTGAGGTTGACCACTTAGCTAGCTTTTAATTTTCAAGTTGATTTTTTGCTCTTTGCTCAAATTGTGTGTTGTATTGCAAAAACTTGCATTAGCCATCGTTGGTGCAAGGTTTTGTGTTGTGTGCCTCAATTGGATCACCCTTATTGATCTAATTAATTTTTTTTCTCTTCAATTCTTTATTTTCTAGATACTTGCAAAAAAAATTTATTTTAGTGCACAGTCATTTTAGTTGACATAGTCTCTTATAGACTGTCTATTTTCCCCTTTTTGTTGTGCTAGATTGACCTAATTGACCTTGTATACTTTTTTATCCTCTATCTATTATGCTAGGCCAACTCATTAAACCATATATAGTTTTTAGGCCCTATTCCCTATGCTAAATTGACCTAGTCAACTCTGTATAATTTCTATCATTTCCTATTTCATTGCTTTCTCATCTCTTTTACCTATTTTAGTCTTTCTCCTTCATCATGAATTTTCTATTTAAAGACAACACTAAGTTGAATTAAATAAATATGATGAGTTTTACCAATCCTCATAGGGTCTCCCATACACAGAGTAGGAATCCTCTCTTGAATGAGAGTAATGTTCATATAGCCACTCGCATAATGAACTATGGGACCCCTCCTCATTTGTCTTTGCAACATAATCCTCTCTTCTCTCTTGAAGGTCAACCTAAATTAGAGTATACCCCTGAAATGATCTTCTTTATCTTTGAATTTCCTCAACATAGAGGAAAATATCCCTTTACCATTTATCATCTCATGATTAGTGGTCAATTTGAAGAGCCTCATTCACCTACTCCCATATTCTAAAATGGAATTGGGGGTACCACTTTATTTGATTCTCAGCATTTTCCCTTGATTATGACCCTTTCTCGTACCATGAAATCTTCTTCTTTAACTTTTTCTACCTCAATGCCTAGGATATCCACTAATATGGTATGTTCTACATCTAGTGGGCCTCTTATAAGATCCACTATCCTTAATCCTTCTACTAGTGCATCATTTGCTACCTAAGGTAATCATTCTTTTAGTGCTTCCTCTTCTCATCCCTTCACTAGTCCACCTTTTGCCAAACAAGAAAATTTTGACACTAGTGATTCACATTCTCATAGTTACTCTCAAGCTCCTACCAATATCAATAGTGGTACCCAAGACAATAATACCAATCCTAATATTTCAAATAGTGATAACAGTGCCAATCAAACCCACCAACTCTTGTTACAAACACTCAATCAAATGAATACCTTTCAAGTTCATAATACAAATCAAATGATGAGAATGAAAAATCACCTTCTCCATCTTCAAACTCATCCTCAACTAATGACTTGGGGCATGCATAATCAAAATTTCCCCCCTCATTCTCTTCAAGATTCTCAAGGAAATCTCATCCCTCAACATTCTTTGGTCAACAAAACCATTAAACATCTTCAAAATGATCCTCTTACCACTCAAATTGCTAATATTGATATAGGAGGTATCACACCTACCATTTATTATAATGGATCAACTGATCCTACCCTTCAGCTTGAAACATTTGGATATCTTTATAAAGATTGGGTCAAATTGAACACCTTTACCACTACCAAGATCCTAGCCAAAACCCTCATGGGTAATGCCTTAGATTGGTACAACCAACTTAGAACCCATTTTATTTCTAGTTTGGAAGATTTCGTGAATGATTTAGTTCAAGCGTTCCAAACTAGTGATCTTCCTAACAACACTTTATCCCATTTCATAAGTTATAAACAACTTGAAAATGAAACTGCCCAAACTTTTGTTAAAAGGTAGAAAACTTTTTCAAACAAGTGTGAACATAACATGGCTGACGATAACCTTTTTCATCTCTTCACTAATGCTCTTTTTCCCAAGTTATAATATTGGGAATGTACTCTCTCTCCATATACTTTGGAGGAGGCTATTGACCAAGATAAACATCAATATTTCCTTATGAATCTATTCAAGCCACCCCAACATTCTGTTCATCCTCATCTCTTACTCAAGAATAGAAATCATAATGCTACCAATGATGGTGTCATGGACTCTTATGACACCATTCACACCATACAAGATGTTATTCCTAACCAATCTTCAAAACCAACTCCCCCTTCTAAATAATACACCAATCCTCATTTATCTTCACCAAATAAAATCAATATTCACAAACCTTTATCCACAAATAAATTACTTAAATGCATACCTAGACATATACCACAAGACTTGATCCTACTCATCTTATGAAATCATGGTATGATCCCAACAAGTTTTGTTGGTTTCATGATAGTTAGGGTCATTCTCATGAGACATGTAGGCAGATTTGTTATTTAGCTATGGATTTTCTTCTTGGTCCTAATTTTGATCATGATTATATCATTTGAAATCATCAACAAACCTATGACATTGATTTTAAGGCTCATGAAACACATACTAAATCTGAAGCCTTAAATCAAGTTAATGTTCATTTGGCTATCTATAAAGACCTTATTCCTAATCACCAAATTAATCAAGATAATGAATACAAACTTTCCCCTTCCACCAATAATGTTAAGAGTCTTTTTTATGCCACTTCTAAAGAGAATGTGGTTAATATGATTAATATGTGAAGGGTGGTTACTTTCATTCACACTCAACCTATCTACACTCCTCCATTATCCTAAACATTTTGTGTTGTCCAAGATTCTTATCCAACTCATTTAAATGAGTTGTGTCAATATGACCTTATAACCTTTGATGAACCACTTCCAAATCCTCCTTTGGATAAAACTTCCCATTCTATTTCTACAATTCCTATATTTTATAACACTAATGATAATCAAGCTTCTACCAATCCTCAAAACCAACCTAAACCAACTGCTTCACCTTCTCATTATAATTTACAACTTTGTTCTATAACTTATCCTTCTTATCAACATAAATTCCAATGCACTTCAACTCCTCCTTCAAATGATCTCATTAATCATTATGCACCTAATTATACAAACCTTCTTATGGGTTATGATGAGTGGGATCCCATTATGGAACTCACTAATCTCCCATCCAAAATTCTATTCCTTGAGATTATGAGGACCTCTCCACATCATATAAACCATTTTATGCAACTATTATTTTAAATTAACATCCCTCATCCTCCCCTAGTAGGACATGAAGCAACCTTATCTGGATCTGAGGATAACATATTACAACAATGTGAAGAGATGTCCATCCATGTTGATGAAACATTAGACACTTCTCTTTCCTTGAAATTTTCTATCACTTCTATGATTCTCGATGAGATTATTCTTCATGAAAATGATTCTCCTCTATTCATTAGTGTCTATATAGGTGATATCCAAGTCAAGAATGCCTTGATTGATGAGGGTTACAACACCTGTATTTCCTCTCTTGATTTTATCAAAACCCTTGGATACTCTAAATGAAATCTCAAGTCCACATACAACACATGCCAAGGATATGATCAAAGGAAAATTCCTCATTTACATTGTGTGTGGCTTACCATTACCATCCCACCTATCACTATTCATGTGAAGGTGATGATATTTAACTTTCCTCTCTCTTATATCATCTTGCTTGGTAGGCTGTGGTCTCACTGTATCAGAGTTGTTGCTTCTTCCACTTGCCAATTCATTAAATTCCCTCATAATAGATCAATTTATAAGATTCAAGGTGACACTCACCATTTAAATTTCAAATAATTCTAAGATCATGGTGTCTTTAAGATTCTTACTCTTGAACCTTTACATAGTGTTCCATTCTATGAGTCTCAATGATTAATTTTATTATTAATTCCACTCGAGGTTATAACAGACATCCTGAACTCATTAGTAATATTCCTCTTAACCTCTTAGATTATGATGATGATGATGATGAGCATAATGAGATTGAAACTTCCAATCTCTCACCTCATCTCATCTCTCAGCTTCTTACTTCTTTGTAGCCTCATTCTTGTAAACCTCCTTATGATGATATTCTCATTATTTTGACTAAGACTCAGCATTATATTCATCACACTTCATTAGATGATAATATCATCCATACATGTGTCATTGATATTCACACACCTAACTATGATGATGGTTACACCTTAGATGATCTATTATTAGGTGGTCTTATTCAAGTCCATGATGCTGAGATTATCCATTATATTTATTATTTGCTTTAGTCTTTTAATGATTCTTCCCATCTTCCATCATTTGTAATTCCTAATTTTAGTATTTTTCCTCTTTATCATAGGGTAGAGATGGTGCCAAAACCTCCAATTTATAAATAACCTCATAGGAGTATGCTCATAAATCATGTTATGATTGGGCCTTGCTTATTTTTGAGATGCATTCCACCCTTTTTCAACCTTCTATAGACCCAACCCTTCCCTCAATAGATCCCACATTAGAGCCCATTCTTGCTCCTACTATAGTTGAGCCCATTCTTATTCCTACTATAGTTGATCCCATTTCTACTCCTATTGTCATTGAACCATCCCTGCTTCTAATCCCATTGCTCCTTCCATTGAGCCTAGTCTCGTTCCTTCCCCACCATCACCTTCTCTTGGTGATGGTTTGCTTTCTTTACCTCAGATGGCTCTATTACCCACCAAATGGGATAATGAGCCTTCCTAAGATCCTTTTATTTCTATTATACCTCTTCTTGTGATTTCTTATACTAAGCCTACTTACAGGCATATTTTTTATTTCCATGGAATAGACAATTATTTATCCACACATTGTCATAAGATATGATAATATATTGATACTTTGTGTATTTCTTCCCCTCAATCCTCAGACAAGGCCATACCTCCCCCAAAGGTATTAATTGAATATATTCCTAAGTATGGAGAGGTCTATTATATTTGGCACCAATGTGGCACCCATCACACTAATCATTGCCGCATCCCTCAACAACACCTTAAAGATCATATCTTAGCTATTATACACCTGCTACCATTCCTCCCACAAGGTGTTATCACAAGAAGGATCCTCCTCATTATCCCATGGTTCCACCTTTTATGGTTCCCTCCCCTCCTATGCTTCCTTCATCACCTCCTATTTCTCCACTTATGGACCTTCCTTCATCGATGGATCCTTCTCCACATATGATTCCTTCACCTATGGATCCTTCCTCACTAGTGATTCCTGCATCTCCCATAGAGATTTCTCTCATGCATTATTCTGAGCATCCCTTTCTTGATATCCCTCCTCAACACTATCCATCAAGCATTCCTACTTTTTCTATTGAGGAGATTAGATGAGAAGTATTTTCCCAATTTTCATTGAAGATAGATGAGATATTAACTATAGTTCAACTTCAACTTCATATAAATCTATCAGATGTTTTGGATAATGTGTGTGGGAAAATCTATAAGTAATTATGGACATACACATGGTGTTATTATATTTTCATTTTTGATTGAATGTGTGCTCCACTATTATCTTTATCTATTTGCTATTTCATTTGACATTGTGTCAAACTATTATTTATCTTACATGGTGACTTTACTTTCACACTCTATATTACTTATACTATCATTTATGTTTACTTATGGATATTTTTCTTTCTTATTGCTTTCTCTTTTAAGTTTTCTTTCTTAAAAATTACCTTCTTATTTATTCATGATTTGTTATCTCTATTTTTCATAGATAATTCTCATTGTGACTTAGATATATAAATCTGGTTCCTTTTAGTTATTCCCTCTTTACCATGTGATCAGTTATTAAATAATTAATCTCATTATACTATCCTTTTACTGGTCCAATTTGGATCTCCTTTTTCACTTTATTTCCTTTCTACAAACTAAGCATATACATGGTTCAGACTTGAGATAACATGCTGGTTCATTGTTAAGCCTAAGTGTCCTAGTTAGTCTTGTCTTTGGTTACATAGCTTCCTTTAACCTAATCCTATAGCTCATTCATGTGTATCACTCTATCTCTCATTTTTGGTCATTCCAATTCTATATGGAGAAGGAATCTAAAAAATCCTTTAAAACCTTTAAAAACCAAATAATTTAACAAAAGGAAATGATCCAAAAAGGCAAAAACATTCAAAATTATTAAAAGTCAAATCACACTAAAAGATGTGATTCAAAGCACATCTCATTTTTATATTCAAAGCTAAAACTCTATATTTGGCCTCATGGTAGAGTGAAGGTCCATTAAGGTGTGGTAGGCCATTAGATTATAAAAGGAGAACACAAAAATATTTTAGTGATACATACTTTCTCATACAAGCACCCACTCTTCATAGTATACCAACAACTCTACAAGGGGTCTTGAAGAATGAGGAACATGTCATGGGAAGGTAGGTCCATTTTACTTTTCTTGTACCAATCTACCTTCATGATTGATCTTAGTAACACACTTATTTGCCTATAAATCTTTATGCCTATAGTGAATAGGTTTCTTCTGTACATTGATAATCACTAGTCAGTTAGTGTCTTCTCATGTCCTTAGTATGCCTCCTATCTCCTAAGGTATTTTCATAAGATGCCTAAGTTATGAATTTTACATTCCCTACATCCCTCATATTTCCTCTTGAGAAATATTGTTTTTTTCACTGATCACTCCCCATAGGATTCCATTTGTGAGTTGCATTGTAAGACCATGGATAAGACTTGGCCTTCCTCATAAAGTACCATAATTTCACATTCTTATAATTACCATACTTTATTTCCATATTTTCACATTT
The DNA here is from genome assembly GCA_037957365.1 of Torreya grandis. Taxonomy (NCBI): domain Eukaryota; kingdom Viridiplantae; phylum Streptophyta; class Pinopsida; order Cupressales; family Taxaceae; genus Torreya; species Torreya grandis. The sequence continues at coordinate 3,598,398 of JARHVA010001097.1, forward strand.
ATTCCACTTCATTGGTGTTACCTTTGTGAGTTGTAGTGTAAGACCATGGATAGGACCTGGCCTTCCTCACAATTTTTTTCAATAATCCAAGTCACAATCAAAATTATATATGTCAAATATGAGATAAGATGTGATCATTATGAATTTAAACATCATTAAAATGATTCCCAACTTGATTTATTATGTTTTATTTTTACTTCATTTCTTTGTCACTTTTATCTTCTTATTTTCTGATTATATGTAAGAATCCAACCATTTCTTGATTTTTTCATACTTCTCAGCTTGATTTAGTGTGATAAATTTAAGATAATTTTTGCCAATTTTTGTTTTATCTTATACTTCCCAATGTGATTTAGTATGATTTAATAAATTAATTGATTTGTTTTTTATACCATTTATTCCTTTTAAATGATCTTCCATTTTATTACATTATTTTCATACTTCCCAACATGATTTAGTGTGATTTTATTTTGTTTTAATTTGTTTGCTTATCTTTCATTTGGTTTTAAAAAAAATTATTTTTTATCATCTTGTTTTACCACCCTTTGGTTCTTTATACTTTGTCATTTTCTTGCTACTACATATTTCCCAACTTGAAATAGTGTGTAGTAAAGTTTTGATTGTTTATATTTTACCAAGTCCTTTTTGCATGTTTATTTTTAACCATGCATGTGTCCTACATAATTCTATTGGAGAGTTATCAATAATGTCATGTTGATGTCATGGAGGTGTCCAAGTTAGTGGATGAAGTGCCTTGATATTCTAAGTGATAATGACAAAGTATGCAATGTGCTTTTCCTATTATGCTTGGTTGATCTAGGGATGAGTCTAAAGTATTGAGCATGTAAAAGGGGTAATTTTAGAAGTCAATAATAATTTGAGTGCTTGAATTCATGATTCTATTTCATCTATTTGATCATTTTTTTCATCTAGACATTTTGGGTCTAGTGGTAGAAAATCTGAGTAGGCAATTTGTTGACATCACCATTACCATATGTGGATGAGTTAGGGGGAGTTGGTCATATAGGTGTGATAAAATTTTTACCTATTTTATATTCACTAAATTTTATTTCATGTTATAAATTGAAACATAATATATTCAAGTGTAAAGTTGGGCTTCTAGCCAGTTTGACAGTGTTTTTCCATACTTAGCCAAATTTGCAATGTGACAAGAAAAACTGAGTAGGCATTTTAATGTAGTTGTATTTTGCAAATGTGGTATTTTTATAATGGTTTGATTATATGGGTTTGTTTATTTTTGTTCCTAGTTTATATGTGATAAGTTTTATGTCATCTAATGAAGTGCATCAAAATATATGCATGTGCAAAGCTGGCCTTCTAGGTAGTTCTAGGCATAATTGGCTCTATGGTAAAAAAATCTAAGTGATCAAATTAATGGAATCATATCTTTTATGAATGAGAGTTACAAGATAATATTGATATATGGTTGGATTATCATATTTTATGATATCATATGGTCTGAATTTTAGATCATGTGTCTAAGTGCAACAAAAGTTATTGAGGTCCAAAGTTGGCATTTCAAGAAGATAAAATGGTCCCCATACTTAGTCTATTTTGAATAATGTTAAAGATCAGGACTAGATGGAGATATAATGTATCATGGGTGTTTATAATAATTTATATCAATGTTTCATATTAAATTCAAGAGGTCAAAGTGATAGTTGTCAAGCATTGTTAAAGCAAGGACAATCTTGAAGAGATCAACAGAGTGTATGCGGTCAAGATTGCAAGATTGCACATGATAAGGTCAACTATTCAAAGTTTCATGTTAATAAATGGAAAATATAAAAATTATTATAGTATATAATGGTGATCATATGTTCATACATATACATATTTATGGTGCTTATTGAGCGAGATGATTTCAAGGTGTCCAATGTTCAAACATAGATAAAGACTGAGCTTCATACAGGAGATCGATGGAGTGCATTAAGTCAAATAGTCAAGATGAAGATTAAAAAATGAGATATGAAAGATAAAATTTGATTTCCTTACAATAATATTTAAAATTCATGATTTATCTAAGAAGTGAGGGTATGAGATGCGTTTTAGTGACCAAAGTTTAACTGTGACCATTTAAATTCAAATATTTGAATTTAACAAAGGAGAGACCAATGTTTGGTTTTTGGGTCATATATTTGATACAGTAGAATATGCTCATGGTATAAAAATAATTTTTTTATGAATCCAAGGCACACCTAGAAATATAGGTTTAAATATTTGAAAGTGTGTACTTTCAAAGATATTTAGGTTCAAAGTTGACTGTGTTTATGCATGTTTTGCAAGTAACTCAAGAAGATTGGTTGAGTTTGTTTTAATGTTGTTTTGATGTTTCATGATGAACTAATTATTTAAAAGTGTTTTAGACTCCATGAAGATTATCTATGTGGTATTTGGAGTTGTGATCAATCTATCTTAAGTATGAACAAATCCTAAGAAGTTGACTGTGTGTTCATTCATAATGTTCCTGTTTACAAGGTCAATGTTTGAGTTGATTAAGCATACACAAAAGAGTGTAATGGTGACTATGATAATTTGAGATGACTAAGGGATAATTTATAGTGGACCTATATATTTTTAAGTGGCTTCATGTTCTTTTTTTTTCTTGATGAAGTGTTAAATGGGTGAATAAGTCTCCATGAGACCTATAGGAGCTACAAGGGCCTAATTGAAAGGTATAACTACTTAAGGGTGACCCATAGATGCTATGTCTAACCTATAAATATTGTTTTGAGCCATGTCTTTATGTGATATATGCCTTAAGGGTTTAGGCATTTCTAATGGATGACTAAGGTGTTGATAATCATGTATTCTCTATAAATAGTGAAATCAAAGATGGTGATTTCTAGACTTGTGAGACTTATGAGAGGTTGGTGTGTGTGGTTTATAGTGAAGGTTGAGAGGTGAAGAAGAACAAGTATGACCAGTGGATGGTTTTTTAAGTATCAAAAAATTTAGGTTTGTGTATATGACCATTTGGTCATGTTGTTGATATATGGTGACCGAGTTGTTGTTGAAGAGTGAAGAGTGATCCAAAAGGTGGCTTTAAATGCATTGAGTGTGTAGAATTGAAGAGAGTTGATATATTATGTATCTCCATTAGATTGGTATGTAATAAATGTTTTAGGATATGTTTTATTCATATGTTTTATTTTAGTTTCTCAACATCTAGGGGTTTGTAGCCTCCTTACAAGGTCAAACTTGCTAAAGGTCTAGTTGTTGTGGTAGCTCAACTAGATAGGTGTCGTAACTCTTTATGCGATTGTAGTCTCACTAAAATAAGGATGGTAGTTCCTTGATCAGTTATAGCTAGTATAAATTGATTTTTGTTAATAAGACAATAGTATAATTGTAAGTTCTAGTGGGTTTTCTCCCCTTAAGAGGGTTTTCCACATATGTCATGTGTTATGTGCTTGATCTTGCATTGTCTCTCTTATTCATTGATATGAATGATGTGTATGCTTCATGAATGCTTGTGGTAACTGATTAATATTTTTGAAAGGTTTGAAATTCAAGTTGATTTTTTTGGGATCACTGATTCACCCCCCTCTTAATGATTGTACCTCTAATAATTGGTATTAGAGTAGGTCCCTCTTACAAGTCTAACCACTTGAAGGTGATCAAAGGTACAATGGATGAAAAAAATACTATGGCTAATCTTCAAGACAAACTAGTATGTGCGTTATCAAAAATCAATGCAAGCATGGATGATGTCAAGATGCAAGTGAAAGATGTAGAGGTAACAATCTAGAATTTGCAGGTCATGGTTATTAAAGGTCTTAATCAAAGGATAGAATAATGTAAAAATAAAGTCAAGAATTACTCAAATATACTCTTATCTAAGGACAAAAGGGATTTATGCTCCACCAAAAGGATCAAGAATGAAAATTCATTGATCGGTAATGGTCAAGAGAAAAGAGGGTCAAACATGAACAATGTCTTCAATGGGTATTGCTTCTCCTAAAATAAATTTGGTCATAGATATATGGATTGTGCTTTCTCTCTATAGATCAAAAGGAATATCATATGCTACAATTGTAACCAACAAGGTCATATAGCCAATAATTGCAAAAAGCTTTTTGGAAAAAGGATATACAAGTCATTGACACCATAAAATGGTTGAAGAAGACTAAGTCTAAGATTGAAGAAGAAAAGATGAAAAAATCAAGTGGTCCACCAAAGGAAGATTCAATTTTTATTCAAGTAGCCTTGAATATTCAAGAAGATGGGAACAAGATATGGTTTGCAGATAGTGTATGCTCAAATCATATGACAAGAGACAAGAGCAAGTTTATCTCTCTCAACAAGATAAACCCAAGTTTAGTGAGATTTGGTGACAACAAATCAACTAACATAGTTGGTAAAGGTACTATGATTTTGGACAATGTTCATACTAGGATTGAGAATGTATGATATGTACAAGGTTTAAAACATAATATTTTAAGTGTGAGCCAAATGTGTAAGCAAGTAAATGTTGTAACTTTTCATGATGATATATGTGAAGTAAGAAAAGTTGAAAAATTGGTTGTAAATGTTTATAAAATAGATAAAAACATGTATGTATTCCATGAATCTAAGAAGGAGGAATGCTTCATGAGTTAATTGGAAGAAATTTAGATTTGGCATAGAAGGCTTGGACATATAAATTTTGATAATATGGTAAAGATCAGTTTGAAGGGGTTGGTAAGGTATATGCCTGATATTTCTAAGATTATTCATTCTCTTTACAAGGCATGTCTTCATGGGAAGAAAAGCAAAATAAGATACAAATCCAAGGAGTTCTCCACTATAGATCCATTGGAGTTGATTCACATTGATCTATGTGGACCTATGAGAACTCAAAGTATTCAAGGTAATATCTACTTCATGTTTATCATTGATGATTTTACTAGGATGACTTGGATATTATTTCTTAAATAATAATTAGAATATTTTACAATATTTGTAGCATTCAAAGCTCTTTTGGAAAATGAGAAAGGTTCAAAGATCAAGTGTGTGAGATTAGACAGAGGAGGTGAGTTTTGGTCTCATCAATTCTATTGTCCCCCAAAAAATATCACTCATTTTTGGGACAACATTTGAACTATTTTGGTCCTACAGACCAAAATCCTCTCTTCCCCTTTCAAAAATTGTTCTGAGCATTCAGGTTCTTCATTTCTCAAGCTTTTCAGAAATCTACGAACTCTGCAGGCTTGAATCTACGAACTCTATAGGCTTAAATCTACGGAATCTGCAAGCTTGAATCTACGGACTCTGCAAGCTTGAATCTATGGACTCTATAGGCTTGAATCTATGAACTCTGTAGGCAAGCTCAAATCTATGGACTCTCAAGGTTGGTTTCTATAGACTATGCAGGAAAGAAGTAGGTTCAACACTTAGCCAAATAATGAAGAATGAATCGATTGGACCATTGAACCGTTGAACCAAAGTTGGTTCAATCGGTAGGTTCAAAGGTTCAACCAAAGCTTAGAAAGATAAAGGAAGTAATGTTTGAGTGAGACACAGAATTAACCAATGAACCGATTGAACTTTGAACCGAAAGAGTTCAAAGTTCAATGGTTCAACATGGTTCAAAAGTTCAAAGGCGGCCTCAAGCAAAGAGAGAAGCAACATGGATGATTCCAAAGGCAAGTTCAAATGAAAGCAATGGTTCAACCAAGGAGCAAGAAAGCGATTGAACTAATAAAGTGATTGAAGCAAGGAGCTGAGAAGGCCACTCGAACCATTGAAACAGTCAACCAATGACGTCCCCGTAGACGTCAAATTTAAGGTAAGGGAATATTCGTTGAAATTCAAATAAAGTGGGGAACTTGAAGGAATAACCAAGCAACTAGCTGAAAAGATAGCTTGAGAGGTTAAATTCCAAGAAGAGACAAAGCAAGAAAAGACAAAAGTGGAAAGAGGACAAAGAGGAAAATATCTACGCAGTAGTTATTTTGGTAGTTGGAATAGTCTGTGAAGTAGATTTTCTAGCTTGCAAAAATTAAAGACATGGCCTATTTTTCCTCCCATGAAGTAAAGACAAAATGGAAAGTTGCACCGATATTAGAGGGGACAGACCAGATGATCCAGACTCAAGAAAAGACAGATGGGATGAAATGACACACCATAGTTAAGACAGCTACCCTATTTTCAACGTAGTCCTTTGACAAACCTGGAAATGCATTCAAGGCATTGAATGCATAGCATGGGCCATTCTATGGAAAACAATCACCCAAGTCTTTCTTAGAGCGCTATATATTGTAATCTCTCATTTGTTACAAAGGAGACTTTTCATTTTACAAGAGTGAAACTCTGCCCATTTTGAAAGAGAAAAACTGAGACTTTGTGTAATGAAATTACTGCAAGAATTAAATATAACAGCAGAATTATATCCAAATATGACTGAAATATATCCAAATATATGATAATAGATAAGCCACTTTGAGGGGGCAACCTCCAAAAGCTTCAATAAGAGCAGAATTCACAATATGATGATAAATGATTACCCACTACCTCCTATATATAGTCTAACTAGGCCATGGTTACTCCATAGGCCGACCTACTAATCTAAAGAAAGCCACAAGTCAGCCACAATATAATGTCAAAGAGGGATAGGTAAGCCACAAGTCAGCTAATACTATCCTCATACATGTGATAGGTTAGGGGTATAGCATGCCCTTCCCCTTCAAACCAACGTTGTCCTCAATGTTGAACAACTGTGGATGTTGTTGCATAAATTCTTCACCTTCCCAAGTTACATCTTCACTACTTTGGTTTTTCCACTTGATCAAATATTCCTTAATCTCTCTGGTTCTCAACCTCTTAGTACGTGTTTGGAGGATCTTCTCTGGTTCCAAAATGACTCATCCTTCTTCTTCTAGTTCTGGGAGCTCTGTCTGGGCAGAAACTTTCTGTCCAATGACCTTCTTCAAATAAGAAACATGAAATACTAGGTGTATGTGAGATGAATGAGGTAACTCAAGCTTGTAAGCCACACTTCCAATTTTTTGTAGACCCTGATAAGGGCCACAATACTTTGGAGCAAGTTTGTTGTCCTTTTTTTGTTGCTTCAAGGACATCTGCTTGTAAGGTTGCAAATGAACAAATACCTAGTCACCCACCTCAAAATTTTTCTCACTCCGGTGTTGATCTGCTTGTTGTTTCATCCTATTTTGTGCCAAGGCCAAATTCTCTCTCAAACTAGCCAAAACCTCTTGTTGATGTTGAATGTGCTCTTCCACATCTCAAACCTTGGTGTGCACCTTTAATGAAGAAGTGATGGAAGGTGGATGGTAACCATATAGTGCTAGAAATGGAGACATTTTAGAATAGGTATGGAAATATGTGTCATACCACCATTCTGCAAGTGGTAGCCATTTAACCCAATGTTCTTGTTTATCTGATACAGAACAACAGAGATACCCCTTTAAACATTTGTTAACCACTTCAGTTTGTCCATCAGATTGGGGGTGGTAAGATGAGCTATGAGCTCGTTGAGTACCCAAACAAGAAAATAGTTTAGTCCAAAAATTACTAGTGAAAATAGAATCATGATCACTTACAATTATTTTTGGGGTTCCATGTAATTTGAGAACTGCTTCCATAAAAATAGTTGTAATTGTACTTGCTGAAAATGGGTGTGAGAGAGCACAAAAATGGGCATATTTTGTAAGCCTATCCACAATGACCAAAATAACATTATTACCTTCAGAACAAGGCAACCCAGTGATGAAATCCATGGAAACCTCCTCCCACCTTTGACTAGGAATTGCTAATGGTTGTAACAAACCTGGGGTCTTAACTATTTCACCTTTATTCTGTTGGCATATCATGCATTCTTCCACAAACTTTTGTACATCTCCCTTGAGTCCTTCCCAAAATAATTCTTTCTTAATTATATGATAAGTTTTCAAGAACCTTGAGTGTCCCCCAAGTGGATATGCATGCAACTCTGCAAGAATCTTATGCTTAAGCTCTGAAGTTTTGCACAAGTATAACCTACCTTTATACCATAGGACATTACCTTTCCATTCAAATTTGTTAGAGGATAAATTACCTTACTGGAGATTGTGAATCAGAACCTGTGTATCCTTGTCTTGCTCCCATTCTAACCTAGCTTCATCCACCCAATCTGCTTGCAATATGGACATTGCACCAAGTAATGCTTCTGTGGATGCATCCCGTCTAGATAGTGCATCTGCTACTACATTATCTTCACCCTTCTTGTAGATGATTTCAAAATCATAACCCAACATTTTGGTTACCGATTTTTGTTGTTCCTCAGATGATAATCTTTGCTCCAAAAAGTATTTGAGACTATCATGATCCGTTTTCACCTTAAAGTGTCTACCCATTAGATAAGGCCTCCATTGTTTAACTGCATGAAGAATAGCCATCATTTCTTTCTCAGAGATAGGTTTTTGTTGATTCTTACCTTTGAATTGATGACTTTCAAATGCAATGGGTCTTCCTTCCTGCATTAGTACTGCCCCCAATCGAGACCCAGAAGCATCACATTCAACAATGAATGTTTGTGAGAAGTCTGGAGTAGCCAAAATTGGAGTGGTGCACATAGCTACTTTTAGTTTCTCAAATGCTTTGGTGGCATCATCATTCCAATGGAAAGCACCATTCTTTAGCAATGTAGTGAGTGGAGATGCTATGCTGCCATAACCTTTCACAAATCTTCTATAATAACCTGTTAGTCCAAGAAAACCTTGATGGTTTTTGAGAGTTTTTGGCATGGGCCATTCCATTATCGCTTTGATCTTCTGAGGATCAACTTTGACCCCTTCATGGGAAACAATGTGACTAAGGTACTCTACCTCCTATACTCCAAAAACACATTTAGATGGCTTTGCATAAAGTTGGTGCTTCTCTAAAACTATCAATACCTGTTTCACATGTTGCAGATGTGCTTCCCATGTCTAACTATAAGTCAATATGTCATCAAAGAAAACTAGCACAAAATTCTTTAAAAAAGGCCTAAAAATAGTGTTCATCAAGCTCTGAAAAGTAGATGGTGCATTTGTAAGACCAAAGGGCATTACCAAAAACTTATAATGGCCCTCATGTGTTCTAAAAGTAGTTTTATGAACATCTTCATCCTTGATTCTAATTTGATGGTACCCCGAGCGAAGATCCAATTTTGTGAAATAATTAGCACCATGCAACTCATCAAGTAAATCATCAATTACTAGAATAGGAAACTTATCTTTGATGGTGTACTTGTTGAGTTCCCTATAATTGTGGCACATCCTCCATGTGTCATCCTTCTTCTGCACCATGACCACTGGTGATGAATATGCACTTTGGCTATGCTTGATGATCCCTGCCTCCAGCATCTCATGGACCATCATTTCAATTTCACTCTTTTGTGCATATGGATATCTATATGGTCTGATATTTGGTGGTTGACTATCTGGAATTAGTTGAATGGCATGATCATGTTCTCTTTTTGGTGGTAGTCCTTTTGGTATGGCCCCAAAAATAGATGAGTGGTCTTCAAGAATTATTTGTAGATCAAGATGTTTAGATATCATTGGGGGTTGAACTTATATAGAGCATAATCATGCAATAATTCCCTCTGCCCCCTTTTTTAGCATCTTGGTCATCTAATGTGAACTAACCAATTGTGGAGATTTTGCATGTAATCCATGTAGTTCAATTTTCTTACCTTCAGAATGAAAGCGCATGAATAGTTCTTGGAAGTTCATCTCAATGGTACCTAAGGTTGTGAGCCATTGGACTCCCAAAACAATGTCTATGTTACCCATGGGAATAGCAAACATAGGAGAGTCAATATTGTACCCACCCATAGTAAGCTTAATACTATGGCATTTGCCTGAACAATTAATTGTGACACCATATGCAATCATGACCTAAAATTTTGGTGTTGGGTAGATGAAACAGTTCAATCGAGTGGCCAACTTATGGTTTATAAAGTTGTGTGCTCCCTGAATCAATTAACACTGTCACCTTTTGTTTCTTGAGGAAACCCACCACCTTAAGAGTTTGTGGAGTGCTAATACCTGCAAGTGCATGACAAGAGATTATAGGTTGGGAATCTTCAGGTACCTCCTCTATATCTTCCTCATCATCATTGGAGGCATCATCTACTTCTTCATCTTCATTTGGTCCCTCAATGTAGAATAACTTCTTCTCAGCACATCTATGTCCTTTACTCCACTTGTTATCACAACCAAAACATAATCCTTTTGCACGCTTTTCTTCAATTTGCTGAGGGGTCAATCTAGTAGGTGGAGGAAATGTTGATGATGATATGCTACGATCTTTGAAGTGAGTGAATGGCTGCTTCTTGTTGGCTATGAATTTTTCCTCAGCTCTACGTGCTAGGATAATAGATTCAGAAATATTAAGTGGATTAAACATGCGTACCTCATGTTGAATGTGGTCCTTGAGTCCACTCAAAAATAGGTCATTCAAGTTTGCATCAGAAATTGTCTCCACACGTAAGGATAGGTTCTAAAAATGATAAAATAATCCTTAATGGAGCTAGTTTGTTGCAATTTTGCTAGTTGGCTGAAGTAATTATTTGTCACACTATTGCCATAGTGTAATTGTAGCTGCTCTGTAAAAATTGACCAGGTGACATTGAGACTCATCTTTTTCTTTTGATCACACAACCATCGATACCAAATGAATTGATCAGGTTCAAGATACAAGGATGCCATGGTAACCTTCTATCCACTTGGAATCTGATGTAGGTCAAAAAAACTCTCCATTTGGTTGAGCCAATTGAGTGGATCTTTTCCATCGAATTTGCGCATATCCACTTTTGGTAATAGGTTCTTTTGTGGCCATGGAGTTAGATTTAAAGTAAACTGGTTAGGAGAACCACCCTAGTGGGTTTTTGAAATAGAGTTAGCTTGATGATTTGATTTATTAATATTCAAAGCCATCATGATATATCCCAAACTATATTGTATGGATTGCATATTAGATTGTATGTCCTGCACCTCACTCTGAATGCCTTGCACACTATAGTCAAGCTGGCTCACTTTGTGATCTATGTCAGAAAACCATGGTACAAAGGGTCTATTACACCCCCCTTATGACTCCATCTCATCCTTGTTAGGAGTTTTCCTGGAGTTTTAGCACCCTTTCCTTGGCCCCGAGTTTGTGGACCTGCCATAAAAGGGTTTTACGAAGTTGACCCTTATTGATACTTTCGACCCAACTTTGACCAAGTGATTTTGGAATTATTTCGGCCTCAATTAAAAATATACAAATAAAAAACCATAGCCAAATTTTTCTAAGATTTCCAAAAATGTAAAAAACTCAGAAAAATTATTTGAATTGCGCACAATAGAGCAATTTTATGAAAAAACATAAAATAGTGATAAATTTTGAAAAACAAATCCAAATGATCTGAAATTTTAATGGAAGATTAATGTGATGATTTTGCATCTACAATAAAAATTTTTAAGAGAAATTCGCAACCTTTTTTTATATATCACAAAATTAGTGTTTCACCCACAAGATTGCCCAAATCGCAGCTCTGATACCACTTGTAATGAAATTACTGCAAGAATTAAGTATAACAGCAGAATTATATCCAAATATGACTAAAATATATCCAAATATATGATAATATATAAGCCACTTCGAGGGGGAAACCTCCACAAGCTTCAATAAGAGTAGAATTCACAATATGATGATAAATGATTACCCACTACCTCCTATATATAGTCTAACTAGGCCATGGTTACTCCATAGGCCAACCTACTAATCTAAAGAAAGCCAAAATTCAGCCACAATATAATGTCAAAGAGGGATAAGTAAGCCACAAGTCGGCTAATACTATCCTCATACATGTGATAGGTTAGGGGCGTAACACTTTGAGCTCAGGTTGTAATTTCATTTCCATTGTTATCTGAATGAGAAAGTAGGTTTTTCATAGAATTTGTGTTGTTCTGAATTATGTCATTTGAAGGTGTCCTTATTGATTTAATTTGGTATGCAGAATTAGTGAAGGTAATAGGGAAGTGTCTTGAAACCAACTGTGGGAAGACTTTATGCTTTCACAATTGATTTCAATCTGTGTTTTCCTTTTCTTTTTGTGTTGAGGATTCTGGGGTGACTTTATGCCCCCATTATCCTTTGTGATATACTCTTTGAGCAGTTGAGGTGGAGACTTTGCGCTCTATTTCATCATGCTGTTACTATGCCCTTTTGATCACTAGTTATTTCACTATTTGAAAGAAACTCCTGCTATTTCCTGTAAGGACACTTCTAAAAGAAGAGGAGTGCCTTCAGCATTTATAGCCAGGATTTTCTCATTTGTCTATGTGCATCATCTATAAAAGAAGAGAGATGGATGGTTTGTACCACCCCTGTGTCTTACTTTCTACTTTATATTGTATATAGCTCCGCATATTTAATAGGGAACCTCCCCTTGATGAGAGGAGAGATTTGTCTCCAATTGATGTAGTAAAGCTGCACACTAGGATGACCCATCTCCCTATGCTATGGCATAAGAACTATTTTGGTCACTAGTTAGCTGGCTGACAAATATTTACCCAACAGTTTTTGGTGACTTTGTTAGGGACAGTAATTTTGTGCAATTTGGAACCTCAAGTTTCAGATTGAAACATCACCTGTGTCTTACCCATAATCATTATAACCCTTATCCATTATAGAGTCTGGTGACTCCATTCCATGTCTTACCCACTATCATTAGCTTTACCATCCTCAATCTTCATTTCCATTATTTTACCTGGTCTGCAAAACCAGAGTTGCTGGAAAAGAGTGCGCAGTCTGAAGCCTCAAGCCTCAAGCAAAGCAAGGCCAGTTCTTTTCCATTTTTGTCCAACAATCTGGCCATTCCACCCAGATGTGTTATCTCCATTTTTCATAATCCCATCATGGCAGTTCAAGGCCCATGGGGTAACTCTTTTGGCCCACTTAATCTAACTCCACCCCTGCATGAGCTACCACTCAGTTCAAGAAAAAATTTCCCCAAATTCTTTGGTGATGGGAGAGTTCACCCTAATGAATACATTGTAGCTTTCAGCATACCTTATGGTGTGATAGGGGTGGAATTTGAAGACGTGGCAGTCAGACTTTTCATGGAGACACTATAAGGTGCTGCTACAGACTGGGTTTACCATCTACAGACTGGATCAATGACTGACTAAGACACTATCAAAGCTAAATTTGAAGATAGGTTCAGGCTAGCAGAGGATGCACATGCCTTGCTAGCCCAAATCACACAAATGAAGAAGGAGCCCCATGAGCCTATGAGGGACTTCATTGCTAGATTCAACAAGCTAAGGCACAGGATTCCCATGATCACCCAGTTGACACCTCAAAATCTCATGTGTTTCTTCATCAACTCACTGCTGCATGAAGTGAGTTTTTTATTGAGATAGGCTAGACATATAAACCTTGAGGCTGCTCAGGGCTTGGCTACTAAGGTAGAAGATGACATTATCTTGGTAGGAAAGATAAGGAGAGACCCTAATAAAGGTAAATCCTCTTCATCTTCTGAGTATTCACTTGCAGTCACCACTGACCCAATGGTACAAAAGCTAGCAAATGAGATGCTAGCTCTCAAAAAGCAAATGGCACAAGGGATGTCATCTGCTCTTGCATACAGAGATATGCCCATGAGGATATTTCAGAATTAGGCATACTAAGGTAATGCTACCAAGAATCAGGGACAACAAAATTGCCTTCCTCCTCCACAGAGGAACCTCACCATTGAAGCACCTCTAGCCAACTCAGTAGTTAGATATTTGGAAACAGAGCATGATTTCTCTTTCCAACCTGAGTTTAATCAAAAAAATAACACTAACCTCTTCACAAAGGATCAAGAAGAGTCAGCTGGTGACTCCATCATTAGTTTCTTGGATTACCAGGATGAACCCAGAAGTGAAGGTGATGTCGATGAGGGACCATATGCTGTGTTCACCCAGTCCCAGAACCAGTTAGCTCAACAAGATAATAAAGGAAAAATAGAGAAGTGAACTCAACCAACAATTTCAATTACTGAACGTGGAACCACTCTATCTTTTCAGCCAAAGGACCTAGTGGTTGCTAAAGAAGTAAGTATCCCAAACAGTTCTGCAACTTCTACTTCAATTTCGCAATCTAGTCCTCTCGCCCCTCCCAAAAACCAAAAGGATGAACTCCCATCCTCTGTGCCTAGTCCAATTCAGTCATTTGACATAAGTGATCATGTCAAAAAGACCAAAAGTCAAATGACTAAATTTGAAGTCCTGCAGTCCAACCCTGATCAGTTGGACAAGTTGGTACAAGATGTCAAGACCCAAATGTTGGCCCCTGAAGCTCAAATTTTGTTTGAGTTTTTAGGCAAGGGTGATTAGTTCTTGACCATGGAGGATGTCCATGTTCCTGGAGACAAAATTCCAATAGGTGGTGATCCAAGAATTGATTCAAACCAGACATCAGAAGGATTGGTAGGGTGTAGTACAAATGAAAAAGGGTCTTCCATCTCTAATGAAGAGAAATCTGATAGAAGATCTATTTTTGGTGATGTTTGGATCTGGGAAATGGATGGCAGCAATTCCTCTATAGGTTCTGGGGCCAAGTTGGTGTTGATATCTCCTAAGGGGGATATTCTTCCTTCTTTACATGAGTTGCAGTTCAGCAACACCAACAACACTGCCAAGTATGAATCTTTATTACTCGAATGGGGAGCTACTCGAGACAAAGGAGATGCTGAGCTGGTGGTCTACCAGGCATCTAAAGGGGACAATCAAGACATGTGCTAGATTGAACTATCATAATAACAAATTATGGTAATAGACCAGGCTTGTTACCCATAGAAATCAGAAAAGGGACTCCACAGGAGAACCAAAATTCATGGTTCTCAGACTAGAAAGCAAGTCTTGCCAAGGGGCAGTAAGAGAAGAGAACCAAGAGGAAGACACAGGAGATTGAATTCCTAGTGGAGAGTTCCATTCGCTCGTCACCGATTCTGGGGGCAAAATGGCTTCTTGCTGGTTTATTAGGATAGAAGGCCATTTTCACTACCTCTCAAGGGGCAGCATCTGAGGTACTTCAATTCTTGAAGTACCAAATAAATTCACCTATACATTTGTATATTTGTAAAGTCTTTGTTCTATTTTATGATTTTTGTTTTCATTTTTTGGAGCCTTTTTTTTTGGTAGCTCGACTCCGTAGCCCAATGGCACACTTCAAGGCACTAGAGATTTTGGTTTCTACTCCCCTCAGCTGTTCCAAGTTCTCATCTGAAGGAAGTTCCCCAACTGGAGCCAATTGTTGTCCCCCAAAAAATATCACTCATTTTTGGGACAACATTTGAACTATTTTGGTCCTACAGACCAAAATCCTCTCTTCCCCTTTCAAAAATTGTTTTGAGCATTCAGGTTCTTCATTTCTCAAGCTTTCCAGAAATCTATGAACTCTGTAGGCTTAAATCTATGAACTCTACAGGCTTACATCTATAGACTCTATAGGCTTGAATCTATAGACTCTGTAGGCTTGAATCTACAGACTCTACAGGCTTGAATATACATACTCTGTAGGCTTGAATCTATGAACTCTGTAGGTAGGCTCAAATCTATGGACTCTCAAGGTTGGTTTCTATGGACTCTGCAGGAAAGAAATAGGTTCAACACTTAGCAAAATAATGAAAAATGAATCAATTGGACCATTGAACCATTGAACCAAAGTTGGTTCAATCGGTAGGTTCAAAGGTTCAAATAAATCTTAGAAAGATAAAGGAAGCAGTGTTTGAGCGAGACACAAAATAAACCAATGAACCAATTGAACTTTGAACTGAAAGAGTTCAAAGTTCAATGGTTCAACATGGTTCAAAAGTTCAAAGGCAGCCTTAAGCAAAGAGAGAAGCAACATGGATGATTTCAAAGGCAAGTTCAAATGAAAGTGATGGTTCAACCAAGGAGTAAGAAAGTGATTGAAGCAAGGAGTCGAGAAGGCCGCTCGAACCGTTGAAATAGTAAACCAATGACGTCCCTATAGATGCCAAATTTAAGGTAAGGGAATATCCATTGAAATTCAAATAAAGTGCAGAACTTGAAGGAAGAACCAAGCAACTGGTTGAAAAGATAACCTGAGAGCTTAAATTCCAAGAAGAGACAAAGCTAGAAAAGACAAAATCGAAAAGAGGACAAAGAGGGAAATATCTACGTAGTAGTTATTCTGGTAGTTGGAATAGTCTATGAAGTAGATTTTCTAGCT
This sequence comes from Torreya grandis, assembly GCA_037957365.1. Taxonomy (NCBI): domain Eukaryota; kingdom Viridiplantae; phylum Streptophyta; class Pinopsida; order Cupressales; family Taxaceae; genus Torreya; species Torreya grandis. The sequence goes on from JARHVA010001097.1 coordinate 3,614,613, forward strand.
TGAAAAAATTAAAGACATGGCCTGTTTTTCCTCCCATGAAGTAAAGACAAAATGGACAGTTGCACCGATATCAGAGGGAACAGATCAGATGATCCAGACTTGGGAGAAGACAGATGGGATGAAATGACATGCCATAGTTAAGACAACTGCCCTATTTTCAATGCAGTCCTTTGACAAACCTAGAAATGCATTCAAGGCATTGAATACACAACATGGCCATTCTATGGAAAACAAGTGCCCAAGTATTTCTTGGAGTGCTATATATTGTAATCTCTCATTTGTTACAAAGGAGACTTTTCATTTTATAAGAGCAAAACTCTGCCCATTTTGAAAGAGAAAAACTGAGACTTTGAGCTCAGGTTGTAATTTCATTTCCATTGTTATCTAAATGAGAAAACAAGTTTTTCACAGAATTTGTGCTGTTCTAACTTGTGTCATCTGAAGGTGTCCTTATTCATTTAATTTGGTATGTAGAATTAGTGAAGGTAATAGGGAAGTGTCCTGAAACCAACTGTGGGAAGACTTTGTGCTTTCACAATTGATTTCAATATGTGTTTTCCTTTTCTTTTTGTGTTGAGGATTCTGGGGTGACTTTGTGCCCCCATTATCCTTTGTGATATACTCTTTGAGCAGTTGAGGTGGAGACTTTGTGCTCTGTTTCATCCTATTATTACTATGCCCTTTTGATCACTGGTTATTTCACTATCTAAAAGAAACTCCTGCTATTTCCTGTAAGGACACTTTTGAAAGAAGAGAAGTGCCTTCAGCGTTTATAGCCAAGATTTTCTCCTTTGTCTATGTGCATCATCTCTGAAAGAAGAGAGATGGATGGTTTGTCCCACCCCCATGTCTTACTTTTTGCTTATTTATATTGTATATAGCTCCACATATTTAATAGGGAGCCTCCCCTTAATGAGAGGAGAGATTTGTCTCTGGTTGATGTAGTAAAGCTAGACACCAAGATGACCCATCTCTCAATGCTATGGTGATAGAAACTATTTTGGTCACCAGTTAGCTGGCTGACAAAATATTCACCCAACAAATTATATGACTTTTTGGAAGAACAAGGGATAAGAATACAATATTTTACTACTAGAACATCATAATAGATTTGTGTTTTTGAAAGTAAGAATAGAACTATTTAAGAGATGAGTAGAACAATGATTTAATATGCCAAATTATCATATGGTTATTGGGAAGAGGTAGCCAACACTTTAGTTTACATCCTAAATAGGTGCCAAATTAGAATAAATGGTGATAAGACTCCTTATGAGTTATGGAAGAATAGAGCAACTATTGTCAAACATTTTAGAGTGTTTAGGATTATGTGATTCATCAAAAGAGATGAAGAGAATCTTGGCAAATTTGATTCAAGGTCTGATGAGGGCATATTCTTAGGTTACTCTTTTATCAGTACTGCCTATAGGTGCTTCAACAAGAGACTTCGTAAGATTGTTGAAAGTTAAAATTTAAGGGTAGATGAGACAAGTAAAGTCAAGAAGACAAAATTATAGGTAAGTGACTCAATTCAAAATTATGTTGTAAATTTTTTTAGTTATCCATTCAAATAGATGATGATGATGATGAAGAAGAGGAAGAAAGACAAGACTCTAAAGCTCCATCTAGAAGAATTCAGAAAGATCATTCAATCTCTCAAATTATTGGAAATGTTGGTGCAAGGTTGCAGATTAGAAGGAGAATGTTGATCAATTAAAAGCAATAAGACTCAGCTCTATTATCCATGATTAAATCCAAAACATTCATGGAAGCTAGCAAAGATGAAAGTTGGAATGATGTAATGGATGAAGAAATTGATCAAATAGAAAAGAATGAAACATGGGATTTAGTTCCTAGGCCAAACGATAAAAATGTGATAGGTACCAAGTGGGTTTTCAAAAAAAAGATGAATGAGAAAGGAGAAGTCACAAGGAACAAGGATATATTGGTGTGTAAAGGTTATGCTTAGGTTGAAGGAATAGATTTTAATGAGACTTTTGCTCCTTTGGAAAGAATGGAAGTAATTAGACTTTTCTTGGCATAATCTAGTTTCAAATGTTTTAAGGTATATCAAATGGATGTGAAATCTGCATTCTTGAATGATAATTTATAAGAAGAAGTCTACATTGGGTTACCTAAAGAATACTTCATGTCAAGTAATCAAGATTTTGTGTGTGAAATAAAGAAGGCTCTTTAAGGTCTTAAACAAACTTCTAGATCTTGGTATGACAGGTTAGATAAGTATTTTTAGTCAAGGTTTTAAAAAGAGGGTAGCTGATAGTAATTTGTACATTAAGATAGAAGGCAATAATAAATTGATAGTAGTTGTATATTTTGATGACATAGTTTTTGGATTTGACAATGATAAAATGAGTAGAGAATTTGCAGATACTATGAAGATTGAGTTTGAAATGTCAATGTTGGGAGAACTTTCTTTCTTCTTGGGATTGTAGATTAACCAAATTGATGTAGGGATATTCATTTCACAAGCTAAATACATCAAGGATATGCTAAGTAAGTTTAAAATTATGGATTCTAAGCCAATTGATACTTCAATGATCATAGGATGCAAGTTAAGTAAACTAGACGACTCACTAAAAATTGATCAAACTTTGTATAGATCCATGATTGGAAGTCTTTTATACTTTACTACTTCTAGGCCTGATATTATGAAAATAGTGGGTCTTGTAAGAAGGTTTCAAGCTAACCTTGGATAATATCACTTGAAATTAGTAAAAAGGATTTTGAGGTATCTCAAAGGCACCATAAAGTATGGTTTATGGTATCCCAGGTGTACAAAATTCTCTTTGAAATCATATACTAATGTAGATTGGGTAGGATGTGTAGATGATAGGAGGAGTACCAGTGGTGGGGTCTTCTTCATGGGGGATTTTTTAGTGTCTTAGCTAAACAATAAGTAATCCTTAGTGTCTCTATAAAATATAAAAGTTGATTATATAGAAGCTACTTCTTGTTGCACTCAAGTCATGTGGATGAAACAAACTTTAGAGGATTATAAGGTAAGACAAAATGGACCTTATCCTATATATTGTGACAATACTAGTGCAATTAGTATCTCAAATAATCTTGTTATGCACTAAAAACTAAACACATTCCTATTAGATACCATTTATTGAGAGAACACGTGATTAATCAAAGTGTTAAGTTAGAGCATGTGCCTAAAAAAGAGCAACTTACAGATATTATGACCAAACCATTGTCAAAAGCTACATTTGAGTATCTAATACAAAGCTTGAGTGTCATTTATTTCTCTTTGAATCAATAAAATGTCCTTGGTTAAGGGGGAGAAAAAGTTTCATGATCTTGATTCAGAGGTTTATAAATAAGCTTCATTACAAATGTCGAGTTGGTAGTCATGGAAGTGTCTAGAGAGAGAAGGCTAGTGAGCTTATGTGGTGGTTCTTCATAGTGTGTGAAGATCTAAAGATGTTCAAGAGGTGAAATAGCTCAGAGATCTTAGGAGGAGTCCCTCTTAGATTTTTCTTGTCCTTTCAAGTCCTCAAGATCAGTTGGTGCTCACTTTGTCATTATGTCAAAGGGGGAGAAAGTTCTTATTTTTGAGAATGCTTGAAGAGAGAGAAGGAAGGTGAGATGTATATTGTTATATGATGGTTATTGACATCAATGAAAAAGGGGGAGATTAGAGTGGGATCAAATTTGGTGGGTGTGCCTATCTAAGATAACTTTTATTTTGATAAAGATGGATCCTTCATTATCAAGTTTGAGTAAAAGTATTTGCACTCTAATGGTAGGTCCAATAACTTTCTTCAACCAGGAGACATGAAATATTGAGTGAATTTAGGATGAAGGTGGAAGCTCCAACTTGGAATAATAAACCCAATCTATTAGAGAACCTTATATGTCTCATAAAAAATTGGGGCAAGATTATGATGCCCTTTTAGTTTCAAGGAGTATTTCTTGTACAACTATAGATAAATAAAAACCATATCACTAGGTTAAAAGGTGCACTTAGAGCAGTGACGATTTGATTGTTGCTTCATTCAGTTTTGTGTTAGATGGAGATTATCCTATAGGATGCTAAGAATTTGATCTTGATGGTAGAGAGTAGTGTCAATTACCTAAACTGGGGAACTACCACGTATATATGGGAGCAATTTTAGGGGTGCTTGACCATAAAATGCTTCATATGGAGTCATTTTAGTAGAAGTGTGCTATGAGTTATTGTACCACCATTCTGTGATGGGGAGACACTTTTTCCATTGGTGCTATTATTCTGATGCAAAGCAACAAAAGAATGTTTCCAAGAATTTGTTGACAATTTCTTTCTAGCCATTGGTTTGGGGATGATACCTAGAGCTCATCTTTAGTTGTGTGCATGTGCATCAGAATAGCTCTTTCCAAAAATGGCTAGTGAAAGTTGCATCATGATCAAAGACAATTGAACAAGGGATGCCATGAAGATGGAAAATATTATCCATGAAAACTTGTGCAATTTTAGAGGCTATATAAGGGTGGATAAGGGCACAAAAATGACTATATTTGGAGAGGTGGTTGACCAAAACTAGGATCACTATTTTTTTGCCTTAATTAGGGATCCCCTTAATGAAATCCATAGAAATATCAATCTAGATCCTAGTAGGGATGGGCAAGGGTTTGATAAAACCAAGAATCATTATGGTTTCACATTTATTGCATTGGTAGGTATCACATTCAGTCACCATCTATTTAATTTCTCCTTCATTCCCTTCCAATTTTTTTTTTTGACATTCCCATTTATATGTTTTGAGAAATCCTAAGTGTCCTATTGATGAAGAAACATGGATTTCATAGAATACAATCTGATGAAGGTCTATGTTATTGTGAAGTACCAAACAACCCTTGTAACATAGAGAATCACCATCCCATGAATAATATGCTACTACAAAGGGGTTAATGGTCAATTGTTTAATGAGTTTATGTAAAGAGGGATCATGTGAATAACCTTGGTGTATAGATTCTAACCAGTTAGGAATGTGAATGGAGATGGTAGAAAGGGAAATCTAATCCTCAAATGTGTGGGAGAGAGCATCTTCCACTATATTTTCTTTACCATTCTTGTAAGTGATCTCATAATCATAGCCCATGAGTTTGATGACCCATTTATATAGTGTTGGGGATGAAACTCATTGTTCTAGGAAGTATTTTAAACTCTAGAGATCAGTTTTAATGCAAAAATAATTCCCAAGTATGGTTTCCATTTTTGTATTGCATGTAGAATGACCATCATTTATTTTTCATATGTAGACAAAGCCAAATTTCATCTAGAAAGGGATTTACTAGTGAAGGAAATGGGATGACCTTCTTGGATAAGAACAACACCGAGGCCATTGACACAAACATAAATTTCAATGGTGAAAGTTTTGGTGAATTTTGGCATGGCCAAAACTAGTGTGCTACATATATCTTGTTTAAGTGCCACAAATGCCTAGTTAGTTACAACATCCCATGTGAATACATCCTTCTTCAATAAGGAAGTTAGAGGAGATGTGATCTTGCCATAATCTTGGATGAACTTGTGGTAGTATATTTTAAGGCCAAGGAAGCCATGAAGGCTCTTGAGGGTCATTGGCTGAGGTCAATGTTGCATGGCACTGATGTTATCTAGATCTATGTGAACACCATCGACTAAAACAATGTGTCCTATATATTCAAATTCTTCTTGACCGAATAAACACTTGGAATGCTTGGCACATAATTGATTATCTACTAGAATTTGTAATGCCATATCAAGATGTTGGAGATATTTATCCCATGTGTGGATGTAGATCAAAATATCATCAAAGAAAACCAAATCAAATTGATGGAGGAAAGGCCAAAATATTTTATTCATTAGAGCTTGAAATGTTGAAGGGGCATTTGTAAGTCCAAATGGCATGGCAAAGAATTCATAGTGATCTTCATGAGTATATAAAGATGTCTTTGGAATTTAATCAACATGTATGTGGATATGATGATAGTTAGAATGGAGATCTAAATTGGATAAACATTTTACCCCATGGAGCTCATCAAGAAGCTCATTGATGATTATAATTGGAAACTTGTCTTTGATAGTGAGGTGGTTAAGGGCACAAAAGTTAATTCAAAGGCAACATGACCCATATTTTTTGTGGACAAGAAGCACTATGGATTAGTATGGGCTAGTGCTTGGGTAAATAACTCTGAACTTTAAAAGTTCCCATACTAGCTATTCAATCTCAATTTTTTATAGATGGGGACAGTGGTATGGCTAGATGTTGGGTGGGATGCTTCATAGAAGAAGTAAAATGTAATGATCTTCAAAAATGTGAAGGGTAAAAATACATTGGCTCTAGAAAAATGGTTGCATGCTTGTCAAGGATGGATTAAAAATAAGTAAGGTAGTGAGTAGAAGCGAGGAGTTGGAGTTGGATGAAGTATAATTGGGCAATGACCCCATTTGAGCCTTTCTTTAGAAGCATTTACATATGATGGGAAATGATGATGTTAGCAGACCTAAGAAATTACCCTTTTAATGTTTTCTTGTATCCACTATCAGTGATTTGCATCCAAAGCTCAAAGAATTCCCATAGAATAGGTCCCAATGTGTGGAGCCACTATGCCCCTAGGACCACATCACATCCCACTAAGGGTAGGGCAAACACATTTGAGTGAAGAGTGTAATAGCCTATCACAATATGTACATTATTATACTTCCCTTTACAGGGTATTATTCCTCCATTATCAATCATGATTTGAAATCTAAAACAAGGTTATATAAATCAATATGCATGCTTAACAATGTGGGGATCAATGAAATTATGCATGTTGCTAGAGTCAATGAGGATTGTGAGAGGAATATTTTTAAAGAACCCCTTAACCTTTATGGTTTAAGGGGTGGTCACACCTATGAGTGCATGGAGATGGATCTCAGGTTGATTCTCCTAAGCCATGGATTCATTGGAGGGGATTTTTTCTACTTGAGCATCCTGAATTCTTAGATATTGGAATCGTTATCTTGCTCTGGCAGTGAGTCCACATCTAGTAATTAAAGATTTTGTGTGATGCATCAGTGAACCTTAACCCATTTTTCATCATAATTATAACATAATAATTTCTCCATAAGTACCCACATTTATTCCTCAATAAATCACTTGACCGATGTGGTTATGGCTAGCTGCTGGTTTGTTGTGTTCTTTATGGGTGGAAAAGTGCGAAGTCGACACTATGCTAAAAAATTATCTTTTGCTAACTTGGCCAGAACCAAGGTGGCCATCAAGTTAGTGGGATGAAACATTTTTAGCTCTAAGTGGATGACATCTTTGAGTCTACTAATAAAATAAATCTTAAATAAGTCATTTGATAACCCTTTAATGTGATTAGCCAGTTTCTCAAATTTAATCTGATAATCATGAATAGTGCTTGTTTGGTGGAGTTTGGTGAGACCACTTGTAAAGTAATTGAATTCCAAAGGGCCAAACTTACCCAAAAGTAAGTATGCAAAGGTTTTCCAGTTGGGTTCATCATTTGACTTGAGATACCAATGGTACCATCGAAGTGTTTCTTGCTCCAAGTGAAAGGAAGCAATTGCGACTTTATTGACAAAATAAGTATTATGAAGATTAAAGAAATTTTCTACTCAATATATCCATCTAGTAGGATATGTACCATTGAACCATGAAAAGTCCAACCTAGGCCCATGTGATGTGTGTTGAGAATATAAACTATTCTCTAATGAAGGCTCCTCTGTAACTTGTTGAGGAGAAGGCTATTCTACTGATTCAATCCATGCATTTTGTTGGTTAACTCAGTGACTTGGGATTTCAATGAGATGATTTCTTGTTCCATGATTTTTTTTCTTGTATGGGTGACTATCATAACTAGTGTTTTTTACAATGGATATAAAAACAAGTTTCAAAACACTATCAATAAGACATTTTTTTAATTTGGACTAAAGTGGAAGGGGTAAAGGCATGTTTATGATTTTTTTGCACTATTTGGGTATGATCAATGATGTCAAGGGAAATTTTGGAATTGAAAATGGACTAATTAGAAATTTTTTCCAAGAGGGATAAAGAATAATAAAAATGAAAGGAACACTGTGAATTTTTTTTGAAGCAAGAGGATAAAAAATGAAGTTATGGCAAAACCCCCAAAAATCAAAAAATGAGATTTGTGGCTAATGGAAGTGGAGTTAGGAGATGGGATATCAAGGAAGAAAAGGTGTAGAATGAAATTTTAGGTGTCTTGGTAAAATTTGAGGATCAACAAAGATAGAGATGGAGAGATATGGTAAAAAAATGAAAAAAATTATTGATTTTTTTCCTAAAATTGGTTTCTCTGGGTTTTTGTTGTTAAAATTCTATCTACAAGTTTGTAGTTAACACTGTGCTAATATGAAACTAGCTTCTTTGGGTTGCTCTTGTTAGAATTTTGTCCACAAGATTTTAGTTATCACTATGCTAATTTGAAACTAGTTTTTCTGAGATGATCTTGTCAAAAGTCTATCCATAGGTTTTCAGTTATCACTATGATAATATGAAACTAGTTTTTATGAGATGCTCCTATCAAAAGATTATCCAAAAGTTTTTAATTACCACTATACTAATATAAAACTAATTTTTTTATTGATAATATACAAAAATTGATATGTTTGATATGGGACCTAAGTTTGTTCAGTTGCTTAAAGGTTTTAATAAATTTCTCTAGTTACCAATGTTATCTGAATGAATACCACTCTATAGAAAATTATGGCCTTAGATTTACCATTAAATGACAACTCTTGGTTTACCTCATGAGTGGGAACTAGTCAATCAGGATGGGGCCGTTGCACTTTTTACTGGTAGGGGCTAGTTACTTTGGGGTTCTTTTGGTACTCCTTATAATGATTTTTAGGGTGATATGCCCAAGTACTTCCCATAGTTATGTTGCGGGGTATTTTACACTTATTCAAATTATAAAATGAAGATGTAAAAATAGATACAAAAAATAGTTTTTTTAAAGGGTGTAGCTTTTGAAAAGCCACTACTGTAAGAAAAAAATTCTTCAAAATCTAGCTGCAGACAAAGGAAAGTGCTCTGATACTAAATGTGATGAACCTATTACATAGATTTATGAATTATATAAAATAATGGAATAATAACATTAACTTCAAAAATTAACTCAGAATAATTCAAATATGGTATATTGATCACATACCACTTTGAGGGGGTAACCTCCTTTGAGTAATCTCAATACAATAATATTCATCAATGCATTCGTTGGACCTCAATACTTACTTAAACACCAATTCTATTCTAGAAACTAATACTTCCCATGCATGTGGGAAAATTTAGTTATGTTACTTACTTAAATAGTAATTCTATTCTGTCAACTAATACTTCCCATGCATGTGGGATAATTAAAATATACTAAAGGGATGACTTACAAAGCATATGCATCCATAATGACTAATACACTAACAAATGTAAAGAGAAGGGTAGGAACGTGGGTTCTTAACATTTTTATTCTTTTGATATTAAAGTTTCACCACTTAATGTCTGGATCCACATAGCCTTTTGATTCACATCAAAGACATTGATGGCATATAATACCTACACTTTGATAAACTGTTTGGTGAGTGACATTTATTTTTTATGTATTTTGATCAACTTCTAATCTTTGACATTACATTTTCCATTAAATTGTTTTTAAATTATTTGAATTTTAGTTTCTTCCCATATGAAAAATGACATTGCATACAAACACTGCATAAATACCATCAATAAGTTATTTTTAATATACACCATTCAGTTTTCTCTCATTTCTCAATGAGTATGATTTAAATTTTATTTCATTGTTATAGGGGCCATACAAAATATATATGTACTTTAACTCATCACTATTTGGTTGGGAATAAAATGATATTTGAAACAATAATTTTTTATCCATACTCTAAGCCAAAATAGTGGGAGATTAAATATGTAAGGGTTTATATCAAACTAATCTCTTCAATAATCCTTCAACATAATAATATAATTATAAGTGCCAAACCAAGCACCCTATTTTAGTGAGCTCTAAAAATCATAAAGCAAAATATTATAACCCTATAAATCCAAAAATATGTAGATAAAGTCTTATGTAGGAAAATATGCACACAAAAATAAAAAATCCTTGAATCCAACATTCTTGGAGTTCCCCTCGAACATTTTTAGAGTTTTACCTACCATTTGTTGAACACCCTAAAATTTATCATGGGGTTAATTCCAAAATTTAAATACATACTAATTAATTTGAGTAATCCAAGGAAAAATAAGATTTTGTGCATCATTCCAACATTGTTGAGTCTCCAAACTAGCTAGACATGTAGGGATTTATTGAATGCTAATCTATGTGGGGATCACAATACATGAATTTTATTATATAGATAAATTTGAAACATGTTGTTTAACTAAATTTTATATCATGTGGGGATGACAAATTCCATCAATTTTGAATTTATGTGGAAGGTGTATGGGCCACATGCTTAAAATAGGTAGAATAAAGATAAAATTGATGAGATCAACTCTTGAGCTCTCAATAAATTTGTATTCCCATATATTTTTTGAATATTGGATGTTTGAAATAGAATGCATTATTATATAACTGAAACTATTTTTTAATTTATTTCTTAGGGCATTATCATAAAACTTATGCTAAAGAGGAAATTTTCTCATGGGCATAAGGATGGTTCTTTGTTGAAGGCAACTTTTGATCCATTGCTCGATGTGAAATTTAAAGCACTCACACATGATGATTTTACCCGAAAATTTCATACTATCAAGAAGGGACTCACATTTGATATGTGGTGTGGAGTTCATGATTGTAGTACAAATCTATTGAATTTGATAGATTGTTAAATTATTCCTAAGAAAAAAAATATAAAGGAACACCTTTTTAAAATGACTAGAACCTTGGCCTCATGAGGGAAGTCATGCATTGATTTTAAGTCTTTCATGTGCTGATATTTTTGAGTAATTAAAAATATTACCAAGTGAAGAAAGCTATGATGGGATACATGTGTGAGGTGATGCTTGATCTTAGTGAGGAAAAGATTGTGCACATGTTTTCCGTGTGCTAAGGAGACCTAAGGTATCAAACAATCCCTATAAACATTACTCATATGAGATTTATATTTAATTTGGAATATAATGAAGTGTTGTATAATCAATTAAACTACCACTATATCATTCTTTAGAACACATCAGAAGACATTCAAGTTTTAGTCCCCACTATAGAGTTTTGAGACCATTTTTTTATTATAAAATTTATATATATTTTTGGTTGTTGGGAGAATATCCAGATGACCCCATTGAGTCTTATGTATTGATGTTTTCCTTGGCCCATAAAAATTTAAACACCCCCATGTATTTTAGCTAGTCACAATTTCTATCCTAGATAATAGATCAATAATTATGAGATTGTTTTGAGCCTTGAAATTTTAGGTATTCCTTATTGTTATTTTATTATTATCTATACCAATGTGATTTCACTATCCTGGAGTTAAAAAATGAATGAGATGACCCCATGTAAGAGTATACACATAAAATGACAAATAAGAATATGAAAAACTATTCCTACTATTATAATTAATTTTTATGCCCATTTATAAGTAATTATTTAGGGAAAATATTGTGATATTATCTTCCAACACCCAAGCCTTGCTCAAACCTAGTGGGGTGGACAACTAATGTATCCAAAAACTTGATGATTTTTTTCTCAAGATGGATTATACATGAGTTATAATAAATGGATTGAAGTTTCCTTTGTACGTACTGCCTAAAATGTATCTAGATAAACTAATTATTATTGAATATCTTAGGAATGTTTTTGATGCAAATATTCTATATAGGTGGTAAAATAATTAGGACTATTAAAGTTCCCATTTTAGTTTGAAGTTTATTTGATAGGAAATGGTGATGCTAGTAAAGATTATGTACATAGTAAATTGAAATAACTTGAGTTTGAAACTTTGGCATAAATATACTATGATCTTGATGGCACATACACCAAAAAATTAAAAACATGGTTAGGGCTTAATAATACTTTCCCAAGTTTCTATATCTCCTATTACATTACTATCATAAACTATATTTCAAATGAAGAACTAGTTTGTAATAATGAGGAGTTACACATTAGAGATGATATTGTTAAAATAAGGAAAAAGGAAGAAGATGCTAAGTGGGATGAGTTGAAGAAACACAATGCAAACTCAGATCCATGTGATGATGAAATAAAAGGGAAAACACTTGGGGAGGAGGTTAATGTTTAAAAAAATATAACAACACTTATGGCTCCCATTGATAATCAAGAGAGACAGGATCATGAAAGTGGATAAGAGATAATTATTAGATAATCTAGTGCAATATGTGGAGTTACTGAATTAGATATAAAATAAGAAATTATCAATATCAAACTAGAGATGTCACAATTGGTGATTGGATTGACTTCATCCTTTATAGTAATATGAATTATGGACTAGTATTACCAAGAATTCCACTAATATATTTTTCATAAAGGCTTACATCTTAGGTTTTAGTTCCTTTTAAATGGAAATAAATAGTTCATGTACTAAAAAGGCATTCTAGGAAGTAACTTCAACTATTAATTGTCTAACCTAATACTCAAATAGAATTAGAGATGGTTGAGAAACTTCAACTATTACCTACCCAACTTGATACTCAAACATAATTAGATATGGTTGAGGACTTAATCAAATAATTTAATTCTCTAATTCCTACTAACCACATTTTTATCATACCTTTTCCACCTCCCCATATGATAAATAATGATGAGTACATGGACATTATAGAGTAGGTGGACAAAGAACTATAAGATATTATTCACAAAAAATAGTTTTTATAGATTGAGGGGAGAACTAATGCCATTTTTATCCTTACACCTCAAAATGAAAAATTTTAGCCTTAAATTATTAACATTTTAAATCCCATAGTGGGGATCAATTCATTTATCCAATAAATGTTTTCTCTAATATGCACCTTTCAAACATGAGCACTAAGGATATTTTTTAACATGGAACTTAAATTGACACAATGATTTAGAAACACCTAATTTCAAAAATCATATAAAAAATATGGTTGATGCCATGATTCATAATTTTTAGAATGATAAAATAAAATTAAGAATAAACATCAGGATTCCATTTAAAAAACATAAACACTGTAAGAAGAATTATTTTCCAAGAATGTAGGGATAAGGTTGATGAAGTAAAGGCTAGGTAATGTCAATCATGAGTTGGATGTTGAGAGATTAAAGAAGAATTAAGAACAATTATAGAAACATAAAAATGGGCTTAGTAAACTCATGGGGATGGAGGACACTAGAAATATGATTGATACATGTTTTCTATACAGGCCAATCAACACTTGAAACTAGTCAGTGTTAATAGCAAGTGTATTTATGAATGTCATGAATACAAGGTAAAATTATCAAATTATATCTATGAGATTAGTAATATGGATAAAATCCTTTTTTTAATATATCCTCATGTGGTTTATATTAGAAACATCAAATATATTAAATTAACATCCACATAGTAACATATAAGTAGATAAAGCTTGTGTCAAAAAATTCCATAGCTCATAAGAATAAAATCATTTCTTAAAATTTTCATACTTTAAGAGTGGATCACAAACTTGATTATATGGCCTTATTTAAACTATATAATCCCTGAATCCTCATAAAATTTGAGCAATAGGTCTAAATATGAAAAATAATATTAAATATAACTCAAATTTTACAAAGAACATCAATCAGATAGAATGTAAGGAGCAATCAAAATTATTAATAGATTTTTACCATCACCTTTCTCTTCTTTGGCTTCCCTCCAAGATTTTCCAACCAATTATCTAATGCTACTTTACTTGATTATGGATTTCTTAACAATGGCTTCAAGATGGATAGTTTAATGGCTTATTTGGATGCTAAAATAGATGAAATAAGGTATATAGATGTAAGGATAGCTTGTAATCTTTTTTCTTATTCTAGATCAATGAAGGCAACATAGATGTGGATTTATTCCTTGTGTTCCAATGCTTGGGGATGCCCCTTGTATTTAAAGAGGTATTTTTTGGAAGGAATTGAAGGGGAAATTTCCCTCCTAAATTTCAACTTTGATAAGGGATAAAGTTTTAGAGGTTGGAAGCCTTTAGACTTTATTTTGGAGGAACATGTGATTAAAAAAGTGGGTGAATAAAGAATTAGAATATTAGGAATTATGTGGAAAGTGGGGTAAATTAGGAATTAGAATATTAGGAAAATATGAATATATGGAGAGTGGGGGCAATTCATGTAGTTAAGATTAATTAATTTATTAAGGGTACAAAGAAGTGATGTTAATATAGGATAGAGGGATTAAATGTTGATATTAGATGAAATTAGGTATAATTTAACAATTTAATTTGGTGAGTAGAATTAGATGCATACATTTTTCCCCTCTTTGAAATGGCATTGTGACTAGCAGGAGTAATGATCTTTCAAAGAAGAAAGATGATCATAGATGGGTGTTAGCAAATTAGTGGACATAGGATACCCCCTCGAGGGGACATGAAAAAAATAATGAGATGGATGGCCACTTAAAAGGAAGAAATTTGGGTGAGCTAAATAGAAAATGGAATGATAGAGGTGAGATCGATGATGATGAAGAAGAAATTAACATGAATAGTGAGCTAAAAATTCACAATGCCCCTGTAGAGACATATGCATAGGGAGTGAGGATGATAATTTCATGGTTATGGATATATATCATGGGGGATCAACCATAACAAAGAGTGATAATATAATATATTTCAAGATTTTGATGTATCCCATGTAAGGATGCATGCAAGGGAGAGTTGAATTCCTAAATATGATGAATGGGCTGCAAGTTTATTTGATGTATCCCAAGCAAAGATGCATGCTAGGGAAAACCACAGACCAAATAATATGAATCAGGCCACAATATTTTGAAATATCCTAATCAAGGATGCATGTTGGGAGAGCATCAAGTTAAAAAAGACAAGGATTTGATAATTTTAATGATGGGTGTAGCTCATAGCATGTGTCAAGTGAGAGTAAGAAGTAGTGGATAAAGGAAAGATAATGTGATTGAGTGACCAAGGAATGAAAAGGAAGGAATTATTAGTGCAATTGAGCTATCCTTGGGCACCATGGGTGACCAAGCACTACCTACATACTCTTAGGAGACCTCAGGCCAATGTAGTTCTCCCTAAATAACAAGGATGATGGGAGAAACAAGATATATGAGGATAAAATTGATGGGTTGAATTTGAATAAGAGTGGTAGAGGAGTGGCAATATGGATGAGCTATGACATGATTGATATCAGTAATGCCCTTGGAAAAGACATATGCATAGGAAGTGGGAAGGATAGTGTCACAATAGTCAACACATCCTAAGGGGGAATCAACCATAAATAAATAGGGTCAAAAAGAGATGTGATAGTTTGACACATCCCAAGTAAGGACACATGCTAAGGATAATTATAGGTATCAAATAGAGGATAGATGAGTGTCATGATAACTTAGAGAGGTGTTTGATGAAAGATGGGGGTTATGATGATGCCATGATGATGGTTAAGAAAATTAGGTGACTGATGTGTTGGCAGAGTGTGAAGAAGACCAAAGTTTAATGGAGGGGGATAAGTGGAATGATCCCATATGTATTGGGAGTAATAGTTTTGAAGTGAGAAAAGTGGATAAATAGGAAGTGAAAATAATAGATTGGCATCAAAAAATGGAGGTGATACAAAGAAGGTGGTTTCGGTGGAAGAGGTGAAGAATTCTACTTGGCTACCAATGTGAGGTGGCAGAATGGGGTATTAGGAGTAGAGTGGTAGCCTTTATCATTAGGAGCCAAATTTTAAGAGGGGGGCCTAATAAAATTGATAGACAACATATATATATATATATATATATATATATATATATATATATGATGAGTGTATTTCAGACCTTGGACTGAAATTTGAAATGGAGACTGAAAATCAACATATGCAGTCTACTTCGACAAGGCATGAAACAAATATGTTTACGGCTATGTGTCTCCACAGATCAACATAAGCCACTGCTACCATCAATTCAGTGCATTCTTTTATGACAGTTCTATGGACAACTAATACAGAACACACCCTTTAAAAAAAAATCTTATATATCCATCAATTATAGCCAAGACAAACGAAATCACAGTAGCTATGATCAATATCTTCATTAGCAAATCATCAAACTGCTTCAAGACTAATTTCCAGAAAAGTGTACCTTCGAAACGGACATCATATTGGTCATGAAGGTGCCAGGCTTATCACTGCAAATCAATGTAGTGCACCCTAGTGTCTCAACTGAAGGTAAAGACCGCACAAAAGCATTCAATCTCACCATTCTCCTTTCTTTTTCCTTTAACGGGGTCATTCATCTTCTATCCTTAACATTGCATCACGAATACTTCCCATTGCAGTATTGAACCAACACCAACATCGATGGCTTTTGCCAAACAGGCACACTTCCAACAGACTCAGATCTGCACAATACGAACTTCTCCTACCAATAGATTCGTATGGGATTGTATTCCTAGAACTATTTCATACGTCAATAATATTCAAGAACATCGCCTTTAATTTATCCAGACTATCTGTAGAATCATCCACTGCAGCTCCTTTCATGAGAAAGAACCTCCACAAACGTCTGTACTCCCATCCTTGGTCAAAACGGCTTGCTGTGCGTTTATGGTCGTGCTGGCTACGAGCTTCAAGCTCTCCTCATATACGGTCATCTTGCTGAGATACTACGACACGTGTCTGAAGCGATGGCCATCTCTGTCAATTTTTAGCACAAAAGAATTATCTTCATTCTCATTGTTACTATTACGGTGGCGGAGCACCCAGGCCGTCAGCATGGAATCCTCCACGTAGAGCGTCTGTTTCGAGGTTTCGAAAACTTGACCTCTCACCCGTAACTCCACCCAGCCTGTGCGTGAATCCTCCGACTCAGGTTCCTTGTACAGGATGTCTGCACCATCGGACGGTCGATCGAGACAGGAGAAGGTCGCCTGAGTCTGCCTCTATATCCTTATGCAATTTGATGTTTCTTAACAGGCAAGGGAAAACAAATAGATCTGTTCAAGGGAACGGATTTTACCTTCATTGACCAGACGGCCGAGCTTTGCTATAGGCACCCGATTTTCTTCTTCTTCTCTGCGTCCTCTATGTTCTTACAGCAAATTCTCTGTTAAAGGGAGGTCCTTCTTCTCTCTTCTTTTCTTCTTCGCTGCATTCTTCTCATCCTTTTCTTGGAGATCCTCCTCCTTCTTTTCTACGTACCTTTCTCCTGTTACACTTGCATATCTTATGTTGTTTGTAAAGAATCTCTTCTAAACTTCCACGCCAAACTTGGCTGAAGGAAAACAAAATACAGTTTTAATCTCTAACCATTTACCAAGGTTGAAAATATTTCAACCACTCCTCCATTATTCCCTCAACAACCCAGCAATCATTTTTTTTTTACGTTTATCTTTTTACAATTACTCCTCAATTTCAACTTTTTAGAGGAAATACAATAATTTGGTTTTAGATTTAATTCATAACTATGTCTTGTGTAGATGCTCCTGCATCAATATATATATATATATATATATATATAGACACACACACACACACACACACAAGATAGGATATAGAGTATAATTGATAAGCAAAACATATAAATGAACACATACCAATTCACACACACACACACACACACACACACACACACATATAGACACACACACACACACACAAGATAGGATATAGAGTATAATTGATAAGAAAAACACATAAATGAACACATACCAATTGACACAGTACATATTTATTTAACATGGGAAAACCTCAAAGAGGTAAAAAACCCAGCAATGATGATTATTTAAATTATTGAGAAACCAAAATCCAATACAACATATTTTTCCTCTTCTCACTTCCTTTGTCAAATATCCTTCACAAGTTTGGCAAGTCAAATATGATAAAATAATTCATATTCAATTAATTTCACAATAGGGGTAAAACCCTATTTATAGTTAAATACCAAAGGAGGTAACCATTGTAAAAATAACAAGTCCATCCATCCTGATAAAATAATTTAATTAAAATTTGGTAATAATTAAATAATTATAACTCTATTATTTATTATCATGAGGTTTCCACATCATGGTAATAAATAATATATTATTATTTAATTAATTAATACCAAGGCTAAGGTCAATTTATCCCACTTAGAATTAAATGTTCTAACATGACCTTTATTAGGAGTTACATAGTCTTTTCGTAAAAAGGCCATCATTGCTACAAGCCAAGTATTACTAGTTGTAGCAAATGTGAAACATGCACGGGGTCGTTACATAGGTGGTTGTCATTACTATGTGCTAAGAATAATAACTAAGATGGGTGGTAAGGTTTAAAGAGCTTATAAGAGCTCTCCATAAGTAGGTGTATGCATAATTTATATACATACCTTTATACCAGGAATCCTCGTAGGGTAATTGTTGACGTAGGAAAATGCACCTAGTGGCAGGAAGTCAAGCTCATGTCTTCTCCTCACAACATGGAAACTCCCCTCTCACCTATGGGATTGGTGAAGCTGGAGGGGAGAGTCTCTAGATAAGGGCTAGCTCCCTTTGATGTATCATTTTGTTCCAACAAGTGCAAAATATAGATATATAGTTAAAATGGGGGGGGGATGACAAGGGAGGAAGATGCAGGAAAACAAACTACTCTAAAGAGGTGATGCACCAAAATAAGTCTACCTTCTCACATCCACACTTGAAACTAGACAAATGCATACAGACACTTCACATTTGGTAGAAGGACCAGGCTGCAAGAATCTGGCAGGGATGCTTTCATGAAAACAAAAAAAATAGGGGTTCACCAAGGTGCTGTGAAATGCACACTGTAAGTAATCTCCTCGGCTCCTACACTTCCAAATACTGCTCTTTTCCTATTAGCTACAAAGATGGCACCTTGTAGACAACATGTATGCTAGTGTTAAACCTGTGAGAGCATCAAGAAACAATGACTGAACACAAACAACACTCAAGACATACTCAGAAAAGTCTATCCAAGATGGAGGTAAGAATGCGTTTATTTGATTTAGGTGGAAATTTTAGTAGGGCTACGCCTTCTTAAAATGTGGAAGATCCCTTTACAAATGATAAGGTCGCAATATATAGGAGAATCAAGATAAGGAGGCTCATTTGGCGCTCCTTTTTTACAAGTGGACAATTTGCGTCCCCTCATTGGGAAGAGGAAAACACTGTTGCCGATGTCATCCTTCTAGAAGAGGCCTATTATAACCATGCTGTATGATCACTGAATTTGACTTTGGGGTTTGAGAATTAATGTGGAAACATAGACTACACCTTATTTTTTTGCAAATAGATTGAAATTTGTCCCCTTTTAAATGCACGGGCCATGTTGTTTGCTGTTTGCACCATTTAGGGATTATTAGGCAATAAATCACCTTCACTTTGCCACTTGGACTGCTTCGTCCCTTCCTTCACCCTGTCATTCTTCTACTTTGTCACCTCAGATTTGTCCTTTTCCCATCTTGTCTTTTTTGGCTCCTTCGGCCCCCAGGGACAAATATTTGGTGGGTCACTACATTTTGGCCCCTTAGTTATCTCTCTCTCAGTCGAAAACAAATGGCCATTTTGCTTTGCTAATTTTGACATCCTCCGAGATGTCACCATCCCCGTCACAATGTTAGTCGGGACATCGTTGGCTTTCTCTATGGCTTCCTTGACTTTGCTTTTCCTTAGCACCCTTCGGCCCTTGAAATGCCCCTTTGCACTTGGTCGAGAGTCCCCCGTAAGGGCACCTACCCTTTGGGATCCTTCGGTGGGTCGGTTGTGCCTTGGACTTTTCCCCGGGTCCCCGCGGACAATTTCCCTGGGTCGCTTTGACTCTATGTATTTTCCATGGAATTTTGTCCGCAGACATTTTCTTGTAGACAAAAAGTCCATGGAAAATTTGTCCTGGCCTCTACTTTTGTGTTGAGCTACGCCCGAATTCTTTTAGACTTTTTGTCTGAAGGAATTCCTTTAGGTAAAAAGTCTGAAGGAATTTGGGGCTTTAATAATTTTGAACAAATTTGAAATTAAACCAATTTGGGACCTTACCTGCTCCTTTCCATTTAAGTGTGTGCCCTCCACAAGGGTATGAGCCTGGACATTAGATTAAGCTGATGAACGAAGGCTGATGGGCCACGTGGAGAAACAAATGACTAAACCGACCGAAGAACCATGGCATGAACTGTGTAACCTGGAAATGATTGTTTTTGAATAGCAAGGGGAGGAGGCGACCACGATTTTGCCTGTGGGAAAAATTGGTCAATAGATTGGCAACTCATAGGGGAAGCATGCCTGCTATGCTTAGAAGCCCAGTTGCCTTGAAAATCCATTGGGCACAGAGTTAGATTCAGCTATAATGAAAGTTAGCAACAACCCCAAAAGATTTGAGAATCAAATACAAAGCTTTACCCCACACGCAAATGGAAACACACATGGCTAAAAACACTACCTATGTAAACTGCCTTAGGGAAAATAGAAAAGACAACTGAAAACAAACTATTATATACAACTAACTAGGAATGTTCACCTCCCTCCTGGATCAAAGGGGAAACTTCTCAAGTTCCCTTCCTGGCAAGAAGACTTATGGTGCCAGGCAAATAGCTGAATGAAAAATAAAGTTGGTGACCTGCTCCTCTTGCCTGCCACCTGAGTTGGCTGGTATCTGAGTGGATCAAAATTGAACATGCTTCTAACATATATGTACTTTGCTTGTCCTTGGAAGCCTGTTGAATGCTAGTCCCTTTTATTGGTGTTCCACACCAAGAAATCAATAGATGTTGGCTCATCACCATAAGCCCTTTGATCTGCACATTCCCTCTACAATGTATCATGGTCTGACTTGTTCCCTTCTACCTCATTGAAAATCTTGTCAGACTCATCCTCTGATTGTAATTTGCCTTCTTGAAGAAGGGTGTCTGTGGTGATGTCTGAAATGGACTCACAAAATGATTGTTCATCCCACAGAACATCACCTCTCTATTCAAAGCTCTCTTCTTCAAGGCACTCCTCCAGGAAGACAAACCTCTCCTTTTCCTCTTTGCTGATCAAAATTTCTAGATTTTCAAAAATATCCCCCTGATCCTCCTCTAACTCAGGGTCCTCAATGTAGTTGACCTCATCATCAAAATAGCAAGGAAGTTCATCAAACAGAGGGGAAGAGAGCTCACCATGCTTTTGTTCCTCCTCATATTGCTAGAACATCTGCATATATGCAAGACCTGCATCTTCTCCTTTGCTGATAAGGTCTTCACAAGGAACATCAATGATGATTCTACCTTCATTGTCGCTTATGACAGCCTCTTGAAGAATTGCAGCTTGGATCTTTTTCTCCTCACTCACCTCCTGCAGAACATGTTCTTCCTTCAGAAGAGGTGGAGTGGAGAAAATATGTGGAAGAGGAGGCAGTCCTTGAGCTAGAATCGAATGATTCTCCTCTTTCCATTTGGTCAGCACTTCATCAATATTAGCTATGGCCTAATAGCTCTCTTGGAAATTTGTAAGTGGGGTGTGTTCAGACATGGAATGTGCTATTTGGTCTGAACCATCCATCACACATTCACTGAGGAAATTTCCTTTGGACTCCAACTCCACAAATTTCCTAGCTAGATCTTCTTGGAAAAGCTTTTCCTGGAGGTCATCAACATCATCATGAGCAGGGGTAGCTTTAGCTTCTTCAAGGTTTTGAGAAAAACCTTGCTCTTCTTCCATTCTACCCCATGATTCTATTATTTCTCCCCAGTTTAGGATCTCTGAATTAGAATTTTGCTCCTGTGAACAGGCAGCAACTTTTTTCTCCAAGGTCCTAGGGCTCCTCCACAAGGTCTAGAAATTTTATCTCTCTTTCAAGAAGCAGTCTCATCCTAGCCTCTAAATATTCAATTTGCTTGGCTAGGTTGTCTTGAAAGAGTCTTTCTTGGAGGTCACCAGCATGATCCTCTCCAAAGCTCAGAGCTGGTTCCTGGCATTCCTCCCTCCAACTCAGAATCTGTGCATTATGCTAAAGGACTTGGGGAGGTTGGGGAATGTAAAAAAAAGACTGTTGGTGCACTGGAGGAGTCTCTTGAAGAAGGACATGTTGGCTAGTGGTACTCTCCCCAATGGAAAATTCATGATCTAAGGAGTTTAGAAGATTCATCTCTATGGGAGGCTATTCTAATGTCTTCTGGTGTTGGAAAGCCAGGTGCACGAGATTGAGAGCAAATGCATTTGATGAGCTGGAGTAAGCAAGTACAATCTAATCAAAAGGATTTGGTGTAAAAGAGGGGGTTTTCTTTAGAATAGGAGGGGGCACGCAAGGCTGACTGCCTTGAAAAAATGGATTTCTCCATTTTGCTGCCTCCTCTTTGATGGGTTGTAAGGCCTGTGCTTGCCCAAACAAGCACTCCTCTTTATACATCAGCTCCTACTGATATCTATACTGCTCTTCCAACCTGTTAATCTCTAATTCCAAGGCCACTTCCCTTATCATTGTAGGGCAACTAGAAGAGCTGCTTGAGGGGATTGCATAAATATCTGGAGCCTGATTATATTCATATGAAGGAAAACAAGACCCATGATTTTGAGCAAAGGAAAAATACATACAAGAAATGATTTTTGGTGGCACCAGGCTGCTTAACCAGTAGATTTAACTTGGAGTCACCAGATGCTAAAAATATTTGATTTGTTATAACAGGACCGGCATCAATCCTGAAACCTTACTGCGTTGTCAAACTAGGTCTCACCAAGCATGCCGAAATTGTTGACGTAGGAAAATGCACCCAGTGGTAGGAAGTTGAGCTCCTACCTTCTCCTCACAACATGGAAAATCCCCTCTTGCTTGTGGGACTGGTGAAGCTAGAGGGGAGAGTCTCTAGATAAGGGCTAGCTCCCTTTGATGCATCATGTTTGTTCCAGCAAGTGCAAAATATAGATATATAGATAAAATGGGGGGGATGAAAAGGGAGGAAGATGCAGGAAAACAAACTACTCTAAAGAGGTGATACACCAAAATAATTCTACCTTCTCACATCCACACTTGAAACCAGACAAATGCATACATACACTTCACATTTGGCAGAAGGACCAGGCTGTAGGAATCTGGCAGGGAGGCTTTCATGAAAACACAAAAAAATAGGGGTTCACCAAGGTGCTGTGAAATGCACACTGTAAGTAATCTCCTCTACTCCTGCACTTCCAAATACTACTCTTCTCCTATCAGCTGTAGAGATGGCACCTTGTAGACAATAAGTATGCTGGTGTTGAACCTGTGAGAGCATCAAGAAACAATGACTGAACATAAAAAACACTCAACACATACTCAGAAAAGTCTATCCAAAATGGAAGTAAAACTGCGTTTATTTGATTCAGGTGGAAATTTTAGTAGGGTTACACCTTCTAAAAATGTGGAAGATCCCTTTACAAATGACAAGTTCACAATATATAGGAGAAGCAAGACAAGGAGGCTCATTTGGCACTCCTTTTTTACAAGTGGACAATTTGCATCCCCTCATTGGGAAGAGGAAAACATTATTGCCGATGTCATCCTTCTAGAAGAGGCCTGCTGTAACCATGCTGTATGATCGCCAAATTTGACTTTGGGGTTCGAGCATTAATGTGGAAACACAGACTGCACCTTCTTTTTCTACAAATAAATTGAAATTTGTCCCCTTTTAAATGCACAGGCAATGCCATTCACTATTTGCACCATTTGGGGATTATCAAGCAATAAATTGCCTTCACTTTGCCACTTGGACTGCTTCTTCCCTTCCTGCACCCTGTCATTCTCCTGCTTTGTCACTCGGGATTTGTCCTTTTCCCATCTTGTCTTTTCTGGCTCCTTCGGCCCCCAGGGGTGAATATTCAGTGGGTCACTGCATTCTGGCCCCTTAGTTAGCTCTCTCTCAATTGAAAACAAATGGCCATTTCACTTTGCTAATTTTGACATCCTCCAAGATGTCACCATCCCCATCACAACATCAGTTGGGCCATTATTAGCTTTCTCTGCGGCTTCCTTGCCTTTGCTTTTCCTTAGCACCCTTTGGCCCTCGAAATGCCCCTTTACACTTGGCCGCGAGTCCACCGCAAGGGCACCTACTCTTTGGTGTCCTTTGATGGGTCGCTTGTGCCTTGGACTTTTCCTCGTGTCCCCGCAGACAATTTCCCTGGGTTGCTTTGACTCTATGTATTTTCTACAGACTTTTGTTTGTGAACAAAAAGTCTACAGAAATTCTGTCTTGGCCTCCACTTTTGTGTTGAGCTGTGCTCGAATTCCTTTGAACTTTTTATCCGAAGGAATTGCTTTGGGAAAAAAGTTTGAAGGATTCAGGGCTTTAATAATTTTGAACAAATTCAAACTTAAACCAATTTGGGACCTTACCCACTCTTTTCCATTTAAGTGTGTGCCCTCTGTAAGGGTATGAACCTGGACATTGGATTAAGCCGATGAACCAAGGCTGATGGGCCACGTGGAGAAACAAATGACTAAACTGACCAAAGAACCATGGCATGAACTGCGTATCCTAGAAATGATTGTTTTTGAATAGCAAGGGGAGGAGGTGACCATGATTTTGCCTGTGGGCAAAATTGGTCAATAGTAATGAGGACAACATTGTCAAAGTCGAGCTCAGTGACCTAGAGAAGGAAGACATGGTCATTGGTGAAGAAGGTAGTGGAAGCTCAGCTACCACATAAGACTCATTAGATGTGGTTAATAAAAATATCAATTGAGAATGAAATGTGTATGAGAGATGTGGGGCATGGAAATAAAAGAGAAAGGCCAATTTAGTGTAACATGTTGTGAGAGGGAGGTTGTGGCTTAGGCAAATGGTAGAAAATCTAGGTACACAAAAGGGTGAGGAGGAGTAGGAGGATCGATAGTGAGGTGGGAGCTAAATCCAAGTATGGATGTATTGTGAGTTATTTATTATGTATGTATGTGTGTGGAGAACTAGGGTTTTGAGGGTCATAATGGGGGAAATAATGGGTCTAAGTGTGGGGAGAAACCAAAGGGATGGCATAGAGGTTGTGCAAGTAAGAAAAGGCAAGTTTAGGTGTTGAGGGTGTTAAAAAGTAGTTACTCAAGCAAACATAGGTTACATGTTGTGTTGCGAGGAGAGGGGAGATGTAGGTTAATGTATAGTGATTATAGGAGTGGTGGGGTGCCATTGAGTATGGGGAGTGGGAATTTGCATGAATGGGTTTTTGCATGTGGAGGGTGAAGACATAAAAGGCTACAGGTGGGAAGGGTTAGGAAAAATGCATCAAGGGAATAGAGGTCATGGGATGAAGAATATCTAACTATTGTTTAATTCATGGAATGCAATGACACTATTTGAATAGTAATTATTTTTATGTTGACAGGATGGGCAAGCTTTGGAGAGGACAATGGTGATGGAAAGTGTGTCTAGATGGTTGTGTAGATGGTGATGAGGTCAATGGTTATGGAATGTATACCAATTATAAAGGCATATGAGAATAAATTAAAATAATAGGGGCATTAGGGATTGTCTAGGCTAATTAACAGTTGTGCAAAGGGAGATAATATGTTTATAGTTTTAGGTGTCATGCTTATAAGGTCAAATTGTTCAAAGAGATATACAAATGAAAGATGTACTGGCCTAGGTAACATAATTACTAGAGAAGCTGAACCAATGGGAGGTGTAGATTGGGGTGATACAAGAACAAGTGGAGTGAATACAAGATGACCATATGAAATTACAAGGATAATTAGAGTAGTACGAGGTAGAGACATGGGTCATGGGGATGGAGAGAAATATGGATAAGATACTATTAGATGCCCTGGGGTTAGGATACATGACAACTTAGGTGGCAAGGATGGCTTGAGAGACACAATATTAGAGAGATTTGTATGAGCACACAATGCTAATAGGGAAAAGGGATCCATTGTACAAGGTGATTGATCAACCATAATGACACTAGGTTTTAGGTTATCAATCCACTCAGTTCATCCATCACTAAGTCTACCACTATAAGGTGGGATGTAGTTCATGATGTAGAACTTTGGTTCATATGTAATAAATGTATGTAATTATAAAATAAATGATGTGAAAAGGTTTGTTTATATGTATGAAATATGATGGGGGGTTTGTGATGGCTTGAAAACATGTGGATGCCTAGTACAAATATGATGTAATAATCAATATTATGGTGATAATAATATATAAAAATGTGATTGTTTTATTATGTAGTATAATGATTAGAATATGATTATACAATGTGGAATGATAGTGATAGTGTATAGGATAAAAATGGGAATGGTTACTATGTGTATGTGGGTTCATGAGGATGGGAAAAAATTATTTTAAAATAGCTGAAAGATAATGTGATGACACTTAGTGAGTGGGGACATTATGGTGTGGGAACAATGACTGTTGTTGGGACCTATCCTGTTGGTAGGTTTAGGAAAGCAATACTGATGATTGTGAGGATTGGGTGTTATATAACACATGAGGATTTGAGGCTTGCATTACAATCTTCTAAAATCATCCATGTATTTTGTGTAAGTGTAAGTAGTTAGATACTCTAAAATGTCATAAGGTAGGCCAGTACCACCACTGAAGTAGATCTATGAAGTGAATGTACAAGTTTTTCACACACTGCATCAAGTGATGGAACTATTGGAAATAATATTATGGAACTAGAAACTAGAAGAGCTGAGGCCCCAACTATAATATAGAATGCACCAATTTTGCTACACAAGGTGTTGAGCAAGAAGATGCACCCAAGGATTTACAAGACTTGGAGGCATCCATTTGTTTCATAGGGGGACCTTCAGGGGGATCCAGAGGGAGTGGAACTTCCATGAGGGTAATAAGATGATGTGAATAGTGGAATGAGGGAGGTGGACTAGGAATTGACTTCATCTGGTGTATGTTGTTTTTGTGGGAAAGTTGATCATTTGGGCCAGTATTATCCGCAAAAGGAGTTGGTAGATGCTGTCTCTATGAAGCATAGGTGAGGTAGTTGGTAGTGGGAACCTCAAGATTGACTATAGTACCTCCCAAGCCATGATTTAAGTATGTAAGGTATTGATTGGTCTATATACTAGTTATTGATATAACAACCAAATATTTGTATTGTGATTGTACTATTTTTATATGTGTTTAGATAATGTTATGGTGTGTTATTTTTGTAGTCATGAATAATGTGATAAAGGTGTGTGGTTTTTTATGATATGGTTAAGTGAAATACTCTTGCCTAAGAGATATTATTGGTAGTGGAATTAGCGATGGAATGAGAATGTCTTAAGCCATGTAGATTGTACAATCTAATGTTGCTTTTACACTAGTGAGTATAAGTGTACCCATGACATGAGGATAGTCAAAGTTACTTTGAATCAAAGTGCATGGGGGATTTGGAGCAAAAATTTCATTTAATGGTATTCCCAATTTATATTTTAGGTAGTCACTTAAGGCCATCCTCATTCCCTTTAGTAAAAGGATAAAAATTTAACACTTAAAAACTTGATAAATCAATAACACAAGAGAAAATAATTTAAAGACTCAATGACTATAATAAGACATAAAAATTATCACTCAATAATACTATGATATAATTAGATATAAAACAAACACATTCATAATGAAGACTAAGTATATACATATTGATGTTTATTAAGATAATATAAGAAAAGTAATTTACATGATTTCAAAACATAAGGATAATTAAACATCAAAAGACTTAAGAGGAAGTTACAAATGATTGTGCTTTAACAATAGAACCAAAAAGATTACTAAGGGTAAAATATAATTATGTATAAGATTTTCTAAGATAAAAGAATAAATGGATATTTACGAGGGTAAATTGTGCCCAAATATTTTTTTATGGTGAGGCATTATGTAGATCTAGGAATTTGACTCAAGAGAGGATGGTTAGTATGGTGTTAGTTCAAAAATGAAAACAAAATGAAATAAACACACTAATAACATAACATCTCTAGGCCTAGACACTAGGGAGAGCTTAGTTAATAAAATAAAATAACAAGCACAACTAAAAATCAAGGAATGAAAACACAAGAATTCCTTTCACCTTCCTTGGATGCTCCAAATGACTTTGTAATGGTGGCTTGCTTGGCTTGTGCTTCAAGAGGCCATCTTCAATGGAGTGTGGCTACCTTCATCTCCTCTTGGAACCTTTGGCTTGTCACTTGGCTTGGCTTGGAATCAATTGGGCATTATAACACTATTTGCTTGAAAATTTTTGGAACCAATCCTGCATTATAACTTTGCACTAATTAAGCTTATAAATGATGTTGTGAGGCCTCGTATTTATAGATTTTTGGATTTGATCAAAATCAACCTCAACCATCCATCTCAAGATTGAGATGTGTGGTTGAGGATTAATTCAATTTTTGAATTAAGTTTTTAATTATCCTCATCATGTCATTTGAATAAGGGGCAATTAAGAATCATGGAGGGCATCATGGAAGGCATTGATGAGGCATGGAGAGCATGAATCCTGATATTTGTGGCATTTATGGCCTAGAGATATCTTCCCAAGAAATGAGGTCACTTTATGATGCAAATATTCAATATTCATTTCTAAAACAAATTATTCAACAAGTTTCCATGGAATTATTGATTAGGCCTTGATTTGGGTTAATTATCTCTTAGGCATGATTAAGCACATTATGCACAAATTACCTAAATTGATCAGAATGCCTTGTCACTATCCAATGTATTAGATGTGTATTCCCATTTAGGATGTTACCAAAAATAAATAACAAAGGCATGAGTCTTGTGTAAAATATTTGATAAGAAAGAGCAATCCAGAGCATGTAGGTGCAAATTTTGCATTTTGACTCAAAATAGACTAATCAAAGTTAGCTGGCCCATAAATTGCATTACCCTCTTTAGGGATACCCTAGCAAAAATAAACATTTGAATATGTTAGTTTCACATTATTTAACATGTTTTAGTGTTTTTAGGCCAAATTGTGCATTTTGGGTAGAAATTGGTTAAAAACTTGGTTGGAGGTTATGGGCAGCTAGTTTTAGGTGTCTACAATTTACCCTTGTTTGGGAAGATGTTTAAAACCATAGGCAAAGCAACATCTTCTCAAATAATGAGAGATGGCCTGTATTCCAACAAAAATATGATGATTAAAGAACAAAGATCCAAATGATTTTTGGGAAGTCTATGATGATGCCCCCTTGAGGGAGTGGCCATCACATTTGTTGATGGATGGTCCCTTGAAAAGAAATAATAAGAAAGGTGGAATTAACCCATGGTTGAGATTAATCCAAATGAGAAAATGTTTGCATGCATTGATGTAAAAAGGATGCTAATTTTCCCAAAGGCAATTATAATCAGGAATAAAAGTCAAAATAATGATTTGCCCATAGGTGGTTGTAATCATTAAGAGGACCTAGATTGGCTAAAGATGATTGTGTCCCAGTTAGGGCTGATTAGCAAGCATAACTCAAGGATATAGCCTAGAATATAAATTAAATATGAGCGGGTGTAAAGTGATGAAATAGATGAATAGAAGAATAAGATTAATCATTATAAATGATTCTATTGTACTTGTCAATAAGGAGATGCATGCCCTGACTAGTAATGATACAACTAGAATGGTCATTGGGTTGATTTGATCAAGGGTGGGATGGAAGGATTTGCCAAAGTACCAAGGAGAAACTTATGCAACTTCATTTATTGTAGACCTTCTTAAAGCTATTTTTTGTTGTAACATGTGATGGTAGGCTTCATGATAGAACACCATGAAGACTTGGCCAAAATATGCATAAGGACTAACTCTCGATCTAATAAATATTTGAAAATAATTCACCAATGATAAAAACCATGATGATAAGGTTGACGCATGAATATGGATAGACTCAAGAATAATGTTCTCAAGGAATCACCCAATGAACACATATAGACTGAGTCGAGGCAATAGTGCTAAAAACAAACAAACAAACAAACAAATAAACAACTTAAAATAAATAAACACATAAAAAGCTTGAAAATAAAAGCAAAAGAAAGCATCCTAACAATGACAATGCCCCAATAAGGCGAATCGAGGGTAACTGACTAGGATTAGACATGACAAATGTTTTTGGATTTTTGAAATTTTATAAATGTTTTTAGAATTTTGAGGTATCTTAACTCATTAGAGAATGACAAGATACCTACTCATAAAATGGTGAGAGTGTTTGGCTTAGGTTACTCACAAAATGGTGAGAGCGTATGGAAAGGGGGACTAAGGTGACCTCAACATGAATTGACCATGACCCACATAGTCCTAAAATGACCTCAAGTCATAGTAATTCTATCCACACAAAAGGTGGGGAAAAAACCAAATAGGTCCCAACAAGTTCTCAAATCTGGCAAATGGCCAGTCAAATGAAAATAATAATGGCAAGGTGATTGGCAATGCATGGTAAACAAATGTTTCCCCTAGTTTGCCCATAGGAAATTATAACTAAGATAAAATGGCATAGGTCAATGATACTAATTTTACCATAGGCAGTTAAAATTAGTTACAAGACTAGTGAGACACTAATTTTCCCATAGGCGGTTATAATCAAGCTCACATAAACAAATGCGGATAAAGGATGAAAGATATCTTCCTAGATTAATTATCACACTACTTTAGTAGAATATCATTGTAAACACGGATTGGATTGATTATTGAAACTTGATTGGAATCCCCTAACAAAAAGTGCAGACATAACCAAAGTAACCAAGAACAAAATAGGATTGGGTAGGATGACTAAACTTAGGCTTTGGTCTAGATAGGAATGGAATGATAGGATAATATGGTAGTTTATAAAGATAATGATGGTCTATATAGATTGGATAAAATGGTAGTAGGGTTTTACCCAAGTGGTAGGGTTAAATGGTTAGGATCTACAAGAATGGTAAAAGGATATGCAACAATGGCAATGGCATGGAACTATGAAATGGTATGGTACATGTTTTTGACCTGGGTGTGGTTTTTGATTCTATTGTTCCTATTGATGGGAAGATGTACATCCTAATCAACAAATTAAACAAATAGAATACTCGATCATGTTAATTTCTATCCTACACCTCATATAAATAGCTACTTTGTCAAAAATGGGCTACAGATTTGGTTGTTGAGAATGCTTTTGTGATCTTCATTGGTCATTGATTTTGATTCCTTCAAGCATCAAGACAAGGTATCTTTGTAGCCTCTGTAAAGGAAAATGTGACCATAGATGGTAAATAGGGATAAATAATGGATGGTAGGTTTGATTTTGATATAGAATGGTAAATGATAATGGAATGTGGAATGGTGGGGAAACAAATGAAGATTAGGACTTTCAATCACACGTAATGTTGTTGATGCTAGATTCAACATATTTTTGGTTGTGGCAGGTCCAAAGACTTGTTCTCTCAATTGGACCACTAAATTTTTTTATTATTTGATCATGAGATTAGCTACCATTTGATTAGGCTATAGATATGAAGCTATTTTGATTTGATCTTTGATTTTGTCTTCATCGAGTAGTGAAGAAATTTTATGCTCAACTATTGGTGCCTTAATGAGGTTTTCACCAATGAAATTGTCTTGATTATCCCATAGCACCTGTGAGAAGGTTTCACTAATTAATATTAGCTTTTAAATTTTTGTCTTCTAGCACTTCCAAAAAAGTGTCACTAAAAGAAGTTGAGTTTGATCTTTGCTTATCCCCTAGTGCCTTCAAAAAGGTTTCACTAGAAAAGTGTTATTCTACTATATGAATGTTGTATTGGCCTTCTTGCTCTTATTTAACTACTATGCCACCATGGATGTAGTTCAACAAATTGTGATTATATCGGTCCCAATCGACACCTATGGGAGATGGAATGTCAATAATATGGATATATTGGTTGATGTTAATGGCTTGTGAAATGGTAATAGAATAGGTGTTGGTTGCATAATCCTCATAGAAGATACTAGGATAACTTGTGTTGATGTTGAAGTACTCACCCTCAAAAATTGTAGAAGGAGCATAAATGTATTTGAATTGAATTGTGAGGCATGCATAACCCATGTTTTAATAGACATGAACGTATTCTTCTTTTGAATCTAGTTCTGACTCAAAGGACTCTAAATTTGATGTTGAGACTGATGTTGATTTTGATTATGATGCTAAATCTGATGTCAGTTCAAGAATAGAACCTGACTCTAACTTTAATTATTCATCTAATGGGTACTCTATTACAATGATATCTTATTGAATATTTGGTTTTAGATAAGGAATAACCTGTGATGGCATAATGGGCTCCACAAAAACTATTTTGTCAAAGTGAGACTCCTCTAGGATGGGAAATAGGTCAAGAGACAACTCCTTAAAGACTAGCTTGTTAATAGGAGGCTCTTGAAAACTAGAAACATGATCGAGATAATGATTTACCCAAAGGTGGTTATAATCATCAAGAAGTGACTCAACACAAACTGACTCGTTAGAGTGAGACTCCTTGACAACTAGTATAGGATCAATAGGTAATTTATCACAAGTTGACTTATCATAAATGGTTGGTTAAACAAAAACATCTCAGATTGGTTGGTTTTCTTGGCATTGGTTTCTAATGAGTTAGAAAATACTAGTTTTGAACACAGGTTGGTCTTTGAATGATTGGATCGGTTGAGGTTTAGTTGGGATCGATACTGGATGAGGAATGGCCTGTGGTTGGATAATGGTAGGGCATTGGGAAACATGATTACTCATATGAGCTAAAGGACAAAATCTTGAGATAGTAATGATAGGGTGGTGTGAAGCATGATTACTTGTACAAGCTAAAGAACTAGGTCTTAGAATGATGAAGGGGCATTATGGAGATTGGTTGCTCACATAAACTAAAGGTCAAGGTCTTGATATATAAATGGTTGGGCATTGTGCAGCTTGGTTGCTTACATAAGCAAAATGACTAGGTTTATGAATGGTAATGGTATTCATTAGATATTATGAAGCTTGATGGCTCGCATAATCCAAAGGAGGGTTAGGGGTAGTTGATGATTATATAAAAAAATATGTCATGAAACTTGATTGCTTTCACAAGAAAAATCATCCAAATCTTCCTCATAAACCAAATCATCCTAGTCATGAGTTGGACCATAAGCTAGTTCTTGACTATGTTCTATGTACTGATTATTAGAAAGAGGGTATGGATTTGTATCTCAAACAACATTATCTATAGTTGGGTCTTCAAAGTCCTCTTCACAAGCCTCTTCATACCAATCAAGGTCTCGAGTTGGATCGTAAGTTTCTTCATGACTTTGTTCCCATGAATGATTAATATGAGGAAGATAGAAATATGTCTCACAAACCATATTAGCATCATTAGGGTCTTGACAAAAGCCATAAAGATCATCTTGTGTAGCCATTCTATCATAAGTCAGATTGTAAGTGACTCCACCATAAGTGCAGTGAGACATATCCATGTAAATGATGAAAGCTCTGAAAACAAAAGGACTTAGAGTTCTAAAAACTCTAAAAAAATTGTGTCTAAAGGACAAATGGTTCAAGCTTGGTCTAACTTGGTCAAAAGGTGGAGCTGTATCTCCTAATGTGGTTTTAAAGTGGAGCCGTATCTCTAAAATGATTTGTGCTAAGACTTGGCATAAAATATCCTAACATCAAATGTCTAATGTCAAATGTCATATGCATAAAAGGTCAAGTGTCTGAATAAAAACTGAAATGTCAAAGGTCTAGGTCAAAGTGTTCCAAATAAGGTCTAAACTAGGAATGGAAAAAGTTGAGTTGCTAGGTCTTTTGTCCAAACATGGAGTCAAAATTTAGGCTCAAACAAAAAAACATGCTAGGAATTTTGGCCAAACAACATCAAGAGCTAGACTTGAAACAAAGGCTAATGTGATTTGATTTAATCTAACAAGTTGGGAAACAGCTTTGACGTAGACCCAGCACATGGAATCAAACATAAAAATTATTAGTTGGCATAAGGCATAAGACAAAAGGCTCTTTGAGAAAGGCTATGTTCTCCCAAATAAAGGCACAAACAATGATGAGGATAGGCTTTAAACAAACAAACCATCAATAGTTTTCAAATTTGGGTAATCGATTAACTAAAGTTATGAAACCCAAAAGAAAAAGATATATGTATCAGTACCACAAATTAAATCTTAAATATAAATCAATCAATGTTTGGATTCAAACTTGACAAGGTTAATTGAAAACTAAACATTGAAAACTAGAATTTGACCAAACAATTTAGACAAGATTGGATAGCATGATGACACAAGACAAAGGTCTAAATGGTATACACAAAATGGTTTGAAATAAATGGTTTTGATACAATGGTAAATAAGTCTTGAAATAAATTGAGCATCCTAATGATGTAAACATGCTCAAATTATGTGGTCAATACTATTTTTCAAAGACTTAAAGGCAAAATGGTTTGACATCATTTGGGCAGCATAACGCTACCCTCTGCAACTCAAATGACACACACACAAAAAAATTAAAAAACTTTCAAGGCACAAGTGTGGTATAAAATGGCCAGTATAATGCCTCTTTAGACAAAAGAGTGACATATAGACAAAATGGTTTTGACATGGTTTATACACAAACAAACAAGTTTTAGTCTCAAAAACACCAAGTAAGATAAATGACCAAAATACACTAAATATAATCATCCAAATCCTAACAAGGGTATGGCATGTGGGGTTGACTAAACTATCAAGTTTCGAACGTCATTAGGGGAATCAATTGCATAATGACTTTCATGCCAAACAATGCAAAAGAAAAGCATGGATTTTGGGTTTGTATCACTTAGCTTATTGCAAAAAGGTCTAGTCTTTTTTGTAACCACTACATCCTACTATTCACTCAGTGTAGTGCGATGTCCAAAGGACCACTACATCTCATGTGAAACTCAGAAGGAGTATGTGAAGTCAATGCTGGGAGATGAAACCCTAGGTCAAAACTTCCCTAAATAACTCATGGGAGGTAATGGCATCCCCCTCACAAGCCAAGATGCATAAAAATAATTAAAAAACATGAAAAAGAAAGACTTTAGGGTCATTTTCAAGGTCACCCAAACTTTGATGAGTTTCTGGGGAGTGCTTTAGATGACTTTATTTCTAAGCCTTGGACTAGGTTACTTGTAATAGGAATGACACTTTTGATTCCAAGGGTTCCCTGTAGGGGACAAATGGAAGATCATACACACAACATACCTCTTTTTTCCAAATAAGATTAATATAAACAACTATTGCAAGAAAAAATTGACAAGTGTGTTCAATTTTAAACCTAAATGAAATGTTTGGTGATGTTCTTTTTGACCCCTTGGTCTTAGTTGCAAACTTTGAAAAAAACTCACTAAAAACATCTAAAAATTCCTTGTTCAGTACCAAAACAAAGTTCCTAATCCAAATTTAAGAATGAAAAAGTGATTTAAACATGTTTTGAGCAAATATCCCACTTGGTCCTGCAACAAAATTGTTAGCATGTCTTTTAGCTTTGAAGCTCTTTTGAGTTTAAAACAAGAAACTTTGGAAAAGTAGTTCTCTGGTTTGTGTTTTTTGGAAAAAAAAGTGACTGATGTCGATCAATACCACTGACATCGGTTATGGGAAACTAAGATCTGATCGATGTCAGTTCTATTGATTGACATTGGTTAAGCTAAGTAACTGATGTCAGTATTTCTATCAACATTGGTTACTGTGTAAAAACTGTGGCAACCAAAATGGCAAAAAAAGTTAGAAAACCAATTTAAAAGGGTTTTAAAATCTTAAATAACTTTTTTAAGGTTGCAAAAGGATCTCCTTTAGTTGTAGGATGTGTCTAGTCCCACCGGGCATGCCATTATGTGATCTATGAATTTAACTCAAGAGAGGATGGTTACTATGGTGTTAACTCCAAAATGAAAATAAAACGAAATAAACACACTAATAGCATAATGTCTCTAGGCCTAGACACTAGGGAGAGCTTAGTTAACAAAAGCAAATAGCAAGCATAACTAAAAATCAAGGAATGAAAACACAAGAATTTCTTTCACCTTCCTTGGATGATCCAAATGCCTTTGTAATGGTGGCTTGCTCGGCTTGTGCTTCAAGAGGTCTTCTTCAATGGAGTGTGGCTACCTTCATCTCCTCTTGGCACCTTTGGCTTGTGGCTTGGCTTGGCTTGGAATCAATTTGGCATTATAACACTAGTTGTTTGAAGATTTTTAAAACCAATCCTGCATTATAACTTTGCACTAATTAAGCTTAGAATGATGTTGTGAGGCCTCATATTTATAAATTTTTGGATTTGATCAGAATCAACCTCAACCATCCATCTCAAGATTGAGATGTGTGTTTGAAGATTAATTTAATTTTTAGAATTAAGTTTATAATTATCCTCATCATTACATTAGAAGAAGGGTTAATTAAGAAGCATGGAGGGCATCATAGAAGGCATTGATGAGGCATAGAGGGCATGAATCCTGATATTTATGGCATTTATGGCCTAGGGATGTCTTCCCAAGAAATGAGGTCACTTGATGATGGAAATATTAAATATTCATTTACAAAATAAATTATTCAACAAGTTTCCATGGAATTATTGATTAGGCCTTGATTTGGGTTAATTATCTCTTAGGCATGATTAATCACATTATTGACAAATTACCCAAATTGATCAGAATGCCTTGTTATTGGTCCTAAATTTGACTAAATTAGAATTGGAATTCACTATCAGATGTGTTGGATGCATATTCCCATTTAGGATGTCACCAACAAAAAATAACAAAGGCATGAGTCTTGTGTAAAATATTTGATAGGAAAGAGTAGTCTAGAGCATGCAGGTGCAAATTTGGCATTTTGACTCGAAATGGACTGATCAAAGTTAGCCGGCTCATAAATTGCATTACCCTATTTAGGGATACCCTAGCCAAAATTGATATCATTTAACATGTTTTAGTGTTTTTAGGCCAAATTGTGCATTTTGGGTAGAAATTGGCCAAAATCCTGGTTGGAGGTTATCGATGGCCAATTTTAGGTGTCTGCATGACAAGTTTCAAAAAATAGTTATAACAATAATTCTTAAGGTCTAAAATAGATGATTAGGATTTAGTTACAAAGCATGCAATAGATCCTAGAGTAAGAACATTATACAACCTTTAGTTAGTGATGAGGTTAATGGGTTCATGTAAATGACTGCTTAGGGGATCAATGGGGAATGGAAAATTTTTTATATAATTGGGGATGACAAGAAGAAGAGTCATAAAGGAGAATACAATTGGGATATGTATTAGGATGTCCAAAATGAAATGAATATATTTTTAAAAAGTGGATTAGATGTTCCAGATGACTCCTCAATAGATATCCACTTCACACTTACAATAATGATTTGCCCCAAGTTGAAACTCATATCCCCTGGGTTTCCCTAAACATATATTATACACCCACTATTAGGACCAGGGTCATATGGAAGTGAGGGAATGGAGTGAAAGGATGAGAGAAGTTTAGTGGTGATGAATGTGCCCCCAAGAGTTGGGACTCATAGATGGAGGTTATTTTAAGCCTTTAAGTATAAAAACACTTTGGATGCATAATATTCATGGGCTCATCTAGTTCATCACCATTTAATTTGGCCAATTTATAGGTGACTGACACAAATTTTGCAATGATAACTTAGGGCCCAATCCAATTTGCTTCAAATTTACCCTTATTTTCTCTCTCTATAGTGGTGTTTTTTTTTCCTTTAAGACTAGGTCACCAATGTCAAATTCTCTAGACTAGATCTTCTTATGATATTAT
Source organism: Torreya grandis (assembly GCA_037957365.1). Taxonomy (NCBI): domain Eukaryota; kingdom Viridiplantae; phylum Streptophyta; class Pinopsida; order Cupressales; family Taxaceae; genus Torreya; species Torreya grandis. The sequence continues at coordinate 3,652,427 of JARHVA010001097.1, forward strand.
ACCTTGAGCTTATTCTGATATGCCCAAAGGTGATCTAAGGCATTTTGACATTTCTCATCCAATAGGTCAAGCTCTTATAGCCATCCCTATTTGGAATTATGATCAGTAATCATGCACTACAAAGAGATTTGAATATAGGGGAGATTAACTTCAATGGACAAGATTACTTATGTGCCATATATTAAAGAATATGGAGTAGCCCTAGTAGGTTTTCATACACTAGTTCTGTAGGAATAAAGAGTAGGGTATAGTTGTAGATGCAAATTTATACTTGTATCATTGACAATTTTCTTGAGAATTTTAGGAAGTGTTTTATTAGTTGCTTCTACTTATCTATTACCCTATAGATATTAGGGCATGGAAAATGTGATCTAGGAATTTGACTCAAGATAAGATGGTTAGTATTGTTTTAGTTCCAAAATAAAAAAAATAAAAAATAAACACACTAATAGCATAACATCTCTAGGCCTAGACACTATGGAGAGCTTAGTTAATAAAATCAAATGACAAACACAACTAAAAAGAAAGGAATCAAATACAAGAGTTACTTCACCTTCCTTAGATGCTCCAAATGCCTTTGTATTAGTGGCTTGCTCGGCTTGTGCTCATGAAGTCCTTGGAAATGGAAGCTTGACAACCTCCATCTCTCCTTGGCACCTTTGGCTTATGGCTTGGCTTGGCTTGGAATCAATTTGGCATTATAACACTAGTTTATTGAAGCTTTTTGGAACCAATCCTGCATTATAACTTTGCAATAATTAAGCATAGAATGATTTTGTGAGGCCTCCTATTTATATATTTTTAGATTTAATCAGAATCAACCTCAGCTATCCATCTTAAGATTAAGATGTGTGGTTGAGGATTAATTCAATTTTTGGAATTAATTTTGTAATCATCCTCATCATGGCATTGGAAGAAGGGGAAATTAAGAGGCATGGAGGGCATCATGGAAGGCATTGATGAGGCATGGAAGGCATGAATCTAGATATTTGTGGCATTTATGGCTTAGGGATGTCTTCCCAAGAAATGAGGTCACTTGATGATACATATATTCAATATTTATTTCTAAAACAAATTATTCAACAAGTTTTCATGGAATTTTTTATTATGCCTTGATTTGGGTTAAATAGCTCTTAAGCATGTTTAAACACTTTATGCACAAATTACTCAAATTGATAACAATGCCTTGTTATTGGTCCTAAATTTGATTGAATTAGAATTGGAAGTCTACTTTAGATGCATTGGATGTGTATTCCCATTTAGAATGTTGCCAAAAAAAATAATAGAGGCACAAGTCTTGTGAAAAATATTTGATATGAAAGAGCAGTCTAGAGCACATAGGTGTAAATTTGGCATTTTGACTCAAAATGAATTGATCAAAGTTAGCTAGCCCATAAATTTCCCCATTTAGGGATACCCTAGATAAAATTAGCACTTGAATATGTAATTTTGACATCATTTAGCATGTTTTAGTGTTTCTAGGCTAAATTGTGCATTTTGGGTGGAAATTGGCCAAAATCCTGGTTGGAGGTTATCAGCGGCCAGTTTTAGGTGTCTAAAGTTTAACCCTATTTGGGAAGGCATTATAAGCTATAAGCATAGTAACATATTCTCAAATAATGAAAAGGTCCTATATGATAAAAAAGAATATGATGATGGTCAAAGAAAAAAGTGCCAAATAGTTTTTAGGAAGCTTATGATGATGCCCCCTCAAGGGAGTGGCCATCACCGTTGTTGATGGATGGTCCCTTGAAAATAAATAAGATGAAAGGTGGAATTAACTAGTGGTTGAGATTAATACAAATGAAAAAATGCTTGCATGCATTGATATAAAAAGGATACTAATGTGGCCAAAGGTAGTTATAATTAGGAATATAAGTCAAAATAATGATTTGCCCATATGTGGTTATAATAATTAAGTGGACTTGGATTAGCTAAAGATGATTATGCCCTAGTTAGGGCTGATTAACAAGCATAACTCAAGGATATAACCTAGAATACATATTAAAGATGAACAGGTGCAAATTGATGAAATAGATGAACAGAAGTATAAGATTGATCAATGTGAATGATTCAATTTTACCTACCAATGAGGAGATACATGTACTAATTAACAATGATACAATTATAATGGTCATTGGGTTGATTTGATCAAGGGTGGGATGGAAGGATTTTGCCAAGGTACCAAGGAGAAACTTCTATGGCTCCTATTGATTGTAGACCTTCTTGAAGATAATTTTTTCTATAGCATGTGATGGTAGGCTTCATGATAGAACACCATGAAGACATGGCCAAAATATGCATAAGAGTTGACTCCTGATATCTAATAAACACTGAAAAATAATGCACCAATGATAAAAACCAAGATGGCAATATTGGACGTATGAATATGGATAGACTCAAGAATAATGTGCTCAAGGAATTACCTAATGAACACATATAGACTAATTCAAGGCAACAGTGTTGAAAGCAAACAAACAAATAAAAATCCTAAAAATAAAAGCAAAATAAAGCATCCTAATAATGATAATTCCCTAATAAGGCAGATCGAGGATAACTGACTAGGCTTAGATAGGACAAATATTTTTGGATTTTTATAATATTTGAATGTTTTTAGAATTTTTGAGGTATCTTAACTCATTAGAGAATGACAAGATACCTACTAACAAAATGGTGAGAGCATATGGAAAGGTGGACTGAGGTGAGCTCAACATGAATTGAGCATGACCCACATAGTCTTGAAATGACCTTAAGTCAGTAATTTTATTGACACAAAAGGTGGGGAAAAACCAACTAGGTCCCAACAAGTTCTCAAATCTAGCAAATGGCTAGTCAAATGAAAATAGTAATGGCAAGGTGATATGGCAATGCATGATAAACAAGTGTTGCCCCTAGTTTTCCCATAATAAATTATAACTAAGATATAATATCATAGGTCAATGATACTAATTTGCCCATAGGTGGTTATAATTAGTAGCAAGACTAGTGAAACATTGATTTGCCCATAAGTGGTTATAATCAAGCTCACATAAACAAACCTGGCAGGATGAAAGATATCTTTCCAGTTCAACTATCACACTAATTCCATAGACTATCATTGTAAACATGGGTTGGAGTGATTATTGAATCTTGATTGGAATTATCTCACAAAAAGTGTAGGAAGAACCAAAGTAACCAAGATCAAAATAGGATTGGGTAGGATGAGTAAAAATAGGCTTTGGTCTGAATAGGAATGGAATGATACGATGGTATGGTCTTGCTAAGGATATTGATGGTCTAGATAGATTGGATAAAATGGTAAGAGGGTTGACCCTGAGTGATGGGGTGAATAACTAGGTCGATGAAAATGGAAAATGGATATGTAACAATGACAATGGCATGGCAATGTGAAATGGTATGGTATATGTTTTTAGCTTGGGTGTGGTTTTTGATTATATTGTTCCTATTGATGGGGAGATGCACATCCTAATCAATAAATGATACAAATAGAATACTCAATCATGTTAATTACTAGCCCACACCTCATCTGTATAGCTACTTTATCAAAAATTTGATGTAGATTTGGTTGTCAAGAATGCTTTTGTGATCTTTATTGGTCATTGATTCTGATTCCTTCAAACATTGAGACAAGGTATCTTCATAGCCTATGAAAAGGAAAGTGTGACCATGGATGGTAAATAGGGACAAATAATGGATGGTAGGTTTGATTGTGAAATGGAATGGAAGATGATACTGGAATGTATAATGGTGAGGAAAAAATGAAGATCAGGACTTTTAGTTACACATAATGTTATTATTACTAGATTTAACATAACTTTGGTTGTGGCAGGGCCAAAGACTTGTTCTCTCAATAGGACCACCAATTTTTTTTGTTGTTTGATCTTGAGAGTAGCTACCATCTAATTAGGCTGTAGATTAGAAGCCATTTTGATTTGCTTTTTGATTTTGTTTTCATCAAGCAGTGAAGAACTTTTGTGCTCAGCGATTGGTGCCTCAAAAAGGTTTTTACCAATGAAATTGTCTTGATTATCCCATAACACCTTTGAGAAGCTTTCACTAATGAACATTGGATTTTGACTTTGATTTTCTTCTAACACTTCTAAAAAAGTATCACTAAGAGAGTGTTCTTCTACTACATGAATGTTGTCTTGGCCTCCTTGCTCTTCTTTAACTGTTATGTCACCATGGATGCAGTTCAAAAAAATGTGATTATATCGATCCCAATCGATACTTGTGGGAGATGGAATGTCAATAATAAGGCTATTTTGGTTGATGGTAATGGCTTGTGGAATGGGGAGAGGCTGCACAATCCTTGTAGAATATTCTAGGATAAATTGTGTCAAAGTTGTAATGCTCATTCTCAAAAACTGTAGAAGGATCATAGATGTATTCAAATTGATCTATGAGGAATGCGTAACCAATGTTGTAACAAACACAAAAATATTCTTCTTTTGAATTTGATTTTGACTCAAAGGACTCTAAATTTGATGTTGAGACTGATGTTGATTCTGATTTTGATGTTAAATCTGATGTCAGTTCAAGAATAGAACTTGACTCTAACTTTGATTCTTCATCTAATGGGTAGTCTATTATAATTATGTCTTGTTTAATATTTGGTTTTAGATAAGTAACAACTTGTGATGGCATAATGGCCTCTAAAAAAACTAGTTTGTCAAAGTGAGACTCCTCTAGGATGGGAAATAGGTCAAGAGACAACCCCTCAGAGACTGTCTTATCAATGGAGGCTCTTGAAAAATAGGCACATGATCAAAGTAATGATTTGACTAAAGGTGGTTATAATAATTAAGAAGTGACTTAACATATATTGGCTCATTAGAGTGAGACTCCTCCACAATTGGTATAGGGTCAATAGGCAATTCATCATAGGTTGACTTATCATAAATGGTTGATTCAATAGAAACATCTTGGATTGGTTGGTTATCTTGGCCTTGGTTTCTAATGAGTTGGAAAATAATAGTTTTGAACATAGATTGGTCTTCAAATGATTGGATTGATTAAGGTTTGGTTGGGATTGATACTAGATGAGGAATGACTTGCGGTTGGATAATGGTAGCGCATTGGGGAACATGATTGATTCCATGAGCCAAAGGAAAAAATATTGATATGGTAATGATAGGGTAGTACGGAGGTTGATTTCTCAAATAAGCTAAAGAACTAGGTCTTAGAATGGTGAAGGGGTGTTTTGGAGCTTGGTTGCTCACACAAACCAGTGGACTAGGTCTTGGGATGGTAATGGTATTCTTTGGATATTGCGGAGCTTGATGTCTCATATAATCTAAAGGAGGGTTAGGGGTAGTTGATGATTGGATAAAAAAAGGACATCATGGAACTTGATTATTTTCGCAACCAAAATCATCCAAGTCTTCCTCATAAATAATATCATCCTAGTCATGAGTTGGCTCATAAGATAGTTCTTGAATGTATTCCATGTATTGATTATCATAAAGAGGGTATGGATTTATATCCCAAAAGACATTATCTATAACTAGGTTTTCAAATTCCTCTTCACAAGATTATTCATACCAATCAAGGTCTTGAGTTAGATCATAAGTTATTTTGTGACTTTATTCCCATGAATGATTAATATGAGGCAGATAGAAATCTATCTCACAAACCATATTAGCATCATTGGGGTCTTGAAAAAATCCATAAAAGTCATTTTGTGTAGCCATTATATCATAATTTAGATTGTAAGTGACTCTACCATAAGTGTAGCTAGACATATCTATGTAAATGATGAAAGCTCTGAAAATAAAAGGACTTAGAGTTCTACAAACTCTAAAAAACTATGTCTAAAGGAAAAATGGTTCAAGCTTGGTCTAACTTGGTCAAAAGGTGGAGTTGTATCTCCAATGTGGTTTGGAAGTGAAACTCTATCTCCAAAATGATTTGTGCTAAGAATTGGAATAAAATATCCTAACGTAAAATGTCACATGCATAAATGGTCAAGCATCTGAATAAAAACCTGCATGTCAAAGGTCTAGGTCAAAGTGTTCCAAGCAAGGTCTAAACTAGGAAATGGAAAAGTTGAGTTGTTAGGTATTTTTTCCAAACATGGAGTCAATATCTAGGCTCAAACAAATAAGCATGATGTGATTTGATTTAGTATAACAAGTTTTGGAAACAACTTTGACATAAACCTAGCACACAGAATCAAACATAAACATGATCAGTTGGCATAAGACAAAAGGCTCTTTGAGAAAGGTTGTGTTCTCCCCAAATAAAGGAAAAAACAATGATGAGGATAGGCATTAAACAAACAAACCATCAATAGTTTTCAAATTTGGGTAATCGATTAACCAAAGTTATGCAACCCAAAAGAGAAAGATCTATGTATCAGTCCCACAAATTAAGGCCTAAACATAAATCAATCAATGTTTGGATCCAAACTTAAAAAGGATAATTAAAAACTCAACATTGAAAACTATGATTTAACTTAAACAAGATAGATGAGATTAGACAACATGATGACACAAGACAAAGGTCTAAATGGTATACACAAAGTGGTTTGAAAAAATTGTTTTTGATATAGTGGTAAATAAGTCTTAAAACAAATTGAGCAGCCTAACAGTGTAAGCATGCTGGAATGATGTGGTCAATGTTATGTTTCAAAAGACTCAAAGACACAAACGGTTTGACATGATTCGGAAAACATAACACTACCCTTCACAACTCAAATGTATTGTTTTGACATGCCTTATGAACAAACAAACAAGTTCTAATCTCAAAACATATCAAGCAAAAATGGCCAAAATACACTAATTATAATTGTCCAAATCCTAGCAAGGGTATGGCATGTGGGGTTGACTAAACTATCAAGTTTTTTTATCATTCTAGGGGAATCAATTGCACAATGACTTTTATGCCAAACAATGCAAAAGAAAAGCATGGATTTTGGGTCTGTATCACTCGACTTATTGTAAAATGGTCTAGTCCTTTTTTCAACCACTACATCCTACTATTAACTTGATGTAGTGAAATGTATAAAGTACCACTACATTCCATGTGCAACTCTAAAAGATTCAAATGAAGTCAATGTTGGGAGATGAAACCCTGGGTCAAAGCTTCCCTAAAGAACTTGTGAGAGGTGATGAAGTCCCCCTTGCAAGCCAAGATGCATAAATAAATAAAGCATGAAAGTAGAAAGACTTTAAGGTCATTTTCAAGGTCACCCAAAATTTGATGAGTTTTTAGGGAGTTCTTTATATGACTTTATTTCTAAGACTTGGACTAGGCTACTTGAAATAGGAATGGCACTTTTGATTCCAAGGGTTCCCTATAGGGGACAAATGGAAGAGCATACACGCAACATTCCTCTTTTTGCCAAAAAAAATTCAACTAAACAATTATTGAAATAAAAAATTGAAAAGTGTGTTCAATTTTTAAACCCAAACAAAATGTTTGGTGGTGTTCATTTAACCCCTTGGTCTTAGTTGTAAACTTTGAAAAACATTCACCAAAAACACTGAAATTCTTTGTTAAATACCAAAACAAAGTTCCTAATCAATTTTAAGCATGCAAAGGTGACTTAAACATGTTTTAAGAAAATTTTAAACTTGATCCTATAGTAAAATTGTTAGCATGTCCTTTATTTTTGAAGCCCTTTTGAATTTGAAACAAGAAACTTTAGAAAAGTAGGTCTCATGTTTATGTTTTTGGAAAAAAAATAGTGACCAATGTCGGTCAATACCACTAATGTCAGTTATGGGCAACCAAGATCTAACCGATGTCAATTCTACTCATCGATGTCAATTAAGTTAGGTAACTGATGTTAGTATTTATACTGATGTCGGTTACTATGTAAAAACTATGGCAACCAAAAATGACAAAATAAAGTTAGAAAAATAATTTTCAAGAGTTTTAAAAGCTCAAATAAGTTTTTAAAGGTTGAAAAAGGATCTCCTTCATGTGTAAGATGCATCTAATCCCATTGGGCATGCCATTATGTGATCTAGGAAAATAACTCAAGAGAGGATGGTTAGTATTGTGTTAGTTCTAAAATGAAAACAAAATGAAATAAATACACTAATAGCATAACATCTCTAGGCCTAGACACTAGGGAGAGCTTAGTTAACAAAAGAAAATGACAAACACAACTAAATAGTAAGGAATCAAATACAAGAGTTCCTTCACTTTCCTTAGATGCTCCAAATGCCTTTGTAGTAGTGGCTTGCTCGACTTTAGCTCATGAAGTCCTTGGCAATCGAAGCTTGACAACTTCCATATCTCTTTGGCACCTTTGGCTTATGGCTTGGCTTGGCTTGGAATCAATTTGGAATTATAATACTAGTTTCTTGAAGCTTTTTGGAACCAATCATGCATTATAACTTTTCACTAATTAAGCTTAGAAATAATGTTGTGAGGCCTCTTGTTTATAGATTTTTGGATTTAATCAGAATCAACCTCAACCATCCATCTCAAGATTGAGATGTGTGGTTGAGGATTAATTCAAATTTTAGAATTAAGTTTTTAATTATCCTCATCATGGCATTGGAAGAAGGGGAAATTAAGAGGCATGGAGGGCATCATGGAAGGCATTGATGAGGCATGTAGGGCATGAATCTAGATATTTGTGGCATTTATGACCTAGGGATGTCTTCCCAAGAAATGAGGTCACTTGATGATGAAGATATTCAATATTTATTTAGAAAACAAATTATTCAACAAGTTTAAATGGAATTTTTTTATTATGCTTTGATTTGGGTTAAATAGCTCTTAAGCATGTTTAAGCACTTTGTGCACAAATTACTCAAATTGATCAAAATGCCTTGTTATTGGTCCTAAATTTGATTGGATTAGAATTGGAATTCCACATTAGATACATATTCCCATTTAGAATGTTTCCAACAATGAATAACAAAGGCACAAGTCTTGTGCAAAAGATTTGATAGGAAAGAGCAGTCTAGAGCACGTAGGTGCAAATTTGGCATTTTGACTCGAAATGAACTGATCAAAGTTAGTTGGCCCATAAATTGCATTGCCCCATTTAGGGATACCCTAGCCAAAATCAACACTTGAATATGTCAGTTTCACATCATTTAACACGTTTTAGTGTTTTTAGGCCAAATTGTGCATTTTAGGTGGAAATTGGCCAAAAGCCTAATTAAAGGTTATCGATGACCAGTTTTAGGTGTCTACAGAAAAATGATGCTCAATGTGATAAAAGCTACATAGATATTTGACTTTTTGATTTTTTAAAGATTTTTCATTGTCTAATAAGACTTTAGTTTGGATGCCAAAGTGGAAAATAATCTTATTCAGAATGAATTTTGATATCTGGAGTCCTATGGTATAAATTAGTGGCATGAATTCAACCCATTTTGTAAAATACTCCATAGTGGTAATGATAAAATTATGCCCATCAGATGATGTCAGATTAATCCTTCTAATTAGGTCTATTCCCCATATGTAAAATGGTCATGGGTTTATTATAGGTTATAATTCTTGTGCGGGGGCATGAATGAGATTACCATGCTTTTGACAGGTAACACACTTACACACATACTAGTAGGCATCACGATCTATTATGGGCCAATAGCATCTAGTCTAGAGTAAATTCTTGGCTAGGGCCATCCCATTGACATGACCACCATAGATACCATCATGGACCTCCTTGATTACAAGAATATCCTCATCTGATGTCAGGCATCTCAATAGGGTCTATCATAGCCTCACTGATAGAGTGTGATTCCAAGGATGGTATAATGATATGTTCAATTAATGAAGGATTTACATTGGTGGTGATTAAGGTCTGGTGGTATAATGTTATCATGAAGGTAAGTGTAAATGTCATGGTATTAAGGTAGGTTGGGATCAGATATAACACAAATTTGATAATGAGACATTGATTGATGAGCCAATAATAATAATTGTTCAAGTATAAAATTGGCTTCAAGGACACCTTATGGAATATCCATAAAAGAACCAATGGTGGTCATTGAACCTATGGATTTATTACTTCCTCTAGTTATTGACTAAATTTTTTGCTTTAATTAGTCCCCTAATTGTTTATAGAGAAGCAGTTTCTCATATTTTATTTGGAAATATTTTGTTGATGCATGTATTGTGCTCTCTGTGTCACTAGGAAACAGGGGGAAAGTAAGACAATCAATTTTGAGTCCTGGAAGACTTGGGGATTGAGTTTTTAACATAATTAATACTATAAATAACACAAATAATAGAGATATGGTCACCACTTTAGAACTTTGCAAGTAGACCCTGCTATAGGGACAACATATGTTATGTAGTGACACTACTTCTTGCTAATCTTTGTGGAATCATTTCAATATTTTCCAATCATTGTCCAAAATATAAAAAACAATGGATATTTACAACATTAACTAGGCTAAAGTGAGTCATGGGTGGATTTAAGAGTATGTAGGGTAAGGCAAAAAAGAGGATTTTCTTAAGATGATTAAAGGCACCAATTTTGTTAACTTCTAAAACAAAAACATATAAAACTAGCATCCACTAACTCTAGAGTAATGCTCAAAGTTAAATAAATGTAGTTGAAGCTTCATAGGAAAAGAAATTCATACATCTAAAATCATATATTGCATAAATATTACCCAATTATAGTAACTTGCATAACATATTTAGTTGCAAATGAGAAGAGAATAGAGCAAATATACTATCAAAATTGTTAGTCTAGTGTCAAAATCAAACTAATAGATGCATATATGGAATATAATTGCTAAATTAGCTTACAAAAAATAAAATTTTAGTCATCTAAAATCTTGAGGAACAATAACTATAAAAATAAACAATTAAGCACTTCAAAAAAATTTGTGAATTCTTTGACTCCTTTGTATTAATTCTTGCAACAACTATTTTTTTAGTACAAACAGGGGAAACATCCCTAGTTATAGGCTTAAAATGCCTAATACAAGTTTAAGTGGGCCCATAAAAGGTGACCAAATACATCCAAGTGGCTTAAAATGCCACATTACAATAAAATATTCTAAATTAAAATTTATAAAACTTATCTAAATATTCCTAAGGCCCTGGAGGTGACTGTTGGCTAGCTTGTTGTTGTTGTTATTGTCTATGCTTATTCTGTACCTCTTATTTTGTCCAAACCTCTACACAATCCTAGTAATCTTTCTCAATCTGAGAAAATTCTAGGATCATAGGTTGAAACAAGTCTAGTATCTCCTGGATGAGCTTGCCATGATCTATGTGTATTGGCCTTAGTGCCAACTCAATTGCATCCACTTTCTCTAGCCTCTGATTGGCAAATGATACAATGCCCATTACCTTAGTATCAGTCTTTGTACTGGCTACATATTGCTATAATTTGGCCATAAATACCTTCATATAGGCTTTAAAATATTGATCATCCATGAAGGAGCCATGAAACTTGGTCACCTTGGTGACCATGGCATCCTTTAGTAACAAGGCTATCTTAAATTTAATCTTCTCCAAGGATGTAGTTATATCCTTGACTTGATCAAGCCACCTCTTCAAAATCATCCTCCTATTCATGAGGATGTTCTATGTGGGAATAATTTCCTCAAGTGGTAAAACCTTGAGGTCAGGGAATTTATTACTTCTTGTAACTCTAGCCAAGTTTTCCAACTTGGCATCATAAAGTGCAAGGTTTGGGTCAAGCTTAATAACCAATTTGGATTTCATGATCCCATCTTCTTGTCTCTTTTTCATGATTTTATAAATGTTGAAAAAATTAATAAAAAATTTTATTATTGAGATCATAATGCCATCTGACACTATGGGTGGCACTTATTCTTTCAACATTTTTAGTTCCTATTGCATCCCCTTCATCAAGGCGATTATAGACTCTATCTTTACTATTGAGTGTGGAGCCCTTTGGGGATATCACATGACCATAGGAATAAATTTTGGGGACCTAAAGAGCTCCAAGGATGTGGGGGGCATAAGTTTCAAATTCTCCATATGTGAGTGGAATATTCCCTATTTTCCAAATTTTTATGTATTCCATATTTCATGGAGTTAGTTGTTAGATGCCTTTTCCCATGTTGACTTCCTTATTTTGAGGAAGCTAGTTATTTTTTGGAAAAGGGCACTCCTTACTTGTTGAGTGGAGTTGGTTGTGATCACATGTTCATGGGAAAATGTGCCCTTAGAAGGTAGAGAAGATGAATATAGAAAATTTCTCCTTGGGAGAGATTTTAAATAGGCTTGATGAGGTGGAAAAGGGTTGTCACATGTTGGATAATGCTTATCTTGGATAAGCATTGCACATTTGCTCCTCCTTTTGTGGATTTTATTTATTTTATTATATATACAGGGTGTGGTTTGTCCTTTAGAGGTTAGTGGTTTATTTAGAGGGTGTGGCTTTGAGGATCAAAGTCAAAGTATAGGTGTTTTGAAAAGTGCAGAATATGTGTAGGTGAAAGTGCAATTTTTTATGTAACACTTTCTATAGAAGATTTTTTTTTTATCTTTGTGAGAGTTCATTTTAATCTTGTTTTAAATTACTAATTTATTTGAGAACTTTCATTGGTGGATGTAGCCCACATTGGGTGAACCACATTAGATCTATGTTATTATTATCTTGCTTTCATTTATGATTTCATATTAATAGTTAATTAAGTAATGTTTTTATGTTGCATTTTATTTCATAGCTTTAGATATGATTTATGGTAATAATAGATCTAGATTTAGAAGTGTTTTATTCCTAAAAACTAGTATCAGAGCCATTGGTTGTGTGTTTTGCTGAAGTGGTAAATCACATGAAGGTTATTAGCTTGAGTGGGAGCTATGGGAGAAGATACCAGATTCAAAGTTGAGAAGTTTGATGGTAACCATTTTGGTTTGTGGAAAATGCAAATGGAAGATTACCTATATAAGAAGGAAATTCAACTCCCCTTGGAGGGGAAAGGGAGACAACCTATAAGTATGTGTGATGCATATTGGTCATTACTTGATAGGAAGGCATTAGGGGCCATCGAGTTATGCCTTGCATATTTTGTTGCATTTAAAATTATAGATTAGATAAGTACAAATGATCTCATGGATAAACTTGGGAAGTTATATGAGAAACCTTCAGCTTCTAATAGAAAATTTCTTATGAAAAGATTGTTTGACATGAAAATGTATGAGAATGGTTCAATTGCTAATCATATTAATGATTTTAATATGGTTGTAAGTATGCTCACTTCAGTTGGAATTAATTTTGATGATAAATTTAGAGATTTTCTAATCTTATATTCTTTGCCTGATAGTTGGGATAGTTTGGTTATGGCTGTAAGTAATATAGTCCCTATTAAGGGAAGCTTGAATTTTGAGGATGTTGTAGGTGTGATCCTTAGCGAGGAGACATGAAGGAAAATCACTGGTGAATCATCTTTAGGTAATGATTTTTCTATTGATACTAGAGGGAGGCAAAAGGATAAGAGAAAAGGCAACTGAGGAAAGTCAAAAGGTAGATCAAAGTCTAGATCTAGATCCAAGATGATATACTAGCATTATGGGAAGAGTGGACACTCAAAGAAGGATTGTTGGTCACTTCAAGATGAGAATGCCAACAAGGAGGAAATGAATGAGGTAAATGTGACATTAGGGAAATCATTTAAATATGTCTTAATTATTTCTATGGATAGTTTTAATGAATCTTGGGTATTATATTCAGGGGCTTCTTTTCATGCCACCCCACATAGGCATTATTTTACTGATTATGTTCAAGAGAATCTAATACATGTATATATTGGTGATGATGAACCATGTGGGATAGTAGGGAAAGGTTGTTTTTAGGTTAAGATGCAAAATGGGAACACATGGATCCTTAAGGATGTTAGACATGTGTCTATGTTGAGATAAAATTTGGTTTTAGTGGGGCAATTGGGTAGTGAGGGATGTTCAGTATTGTTTACTATAGATTCTTAGAAAGTTACCAAAGGTGCTCTTGTGATCTAAAGAGGTAAGAAAGTTGGTAATTTATATTTAACTATTAGTGTTGATTATATTTATTTAGTTACTGTAGATGGAGATGCAACTATGTGGCACTACAGGCTTTGTCATATGAGCCATAAGGGCATGCAGATCTTATAAGATAAGTTGCTTGGATTAAAAGACATAGATTTAGACTTCTGTGAGAATTTTGTGTATAAGAAATAGAAGTGGGTTAAGTTCCTAAATCTTGGACCCACAAAGAAATATCACAAGTTAGATATGGTATACTCAGATGTATGGGTACTAGCTCAGGTATCTTCTATTGGTGGCTCCAATTATTATGTTACTTTTATAGATGATGCAATTAAAAAAGTTTAGGTTTATTACATTAAAAATAAATTTGATGTATTTGACACTTTTAATAAGTGGAAAGCCTTGGTTGATAATTAAACAAGTCTCAAGTTGAAATGTCTTAGATTAGATAATGGAGGTGAGTATTATAGTAATGCTTTCTTTGATTATTATTCTAACAATGAAATCCATATGCAAAGGATGGTTCTAGGAAATCCATACCAAAATGGGGTATCTAAAAGGATAAATAGAACAATAATGGAATGTGATATGAGCATGAGGTTACATGCAGGTTTGCCTTATAATTTTGGGTAGAAGCAGTTAGCATAGTAATATATCTGATTAATAGAGGACCTTCTATGCCTTTATATGGAGGCATTCCAGAACAAGCTTGGTCTAGTAAGAATGTTGATTATTATTTTCTTAGAGTCTTTGGATGTGAATCATTTTCTCTCATCAAGAAAGAGGATAGGACTAAGATAGAGGCCAAATTAGAAAAAATTACATTTGTTGGTTATGGTGAGGATGACTTTGGTTTCCATTTATGGAGCATTAAATATAGAGAAATATTTTAGTCAAAAGATGTAGTCTTTAATGAAAAAGTCTTGCATAAAGATCCGTTGTAGGAACAAGATCAAGAAAAGAAAGAGTACATATTATTAGATGAAATTGTAGATGGTAAAGTATCCAAGGATTTAGTTTAGGAACCTTCTACACAAAGACCCCAATCTCCTATGGTAAGAATGTCTTCTAGGGTAAGAAAAGCACCTAAATGTTTTTCTCCTTATTTGAATTATTTATTACTCATTGACAATGGAGAGTCAGAGTCTTATGAGGAAGTAATGTAGGTAGATGCCAAGTTGAGATGGGAACAAGCCATGGATGAAGAGCATAGATCTCTCATGGAGAACCAAATGTGGGATTTGGTTAGGCTACCTAAGGGCAAGAGTGCATTGTCAAACAAGCAGATCTTCAAAATCAAAGAAGAGGATGAAGGGAGAAAATGGTATAAGGATAGGATGGTGGTTAAGGGGTTTGCACAAAAATTAGGTATTGATTTTGATGATATTTTATCTCCTATTGTAAAAATGACTTCGATTAGGACTGTTCTTGGTTTAGTTGTAGTTGAGGATTTGCACTTAGAATAGTTAGATGTGAAAATTACTTTTATTCATGGGGATTTGAATGAAGAGTTATATATGAAGTAGCCACAAGGTTATGAGTTCAAATGGAAGGAGAACTATGTGTGTAGACTAAAGAAGAGCTTGTATGGCTTGAAACAAGCTCCATGACAATGGTATAAGAAATTTGATTGTTTTATGTTGGAACAATAATATCAAAGGTGTCATTCTGACCATTACGTGTACATAAAAAAATTTGATGATGGTTACTTTATTATATTATTCTTGTATGTCGATGACATGTTAGTTGAAGGAAATAACATACAATATATTCATATGCTCAAGAAATAGCTTAGTGACTCCTTTTCTATGAAGGATTTGGGTGATGCAAATCAAATCCTTAGTATGAGGATTTATCATGATAAGAAAGAGAGGAAGTTGATCTTATCCCAATCAGAGTATGTGAAGAAAGTATTGGAAAGGTTTCGTATGTTGGAAGCTAAATCTATTGGTACTCCTTTGGCAGGCCACTTTAGATTATCAAAGGAGTAGTGTCCCAAGATGGAAATTAAAAGCTTAAGATGTCAAAGGTACCTTACTCATTGGAATTTGGTAGCTTGATGTATTCCATGGTTTTTACTAGGCTAGATATTGCCCAAGTAGTGGGAGTTATAAGCAGGTATATGAGTGATCTAGGTTATGAGCATTGGCAGGCAGTGAAATGGATTCTTCAGTATTTGAGAGGAACCATTGATTTTGAATTATTTTATGGTGGATTAGATACCACTTTGTGTGGTTATGTGGACTTAGATATGGTAGGGGATATTGATAGTAGGATAAGTATGATAGGATATATATTTACTATTAGAGATACAATGATTAGTTGGATTTCCAAGATATAGAAGGTTGTGGCTTTATCAACGACAAAGGCAGATTATGTTGTTGCCATGGAGGCTATCAAGGAGATTGATTGGTTATAGGAGTTGTTTAGAGAGTTGGGGCATGAGCAAGAAGTTGGTAGACTACACATTGATAGTTAGAGTGCTATTCATTTGCAAAGAACTCTGCTTTCCACTCAAGGATGAATCACATTCAATTGTGTTATCACTTCATCATGATAGCTTTAGAGAAGAACTTGGTGAAGCTAGAGAAGATTCATAATATCCAAAATCCTATGGATATGATGACTAAGGTGGTCACATTGGACAAGTTGAGACTATGTTTATATTTGGTTGGCCTTAGGGGTCATAGAGGATTGATAGATTTTGTTCAGGAACAATAGTCTCTAAGTGGGATATTATTGAGTGTGGAGCCTTTTAGGGCTATCACATGACCATAGGAATACATTTTGGTGGTCTAAAGAGCTCCAAGAATGTGGGGGGCATAATTTTAATGTTTTCCACATGTGAGTGGAATATTCCTTGTATTCTTAATTTCTATGAATTCAATATTTCATGGAGTTAGTTGTTAGATGCCTTTTCCCATGTTGTCTTCCTTGTTTTGAGGAAGCTAGTTGTTTTTTAGAAAAGGGAACTCCTTCCTTGTTTAGTGGAGTTGGTTGTGATCACATGTTCATGGGAAAATGTGCCCTTAGAAGGTGGAGAAGATGAATATGGAAAATTTCTCTTTGGGAGAGATTTTAGATAGGCTTGATGAGGTGGAAAAGGGTTTTCACATGTTGGATAATGCTTATCTTGGATAAGCATTGCACATTTTCTTCTCTTGTGGATTTTATTCAAGATGATATGTTGGCATTGTGGGAAGAGTGGACACTCAAAGAAGGATTATTGGTTACTTCAGGATAAGAATGCTAACAAGGAGGAAATAAATTAGGTAAATGTGACATCAAGTAAATCATGTCAAGATGCCTTAATTATTTCTATGGATAGTTTTTTTGAATCTTGGGTATTAGATTTAGGGGCTTATTTTCATGCCACCCCACATAGGCATTATTTTACTGATTATGTTCAAGAGAATTTAGGACATGTATATCTTGGTGATGATGAACCATGTGTGATATTAGGGAAAGGTTGTGTTCAGGTTAAGATGAAAAATGAGAACACATGGATCCTTAAGGATGTTAGACACGTGCCTATGTTGAGATGGAATTTGGTTTCAGTGGGGTAATTGGGTAGTGAAGGATGTTTAGTATTTGACTAGTATTGTTGGTATTTTGTATTTGACTAGTAGTGTTGATTATATTGATATAGTTACTACAGATGGAGATGCAACTATGTGGTACTATAGGCTCAGTCACATGAGCCATAAGGGCATGCAGATCTTACAAGATAAGTTGTCTAGATTAAAAGACATAGATCTAGACTTTTGTGAGAATTGTGTATGGGAAATAAAAGTAGGTTAAGTTCCTAAAGGTTGGACCCACAAAGAAAGATCACAAGTTAGATCTGGTACACTTAGATGTATGGGGACCAGCTCAGGTATCTTCTATTGGTGGATTTAATTATTATGTTAATTTTATAGATGATGCAACAAGAAAATTTTAGGTTTATTGCATTAAAAATAAATCTGATGTATTTGACACTTTTAAGAAGTGGAAAGCCTTGGTTGAGAATGAAACAAGTCTCAAGTTGAAATGTCTTAGATTAGAAAATGGAGGTGAGTACTATAGTAATGCTTTCTTTGATTATTTTCTAATAATGGAATCCATAAGCAAAGGATGGTTCCAAAAAATCCATAGCAGAATGGGGTATCTAAAAGGATGAATAGAACAATAATGGAATGTGCTAAGAGCATGAGGTTACATGTAGGGTTGCCTTTATAGTTTTGGGTAAAAGCAATTAACATGGTAGTATATCTGATCAACAAAGGACCTTTTATGCCTTTGGATGGAGGCATTCCATAACAATCTTGGCCTAGTAAGAATGTTGATTATTATTTTCATAGAGTCTTTGGATGTGAAGCATTTGCTCTCATCAAGAAAGAGGATAGGACTAAGCTAGAAGATAAATAAGAGAAATTCACATTTTTTGGTTATGGTAAGGATTACTTTGGTTTCCATTTATGGAGGATTAAATATAGGAAAATATTTTAGTCTAGAGATGTAGCCTTTAATGAAAAATTCATGTATAAGGATCAATTTTCAGAACAAGATCAAGAACAGAAAGAGTACATAGTATTGGATGACATTATGGATGGAAAAGTATCCAAGGAATCAATTTAGGAACCTTCTACATAAGGACCCCAAAATCCTATGGTAAGAAGGTCTTTTAGGGTAAGAAATGCACCTAAAAATTTTTCTCCTTATTTGAATTATTTATTACTCACTGACAATGGAGAGCCATAGTGTTATGAGGAAGCAATGCAGGTATATGCCAAGTTGATATGGGAACAAGCCATGGATGAAGAGCATAGATATCTCATGGAGAACCAAATGTGGGATTTGGTTAGGCTACTCAAGGGTAAGAGTGCATTGCCAAATAAGTGGATATTTAGAATCAAAGAAGAGGATGATGGGAGAAAATGATATAAGGATAGGATGGTGGTCAAGGGGTTTGCACAAAAATTAGGTGTCAATTTTGATGAGATTTTCTCTCTTGTTTTAAAAATGACTTCTATTAGGATTGTTCTTGGTTTAGTTGTAGTTGAGGATTTGCACTTAGAACAGTTAGATGTGAAAACTTCTTCTCTTTATGGTGATTTGAATGAAGAGTTATCTATGAAGAAACCACAAGGTTATGAGGTCAAAGGGAAGGAGAATAATGTGTGTAGACTAAAGAAGAGCTTGTATGGCCTGAAACAAGATCTAAGACAATGATATAAGAAATTTGATTGTTTTATGTTGAAACAAGAATATCAAAAGTGTCATTCTGACCATTGCATGTACATCAAACATTTTGATGATGGTTATTTTATTATATTATGGTTGTATGTCGATGACATGTTAGTTTCAAGAAAGAACATACAACATATTCATATGATCAAGAAACCACTTAGTGACTCCTTTTCTATGAAGGATTTGGGTGATGCAAAGTAAATCCTTGGTATGAGGATTTATTAGGATAAAAAGGAGAGGAAGTTGATCTTATCCCAATCAGAGTATATGAAGAAAGTATTGGAAAGGTTTAGCATGATGGATGTTAAATCTATTGGTACTCCTTTGATAGGCCACTTTAGATTATCAAAGGAGTAGTGTCCCAAGATGGAAATTAAAAATCTTAAGATATCCAAGGTACTTTACTCAACGGCAGTTGGCAGGTTGATGTATGCCATGGTTTGTACTAGGCCATATATTGCCCAAGTAGTGGGAGTTATGAGCATGTATATGAGTGATCTAGGTTATGAGCATTGGTAGGCAGTGAAATGGATTCTTCAATATTCGAGAGGAATCATTAATTTTGAATTATTTTATGGTGGATCAGATACCACTTTGTGTGGTTATGTAGACTCAGATATGGTAGAGGATATTGATATTAGAAGTATGATAGGATATATATTTACTATTGGAGGTACAATAGTTGGTTGGATTTATATGATAGAGAAGGTTGTGGCTTTGTCAACCACAGAGGTAGAGTATGTTGTTTCCATGGAGGCTAGTAAGGAGATGATTTATTTACAAGAGTTCTTTCAAGAGTTGGGGCATGAGTAAGAAGTTGAGAGACTACACAGTGATAGTCAGAGTGTTATTCATTTGACAAAGAACTCTATTTTCCACTCAAGGACAAAACACATTCAGTTACATTATCACTTCATTAGGACAACTTTAGAGGAGAACTTGGTGAAGATAGAGAAGATTTATACTAGCAAGAATCCTATGGATATGATGACTAAGGTGGTCACATTAGATAATTTGAGACTATATTTAGATTTGGTTGGCCTTAGGGGTCATAGAGCAATGATAGATTCTATTCAAGAGAAATGGTCTCCAACTAGGATATTGTTGAGTGTGGAGCCCTTTGGGGCTATCACATGACCATAAAAATAGATTTTTGGGGCCAAAAGAGCTCCAAGGATGTGGGGGGTGTAATTTTCATGTGTTCCACATGTAAGTGGAATATTCCTTGTATTCATAATTTTTATGTATTCCATATTTCATGGAGTTAGTTGTTAGATGCCTTTTCCCATATTGACTTCCTTGTTTTGAGGAAGCTAGTTGTTTTTTGGAAGATGGAACTCCTTCCTTGTTGAGTGGAGTTGGTTGTGATCACATGTTCATGGAAAATGTGCCCTTAGAAGGTAAAGAAGATGAATGTGGAAAATTTATTCTTGGGAGAGCTTTTAGATAGGCTTGATGAGGTGGAAAAGGGTTGTCACATGTTGGATAATGCTTATCTTGGATAAGCATTGCACATTTGCTCCTCTTTTTGTGGATTTTATTCATTTTCTTATGTATACAAGGAATTCCTTCCTTGTTGAGTAGAGTTGGTTATGATCACATGTTCATGGGAAAATGTGCTCTTAGAAGGTGGAGAAGATGAACATGGAAAATTTATCTTTGGGAGAGCTTTTAGATAGGCTTGATGAGGTGGAAAAGGGTTGTCACATGTTGGATAATGCTTATCTTGGATAAGCATTACACATTTGCTCATCTTTTTATGGATTTTATTCATTTTATTATATGTGTGTGTGTGTGTGTGTGTGTGTGTGTGTGTGTGTGTGTGTGTGTGTGTGTGTGTGTGTGTGTATATAGGGAACTCCTTCTTTGTTGAATGGAGTTGGTTGTGATCACATGTTCATGGAAAAATGTGCCCTTAGAAGGTGAAGAAGATGAATATGGAAAATTTATCCTTATGAGAGCTTTTAGATAGGCTTGATGAGGTGGAAAAGGGTTGTCACATGTTGGATAATTATTATCTTGGATAAGAATTGAAAATTTTCTCCTCCTTTTGTGGATTTTATTCATTTTCTTAACATTATAGATTAGATAACTACAAAGGATCTCATGGATAAACTTGGGAAGTTATATGAGAAACCTTCAGCTTCTAATAAAATTGATCTTATGAAAAGATTATTTAACATGAAAATGTCTGAGAATGGTTCAATTGGTGATCATATTAATGATTTTGATATGATTATAAGTATGCTCACTTAAGTTATAATTAAGTTTGATGATGAATTTAGAGCTTTGCTAATCTTATGTTCTTTGCCTCATAGTTGGGGTAGTTTGGTTATGGCTATAAGTAATGTAGTCCCTGCCAAAGGAAGCTTGAATTTCGAGGATGTTATATGTGTGATCCTTAGTGAGGAGATGCAAAGGAAAAGAATTGCTGAATCATTTTTAGGTAATTCTTTATCCAAAAAAATTTAGAGGGAGGCAAAATGACAAGAGCAAAGGCAACTAAGGAAAGTCAAAAGGTAGATCTACGTCTAGAACTAGATACAAGTCGATATGTTGGCTTTGTGGGAAGAGTGGACACTCAAAGAAGGATTATTGGTCACTTCAAGATAAGAATGCCAACAAGGAGGAAATGAATGAGGTAAATGTGACATCAAGTAAATCATTTCAATATTCCTTAATTCTTTCTATGGATAGTTCTTCTAAATCTTGGGTATTAGATTTAGGGGCTTCTTTTCATGCCACACCACATAGGCATTATTTTACCGATGATGTTTAAAAAAATCTAAGACATGTATATCTTGGTGATGATGAACCATGTGAGATAGTAGGGAAAGGTTGTGTTCAGGTTAATATGCAAAATGGGAACACATGGATCCTTAAGTATGTTGGACAAATGTCTATGTTGAGGTAGAATTAGGTTTCAATGGGGCAATTAGGAAATGAGGGATGTTCAAGATTGTGTACTATAGATTCTTGGAAAGTTATGAAAGGTGATCTTGTGATCTTGAGAGGTAAAAAATGTGGTACTTTGTATTTGACTAGTAGTGTTTATTATATTGATTTAGTTGATGCATATGGAGATGTAACTATGTGGCACTACAGGCTCGATCATATGAGCCATAAGGGCATGCATATCTTAAAAGATAAGTTTCTTGGATTAAAAGACATAGATCTAGACTTCTGTGACAATTATGTGTATGCAAAATAGAATTAGGTTAAGTTCTTAAAGGTTGGACCCATAATGAAAGATCACAAGTTAGATCTGGTACACTCAAATGTATGGGGACTAGCTCAGGTATCTTTATTAGTGGATCCAATTATTATATTAATTTTATAGATGATACAACTAGAAAAGTTTAGGTTTATTGCATTAAAAATAAATTTGATGTATTTGAAACTTTTAAGAAGTGGAAATCTTTGGTTGAGATTGAAACAGGTCTCAAGTTGAAATGTCTCAGATCAAATAATGGAGGTGAGTATTATAGTAATTTTTTTTGTGATTATTGTTCTAACAATGGAATCTATAGGCAAAGGATGGTTTAGGAAATCCACAATAGAATGGGGTATCTAAAAGGATGAACATAACAATAATGGAATGTGTTAGGAGCATGAGGTTACATGTAGGGTTACCTTTACAGTTTTGGGTAGAAGCAATTAACACAATAATATATCTGATTAACAAAGGATCTTCTATGCCTTTGGATGGAGGCATTTTAGAACAAACTTGGTCTATTTAGAATGTTGATTATTATTTTCTTAGATTCTATGGATGTGAAGCATTTGTTCTCATCAAGAAAGAGGGTAGGACCAAGCTAGAGGTTAAATCAGAGAAATGCACATTTGTTGGTTATGGTGAGGATAACTTTGGTTTCCATTTATGAAGCATTAAATATAGGTAAATATTTCAATCTAGAGATGTAGTCTTTAATGAAAAATTCATACATAAGGATCAGTTATAGGAACAAGATCAAGAATAGATAGAGTAAATAGTATTGGATGACATTACAGATGGAAAAGTATCTAAAGATTCAATTCAGGAACCTTCTACACAAGGACCCTAAACTCCTATGGTAAGAAGGTCTTCTAAGGTAAGAAAAGCACCTAAACATTTTTCTCCTTCTTTGAATTATTTATTACTCACTAAAAATGGAGAGCCATAGTGTTATGAGGAAGCAATGCAGGTAGATGCCAAGTTGAGCTGGGAATAAGCCATAGATGAAGAGCATAGATCTCTCATGGAGAAACAAATGTGGGATTTGGTTAGGCTACCCAAGGGCAAGAGTGTATTGTTAAATAAGTGGGTCTTCAGAATCAAAGAAGAGGATGAAGGGATAAAGGGGTTTGCAAAATAATAAGGTATTGATTTTGATGAGATTTTCTCTCCTATTGTAAAAATGACTTCTATTAGGACTACTCTTAGTTTAGTTGTAGTTGAGGATTTTCACTTAGAATAGTTATATGTGAAAACTAATTTTTTTCATGGCGATTTGAATGAAGAGTTATATATGAAGCAGCCATAGGGTTATGAGGTCAAAGGGAAAGAGAATTATGTGTGCAGACTAAAGAAGAGCTTGTATGGCCTGAAACAAGCTCAATGATAATAGTATAACATATATGATTATTTTATGCTAGAATAAGAATATCAAAGGTGTCATTCTAACCATTGCATGCACATCAAACATTTTGATGATGGTTCCTTTATTATATTATGCTTGTATATCGAGGACATGTTAATTGTAGGAAAGAACATACAACATATTCATATGCTCAAGAAATAACTTAGTGGCTCCTTTTCTATGAAGGATTTGGGTGATGCAAATCAAATCCTTAGTATGAGTATTTATCATGATAAGAAAGAGAGGAAGTTGATCTTATCCCAATTAGAGTATGTGAAGAAAACCTTGGAAAGGTTTAGCATGTTGGATGCTAAATCTGTTGGTACTCCTTTGGCAGGCCACTTTAGATTATCAAAAGAGTAGTGTCCCAAGATGGAAATTTAAAAGCTTAAGATGTCCAAGGTACCTTACTCATCATTAGTTGGTAGCTTAATGTATGCCACAATTTATATTAGGTTGGATATTACCCAAGTAGTGGGAGTTATGAGTAGGTATATGAGTGATCCAGGTTATGAGCATTAGCAGGCAGTGAAATGGATTCTTTGGTATTTGAGAGGAGTATTGATTTTGTGATATTTTATGGTGGATTAGATACCACTTTGTGTGGTTGTGTGGACTCAGATATGGCAAGGGATATTGATAGTAAGATAAGTATGATAGGATATATATTTAGTGTTAGAGATACAACGGTTAGTTGGATTTATAGGCTACATAAGCTTATGGCTTTGTCAACCATAGAGGTAGAGTATGTTGTTTCCATGGAGGCTAGCAAGGAGATGATTTAGTTATAGGATTTTTTTCAAGAGTTTGGGCATGAGCAAGAAGTTTGGAGACTACACAATAATAGTCATAGTGTTATTCATTTGACAAAGAACTCTACTTTCCACTCGAGGATGAAACAAATGCAATTACTTTATCACTTCATTAGGACAACTTTAGAGGATAACTTGGTGAAGATAGAGAATATTCATACTAGATAAAATCCTATGGATATGATGACCAAGGTGGTCACATTGGACACGTTGAGACTATGTTTAGATTTGGTTGGCCTTAGGGGTTATGGAGCAGTGATAGATTCTGTTCAAGAGAAATGGTCTCCAAGTGGGAGATTACTGAGTGTGGAGCCCTTTGGGGCTATCACATGACCATAGGAATAAATTTTGGGGGCCTAAAGATCTCTAAGGATGTTGGGGGCATAATTTTTATGTATTACACATGTGAGTGGAATATTCCTTGTATTCTTAATTTCTATGTATTCCATATTTCATGGAGTTAGTTGTTAGATGCCTTTTCCCAT